>BSBN01000281.1:1200000-1800000 GCA_027924645.1 Cunninghamia lanceolata | reverse complement strand
AAGCACTTGGAAACCCAACTACATAGGCATATTATCAACACCTTTAGCATCTATACAAAGCATCTAAACCACATTTTAGCAACAACTGAATCAAACAACACTAACTTCATCAGAAGACACAATTGACACCAATGACAACACCAATTAGCACATACTTGCAACAATCTCCCCCTTTGTCATTGATGGCAACATATGATGTGAAAAACCATCATGACACAACTCTGCATTAATCTTACTCTCCCCCCTTCTTTTACACATCTTTCTTTCTTCCTCTACCTTTATTTTTCACATGAACTCTCTCCCCCTTTGACATCAATGGCAAAGGGTGACATACTTTTTAAAACTCCCTCTCCCTGATTGTGATACTGCACATACTTGCACTATCCTCAATTGCTCTATATACTCCCCCTATTTGCAATAATCATTAACACCACTACCTGCTCCCCCTGAGAGGTAGCCTCCAACTCAGTTTCCGGAGGAACCATTTGAACCAGAGGCTGGTACTGATACTTTATTAGCCTTTGTTACATCCTTCTTAATCCAAGTCTTACTTATCTCCTTCTTAGTTTCTACCAGATCAACTCTTTGTATTGGTTTGTTCTTCTCTATCAGGATTTCTTTCTTCATGCTTCTATTTATGTAGAACTTTGAGATGTGTCCAAGCTTACTGCAATTGTAGCACACCACATTCCTCTGACCATTATTCCTTCCATTCGTTCTAGATCTACATTGATTTGCTTTGTGTCCAAATCTATTGCATACATAACAATTTCCATTAAAGGGTTGAATCATTCAATTATTGTTATAGCCATTCATTCTTTGACTTCTGCACTCAATAGCTTTATGACCAACTTTCTTGCAAGTGAAACATGGACCAGAAATAGGTGGAACATTTTGATTCATTCTGCTCCTACATTGTGTAGTCTTATGTCCAAATTTGTTGCAAGAATGATAATAACCATTGAAAGATGGATACCTTTGAGCATTACGTTGTCTGACGAGTGGTCTTCTAGCTCCTTTCTTTTGATTCCAGAACTGCTTGCCATTGTTCTTCTTATTTTTAGCTTTTGATGCTTGACCTAATTTTAAACTTTCACCTTTTTCAAACCCTAAGCCTTCTTTATTATCAGGATTTTTCTAACTTGCAATCATCTCATCGAGCCTTTCAGAACTTATCTTGAATCTTTCTTCATAGTTCTTCGCCTTCTCCAGATCTGATTTTAATTTTACAACTTCTTGCTCGAGCCTTGTGCATTCTTCAAATTTTCCTTTCACCATTGAGTTCAGATATTCCTCAGTTCTTACCTTCTCTTCAACTTGCTCCATTAGACCAATCACGGATTCATTTGCTAACTTCAATTGTTCATTGACTTTCATGTGCCTTTGTTTGAACTTTTTGACTTGTTCTCTCAAATTTCTGATACATTTATTTGCTTCTTTGACATTCTCCTTCAAATCTATAATTTCTTCTTCAGTCCTTTCTAGGTCCTCAAGAGCAATCTTGAGTTCTTCACTATTAGTAGACATACATTCATCTTCTAAGAATTCAACAGTAGGAGTTCCTTTATCCTTGCATGCCTCAACCACTGTTTTAGGTTCTATTTAGAAACTAAACATAGATTTACCTATTCTTCATCAGCTTTCCTTCTTGCCAATACATCTTTGCTCTTATCACCAATGATTTGGTATTCAATGTGATGCCTCTACACATACTTGGGAGTTCCAGGGATTCTTTCTGGAGCTTTTTATTTTTCAACTTGTACTTCCTTTTCTTTTGTTTCTTCTTCTTCTTTAGTTTGTACTTCCCTTTCAACAACATTTTCTTCTTCTCTACAAGAGAAATCATCTGAATCTAATACATATCTATTAACTTCAGAAATCTTTTGTATGACTTCATCAACCTTAACATTCACACTCTCAACAATCTTTCATAGCCTTTTGTTATAGCACTAGTAAGCTTTGCTTTTGTTAGAGTACCCAAGAAAAATACCTTCATCACTTCTTGCATCAAACTTTCTTGGAGCTTCATTTCTTCTGATATAACATTTGCTTCCAAAAATTTTAAAGTATTTAACAATAGGAATCCTTCCATACCATAGTTCATAGGGAGTCTTTATATCATCTACTCTTACTTGTAGTCTTTTCTATGTATAGACAACAGTCTGAATTGCTTCCCTCCAATAAACTTCCGATAGGCTTGCTTCTTTTAATAGTCTCTACAGCTTCTTGAATTGTCAAAGAATGGTTGAAGGGTTAAGGCATTTTCAAGTGTCTACAACCACTTCTCAACAACATATCCAAACCGTACACTTAGATCTCCAACACAGAAGAAATATGGGGCAAAAACTCAAGCAGTATATTGTAAGCCAAAAGACTCCTTCAACACATTGTTTTCAGTATTATTAAAATTTTCTCAAAAGAACTTGGAAACCCAACTACATAGGCATATTCTCAACACCTTTAGCATCTATACAAAGCATCCAAACCACCTTTTAGCAAAGCAACTGAATCAAACAATACTAAACAACATTAACTTCATCAGAAGACACAGTTGACACCAATGACAACACAAACATGTTGACATCAATGACAACACCGATTAGCACATACCTGCAACAATCTCCCCCTTTATCATTGATGGCAACACATAATGTGAAAAACTATCAAGACACAACTCTGCACCAGACTTCTTTTCTTTCTTACTCTCCCCCTTTCTTTTACCAGTGCTATAACAAAAGGCTAAGAAATATTGTTGAGAGTGTGAATGTTAAGGTTGATGAAGACATACAAAAGATTTCTGAATTTAATAGATATGTATCAGATTCAGATAAGTTCTCTTACAGAGAAGAAGAAAATGTTGTTGAAAGGGAAGTACAAACTAAAGAAGAAGAAACTAAAGAAAAGGAAGTACAGGTTGAAAAACAAGAAGCTCCAGAAAGAATCCCTGGAACTCCCAAGTATGTGCAGAGGCATCACACGGAAGACCAAATCATTGGTGATAAGAGCAAAGATGTATTGGTAAGAAGGAAAGCTACTGAAGAATAGGTAAATCTATGTTTAGTTTCTAAAATAGAATCTAAAACAGTGGTTGAGGCATGAAAGGATAAAGGAACTCCTGTTGTTGAATTATTAGAAGATGAATGTATGTATGCTAATAGTGAAGAACTCAATATTGCTCTTGAAGACCTATAAAGGACTAAAGAAGAAATTATAGATTTGAAGGAGAATGTCAAAGAAGCAAATGAATGTAACAGAAATTTGAGAGAACAAGTCAAAAAGTTCAAAGAAAGGCATAGGGAAGTTAGTGAACAATTGAGGTTAGCAAATTAATCCATGATTGGTCTGAAGGAGCAAGTTGAAGAAAAGGTAAGAACTGAGGAATATCTGAACTCAATGGTGAAAGACAAATCTGAAGAATGCACAAGGATCAAGAAAGAAGTTGTAAAATTAAAATCAGATCAAGAGAAGGCAAAGAACTATGAAGAAAGATTCAAGATAAGTTATGCAAGGCTCTATGAGATGATTCCAAGTCAGAAAAATTCTGATAATTATAAAGAAGGCTCAGGGCTTGAAAAAGGTGAAAGTTTGAAATTAGGTTAAACATCAAAAGCTAAAATAAGAAGAACAATGGTAAGAAGTTTTGGAATCAGAAGAAAGGAGCTAGAAGACCATCGGTCAGACAACCTAATGCTCAAGGGTATCCATCTTTCAATGGTTATTGTTATTCTTGCAACAAATTTGGACATAAGGCTACACAATGTAGGAGTAGAATGAATTAAAATGTTCCACCTTTTTCTGGTCGATGTTTCACCTACAAGAAAGTTGGTCATAAAGCTATTGAGTGCAGAAGTCAAAGAATGAATGGCTATAACAATAATAAAATGATTCAACCCTTTAATGGCAACTATTATGTATGCAATAGATTTGGACACAAAGCAAATCAATGTAGATCTAGAATGAATAGAAGGAACAATGGTCAGAGGAATGTGGTGTGCTACAATTGCAGTAATCTTGGACACATCTCAAAGTTTTGTAGAAATAGAAGCTTGAAGAAGGATATTCTAATAGAGAAGAACAAACCAGTACAAAGAGTTGATCCAGCAAAGACTAAGAAGGAGATAAGTAAGACCTGGATTAAGAAGGATGTAACAAAGGCTAATAAAGTATCAGTACTAGCCTATGGTGTAGATGGTTCCTCTGGAAACTGAGTTGGAGGCTACCTCTTAGGGGGAGCAGGTAGTGTTAATAATTATTGCAAACAGGGGGAGTATATAGAGTAGTTGAGGATAGTGCAAGTATGTGTAGTATCACAATCAAGGGGGAGAGTTTTGAAAAAGTATGCACCCTTTTCCATTGATGTCAAAGGGGGAGAGAGTTCGTGTGAAAAATAAAGGTAAAGGAAGAAAGCAAGATGTGTAAAAGAAAGGGGGAGAGTAAGATTAGTGCAGAGTTGTGTCATGATGGTTTTTCACATCATATGTTGCCATCAATGACAACACCGATTAGCACATACTTACAACAAGTCTACCTCTACCTAGTCTTTCCTCTTCCTTTTCTTGCCATAGGTTATGTCCACTCCTTTGGACTTTAGTTCGTTTACTTGCTTATCTACCCATTTTTGGGTAGCAGCCAGGACATTTTTGGACACAACATCAATTGATGTCTTATTTGGCTTTGTCTAGTCTGAAAGAGGTAATGTTTCCTTATATATTTGCTTGGTGTCATAATTTGGATCTAGAGTTAAACCATCATAAAATTTGATTTGAGGGGGCACCTCTAGAATCCCCAAATTTCTCATTTGGTTTAGTGTTAGGTATTGATATCCTCTTTTCCTGACATCCTCTTCATCATTGTAGTTTGCCCAGAAATCCTCCAAATGAGGCATATGTTGCATCTTCTTATCAACAAAGCTCTCCATCTTGTGATAAGGATTGAACATCCTTTGGAGCGGGAATGGTTGCAGGTTCGACATCTGTAACTCTGTTTCTAATAATTTGGAGTCCTTAAACTCTGCACACCTAAAACACCCTATATCCAATGGAAACTTTATTGTTCCCTGGCCTTGCTTCCTCATATATCCTTCATAAGAAGGAATGATTTGCTTAGTTATCTCAAGAAGCAAGATCTTGTTGACCATGGGATACCTTGGCAACATGTAGGGGAAACCTCCAAACCCCTCCATCCGAATATATGTGAAGGTCATAAATTGTATAAACTTGAATCCATGGGGGGTGATAACTTTCTGAGTCTCTCTGGATATCCTATTCGCTCTATCACCTTCCATCAATTGGACAAGCCACATCAAGAAACAATCATTCACCCTTCAGAAATGAGCAATGGATTGCTTCCTCTCTAATTGAGGATAATATTGCCAAACTAATAATTGCTCCCCATCTTGGTTTCCCAACTTGCCTACTGTTTGCAAGCCATCAAATTGTGACCTGAAGGCTCAGGAATACACCACATAGGAGGACGTGAAAAACCTCCTCTTCTTATTCCATCCTATTAAACCATTGTGCATGACATCACTGATTAGTTTTGACCAGTGCACAACAACTCCATCGTCCTTCACTGACCTGATAACTCTATACATCCATAGCTCAAGGGACCCAGCAACCTCGTTCCCAACCATCTTGTTGAGCAAGGTGATAATGTACTGGGCTTCCTCATTTAAGTCAAATCTATATAGTGTTTGTGCCATCTTAGACACTGCCTTCGTCCTAGTTGTAGGGTCTAGCCATGAATTGTGCATCACCTTCCCGCACCCAACAATGTTTGAATTATGAAATTATTAGAGCATTTATGTCAATCTTGAATGCATCCCTGCTCCTCGGGAGATTGAAAGTATCTGCTATGCCCTTAGGTGATAAATCTACATAGGTCTGGCCTTGGTGTTCTACATGCTACTTGAGCGAATTGTAATTTTGAGCACATTGGATAACCAATTCCAAGGCATCCATGACAACTGGAAATCCTATCGCATTGTACATGCTGCTATTGGCAACATTTGTCAATACTTTGCTTGCATCATGGGCATGGATTTTCACCCTAAATGATTCTACATCCACATTATCAAAGTGAGTGTCTGAGGTGAGACCAAATTTACATCAGACCCCTCCAAGGCTTTTACCCAACAGGTCCTTGAACTCGTCATCCCTTTGCTTCAGTCTTTTCATCATTGTGTCCTGCATGATGCACACACACCAAAATTACCTACCTGTATGGGGACTAGGGCTATAGATTAATTCTTTTACTGCCTTAGTTAAAACTAAATTCTATAATCGATATGGTTAAGGATTAAAACCTATAGAGAATAATGAAATTTTACTATAGTAAATAAACTAAATAGATTTACCCTAAGTAAACAAAATTACCCTTGCATAAAAAGAAAACTATCCGTTGAAACAACAAATTAGGGGGGTTTTGTCTTATACGTACTTGAGCAAGTGGAAATTTCACCTTGGTAAGGTTCTGCAATGGATATCCGTTTACCTTTGGTGCATTTTGTCGCAGTAGCTCATTATGTAATCTTTACCTTAATTCACCTTGGGATCTCTGCAAATTACTCTTAAAACTCTATGCAAATTCACTTTGAATGCTTGAATGCTTTATGATTAACAAATTGATCAATGTAAGCTATAGAAATGTAGATAACAACAAATGAATCAAACCAATGGAATACAATGAAATACTCATGGATCTAAAGCTACACAATAGAGCAAATGATATTAAACTACAAATGCAAACACAACTGTTAGCAACCATTACAAAAACTAAATAGCTCTATTGTTTATAAAATTGTGATCCAAATGCTCTCAAATTTGCATAATTGTCATAGCTTGCTATTGCTTGATAATGGTAGAGTGCTTCAATGATTGAGTGCTTGAGTACTTGATAATTTGAGAATCAAAATGACAGCATAAGGCTAAGATAATGAGAAGTGATTCCAAATAGCTTAAAGGAGGTGTGCTTATATGCTTTTCCTTTTAAAAAATGGAGGGTTGAGATCAAAAGAATTTGAATTAAGATCAAGGGTTGAGAATGGATGAGACAACATGATCATGAGTTAATCAAAGAGTTAGATCCAAATATCAAGGGATTGCTATATGTTAACTTCCAAAAATCAAGGAATTGACATATGTTAACTCAAAGTCAATTTGAAGGGTAGAGATTAAGTTGTAAGATTTTTTGATCAAGGGTGGAGATTAAATGAGACAAAAAGCCATGGATTAAGGAATTTAAATAATAATTATTTGATTGTTATTATATAGCATCCAAAAATGTTGGAGGAATAAATAAGATTTTATTATTTATTTTAAGAAGTGTGAAGGAAATTAAATAAATTTTATTTATTTATTTAATTTAAGGTGTTAATTAAATAATTTTTAGATTATTTAATCATGAGGAGGAATGGTGGGAATAATTAAATATAATTTATTTAATTATTAAGAAAGAGGAATAAATAATATAATATAATTTAATTATTTTTTTGGAAGATTAGTTAGATTAACTAAATAATTAATATTATTTAATTATTTTTCGCAGAAGAAGAAATAATTAAATTAATTTAATTATTTTTAGAGGAATAATTAGCTTAGTTAAATAATTGTCATTATTTAATTATTTTTAGAAGAAGGGGGGATAATTAGATTTAATTAAATAATTAATATTATTTAATTAATAAGGGAAACTAGAAGAAATATGCAAGTGTGATCTACATGAAAATGCAAATAATACTTTATGTTAATTTTAGGTGTCTACATTTTGCCCCTCTTTGATATAATGTCATGCTTATGTGGCATTGTATCAAAGAACATTGAAGAAAATGCTGGTAGCATGCCCCAATGATGCCCCCTCGGAAGGTTGGCTTGGAGAACACAAGGCAAACTCTCGAAAACAAGACACATTAATTTCAAGGAAAAGCATATAAAATGAAAATTGGGATAAAATGGATATGTGATATGTTTATGGTTTCTATGATTGTATGTTATGATGTAATGTGATATTATTTGGATATGGACATGGTGTATAGATATGGATGGTTTTGCACTCATTGTATTCCCTTCATAGAATGGAATAGATCCATCTAGGATATTATTGATTATGCTTTCTTTTTCATCATAGAGCAGTTACACACACACGCATACATGCACTCATGCCCCATTCCTTAGTATCCTTCATACACATCATGATGTATATATCTTCAAGTTTCCTCAGAATGTGACATAAAACAATGAAAGATTGAAGACATAAAACAAAATAAGATAAAGAGATAAGATCATCCAAAGTATAAGATAAGATAAAAGATATGAATGACAAAATGATAAAAGATAAAACACTAAAAGACGCAAGAAATGAGATAAGATAAATCATATAAAATGGGGAAAATGATAATAGAAAATGACAAATGATAAAGATTCATAATAATGACAAAAGAAGATAACCATGGTAAAATAGATGAATAAAAGAAGAAAAAGGTAAAAAGACAAATGACAATAAAATGATTTCATGCACATAGACAACATTCTTTAGCCACATTTTGACCATCAAATACACATGTCATAGAAAAAGATACAAATTTATATACACCAACCAAGACACTCCTATGCTAAACTACCCATAAGAGACAAAAGATATATATAAAAATACATACAACATACCAAAAAGAAAGAAAACACAAATGGCCCCAAAATGTCACCAAATAAAATAAGTTAAAACATCACAATGTCCTTTGCCAATTTATTAAGCTCAACATTTTAGAAAAAGATGATAGCATGATATAGGAAAGATATATCATATCAAGACATCATAATTTTGATATTAGATTTTGATTTTGAAAGATTTGGCTTTTTAGACAAAGTTAGGAGATTAACTTAATTTAGAAGGATCTTTTGAGGTCAAGGCTTCTTGTTTATTAGTTTGTTTGTGTGGGAAAGTTAGGATATTGGCTTTTTAGAATTTTTTTAGATTTGTTTCAAGGATCCATATGCGTAACCATATACTAAGACATGTTCCTAATAATGTAATATAAAAGAGACAATAATACACCAAACGGATGGGGGAAACATAGATGCCAAAGGTACAAGACACAAGGTAGGAATACCGCACATCAACCGTTTATGTTCTAGAGGATTAAACATATAATTTCTTAAGGTGCATGACATTGATGGGTTCGTCCAAAGATTCCCCTTCAGGAGTTGCCAATTGATATGTCCCTAATCCATAAGCTGCTATAACCACAAAAGATCCAAGCCAATTTGGCTCAAATTTTCCTTTCTTCTCTCTTTCTTGTTGATTCTTCTGATTTTCCTTAAGTTACAAGTCACCAAGCTCAAATCTTCTAACTCTGATTTTCTTGTTATAACTTCTTCATAACTGATTCTGATAGGATTGCAAATTATTCAAAGTGTGCAAATGCTTCTCTTCTAGGACCTCAAGCTCATGCAATCTAGATACCTAACTCTTCTTCATCAATTACGTGCTTTAATGACACTCTCAAAGATGGGAGCTCAACCTCAATGGGCAAAATGGCTTCGGTTCCATAAACAAGCAAATAGGGAGTGGTTCTGATAGGGGTATGAATGCTAGTTCGGTAGGCCCATAAAGTTGGATTAAGTTGCAAGTGCCAATCACGACCAACGTCATTGACTATTTTCTTGAGGATCTTTAGGATAGTTTTATTTGAAGCCTCAACTTGACCATTACCTTGGGGGTAGTAAGGGGTCGAAAAATGATGTTGTATATGGAATGTGTGACAAAGTTTGCAGACATCTTGATTTTTGAAGGGCCTACCATTATCGGTAATAATGGTAGATGGGATACCGTATCAACAAATAATAAAGGATAAATTTGGAGATTTGTTTGCCACTAATATTGGCTAAGGGAGTGGCTTCTACCCATTTTGTGAAATATTTGGTGGCAGTTATGATAAAGGTATGGCCATTGGAGGAAGGAGGGTGAATTTTTCCCACAAGATCAAGCCCCCATCGAGAAAAAAGCCAAGGAGTAGTGATAGGTTGTAACTCTTGAGCGGGTGCATGTATTAAATCCCAATGTTGCATCTCTTGACAAATTCTTGAGCGTCTTGTTCCAAAGTTGGCCAATAGTATCTTGTTCTCAACAACTTCTTAGCTAGGGATGACCCACTAGAATGTGCCCCACAAATTCCCTCATGCACTTCTTGTAAAGCAGTTTTGGATTCTTCAAGGTTTAAACATCTAAGGAGAATACCATCTAGGTTTTGTTTATATAAGGTATCACCAAGGATGGTAAAGTGAGTGGATCAACAAATAAAGTTTCTCTTTTTAGAGCTAGAGAGATTGGGTGGAAGAGTGTTATTATGGAGGTAAATGTAGACATCTTGGTACCAAGGTGAATTAGAACCAACAAGGACACACACCATTTATGATTCTAACATCTCATAAGCTGGTATGAAAAGTTGCTCAATGAGAAACTCATAGTGTTGATCACTATGAAGCATGTCCAAAAGAGATCCAATAATGGCCATGGCATCCGCAGCCCTATTGTTTAACCTTGCTATCTGTTCAAATGTGATCATTTCAAAATGTTCTCTTAAGGCATCTACCATTTTCTTATAGGGCCATAGCTTCTCATCTTTTGTGTAGTATTCTTCATTCATTTGTCTAATGACCAATTGAGAGTCCCCTAGAACTTGAAGTTCCTTGATATTCCATGAAACAGTTGGTCTTAGGCCTGATATGAAAGCTTCATATTCATCTACGTTGTTTGTGCATGAAAAAGCTAAGCGATGTGACTTAGGTATGCAATCGCCTTGAGGGGTAACAAAAAGAATTCCCACCCTCGATCCATGATTGGTATAGGACCCATCAAAATATAATTCACTTAGCATCATGACCCACTATGATATCACTACTCATAGTGATATCCTGACTAATTCCATGGCAAAGACTGATTCATTAGGAAACTCTAATACTAGGGGGTAATCCACTTGTAATGGAAAATCAGTCAACTGATTTGCTATGACTTGACCCTTGATGGCCTTCCTATCCACATACTTGATATCAAATTCACTTAGCATCATGACCCACTTAGCCATTCTTCTTGTTAGGGCTGCCTTAGACAAAAGATATTTGAGAGGATCCACTTTTGAATATTCCATGGCAAAGACTGATTCATCAGGAAACTCTGTTACTAGGGGGTAATCCACTTGTAATGGAAAATCAGTCAATTGATTTGCTATGACTTGACCCTTGATGGCCTTCCTATCCACATACTCGATATCAAATTCACTTAGCATCATGACCCACTTAGCCCTTCTTCTTATTAGGGCTGCCTTAGACAAAAGATATTTGAGAGGATCCACTTTTGATGTGAGTTTAGTTTGTTGGTTTAACATGTAGTGCCGAAGTTTTTGAGAAGCAAAAATAACTGCTAAGCAAGCTCTCTCTATGAAGGTGTAATTTAATTCATAGCCCACCAAAGTTTTGCTGACATAATATATAGCTCTTTCCTTTCCATGATCATCATGTTGAGCAAGGAGCGCCCCTAGAGTTGCTGAGGTGGTAGAGATATACAATAACAAGGGTCTACCTTGGGTAGGTGGCATTAAAACGGGAGGTGACATAAGATACTCCTTTAATTGTTGGAAAGCTTGTTGACATTTATCATCCCATTGGAAGGCCGCATTTTTATTCAACAAATGAGTAAAAGGGTGACATTTATCTGCTAATTGAGCTATGAACTATCTTATGGACTGTAATTTATCTTGTAAGATCCTTAGTTGTTTTATGTTATACGGGGGTTTCATGTCTACAATGGCCTTGACTTTAGTAGGATCTACCTCAATTCCCCTTCATGATACAATGAATCCAAGAAACTTTCCTAATGTGACCCCAAAGATACATTTCTTACGATTCAATTTGACTTGATATGCTTCTAATATGTCAAAAATGTGTTCTAGGACCCTTAAATGGCCTTCCCTTGTTATTGACTTTCCCAAAAGGTCATCACCATAGTCCTCCATAATGGTATGAAAAAGATCATGAAAAATGGTGGTCATAGCTCTTTGATATGTGGCCCCTGCATTTTAATGCCAAAGGTGTCATGCCCACTTTTTACGAGTGGCCACGACACGAGAAAACCCATGTCATGCCACATTACCCATGTGGTCATGACATGAACCACCAAAAATCTTCCCCTTATCCCTAAATCCCCGTCGCACAAGGCGGGGAAGGAAGACAAGGCATGGATGAAACATCCAGGACACCTTGTTAGATAAATCAAACCAAGTGGATAACAATATTAAGTGTCCAAAACAACAACCACGCAAGAAGAAATGATCCAAACGTCCATTTAGCTATCAATAGGTTATGGAATTCATAAGTGGTTGCAAGATGAATTAGTTTATTTTACCATACCAGAGCAGAAGGGGATACAAGGCAAGGTGTTACATCCATTACTAAATTATGACATGGCAACAAAATAAAAGTACAAGGATTCTAAAACCAATAAAATAATTCAAATGTAATTACACTAAGAAACAATAATTGATTTCATTTACAATAAGAGTGATCCTTACAACAATGATAATTCAATCGACAGGTGTTGAAAGCTTACATCTATACGCAAGCAGTAAAGTTAAAGGCACCATCATTAAACTAAGACTAAAATAGTCCATTTAAAAGAAGGAGATAGTTACGCAAATTTGTTCATACGTGAAGGAATAATTGGAAGGATACATGACATGAAGATTTAACCATCTTGAAGACATAGTGTAAACTTAAATGAGAGTACGAGAGCATGGACCTACATGATCAATATAGAATAAAAGAAGTTATTTTCCTTGATACAATATCTGACAAATTAAAATATCCACCTCTAAGGTGAGGGAAAATCCAACACCCTACACAACCAGGCCGCATAACGAGAGGGAGGAATTCAACAGCTGGTCTAAACAAGTCCAACTAAAAGGGGGACAAATGAACGATAAGTGTTCGACTTTACATCAATGGAGATACATAAATATTAATACCTTCCTATGCATCAATAGAAAATCAACAATAATTATTGTCTTTACAACATTAGCGATATCTACACATTAATTGTTTTTCTATGCATCATTAGAATAAAATGAACAATAATTTCTTTTCTTTTTTGCATCCTGAATACATCAAAGAGATAATTTTACAATAATTACTTTTCCTATATATCATTAGAATAAAATAACAATAATTATTTTCCTGCATACATCCAAGGAGATCATTATACATTAATTACCTTTCCAATACATCAACAGAATAAAAACAATAATCATGTTTTTGGAATACACCAAAAGGGATAAAAAAATACATTAATTATTTTCCCGATATATCAATAGAAATAAACACAGTAATCATTTTTCCTAAATACATCAAAAGGATGAAGACCAAGATCCCGCCAAGCCTCCAATAGAGTTTGCCAAAACAAAGACCAAAGGTGGATGTTGCCCTCCACCCAACCATATTGCCATCGTCGAGCGCAATGGTTGTCCATTGCACCCTAGGCAACCCCCGAGCTACAGAGAGAGGAGATCAAGGAACTACTTCTAACAAGGCCAAACTCGCACGTAACAAGGTCTCAAGGAGGACATCAAATTCATCCACTTAATCATAAAACATGAGTCTTACACACCCAACACATCAACAAGGTGGAAACAATAGGACAAGAGAAACTCAAGGCACAACAACACACCAAGCATAGTACTAAAACCAAAAATAACTTCCTCGTAAGGACACTCATGGACCAAACAAGCGAGAGAGGAAAAATAAGGCTAATACTGAGAACATCATTACAATTAACCTAATAAATACCATTTCCTAAATAGGACACCATTCATTATGTTTCTTTACAACCAAGGAAGAAAGTAAACACCCAAGTCAAATTTCAATTCACCCATTGCACATGTTAAATCGATATTTCGCTAACCGAAGAAGGCACAGAAAGTAAGATACGACATCATCTTGTTTAACCAATAACATAAGACAATAAAAAAATAATAATGTATGAGGGGTCCCACAAAAAAACAATGGAACTAAAGTCTTTAATCACCCTAACGGAAAGAATTAAAAATACAATTTCATATACACATAAATTAAGATACAATATCATCATATTGAGTGTACACATAGAACAACCCAAAAGGAACAACAGAGCACAAGGATCTATGGCCCTCGACCAAAAACCCCCAACACAAGACAAGCTACATGTTTCTAAGTCCCAAGCTTCAAGTTTGCCTTAAATTTAACTCGACCAAAAGTCAAACTAAGCACAACTGGTTTATGCATAATTAGATTATGAGATATATAAATATTATAACATGAACACCCATGAATGTGACAAAAAAAAACTTAATCTTAAGAATAAAACCTTTTAAGTAAACAACAACCTTTACTAAAGGGACATAAACCCGACTACTAGAGTTCAATGCCCCCACAAATCAAGCATTTCTCTCTCACCTAGCAATTATAAAGCATAACCAACAAAAAAAGATGTTCATCTGCATACATAAAACAACATAATGTCTTCATGGGGTTGGGCATTTCAAACAATATGAGAGGAGGGGATATCATACAAAAAAAAACTTTCCAAGTTTACTAGGTAGGGTTTTTAGAAAATATCGACAGTTTGGTGATTTGGAAAACATGCCCACGCCTCTCACGGGAATGAGCCGCTCCACATAAAACTACTACCATTCTAAAGAATGCCACAAAATGTTTCTAAAGACCTAGTTGCTACGCCTTTTTTTGCTACTACCTTCGAGAAAAATTGTTTGTTTTAAACCAATCAACCCAAGATAACATGAACACCCTGCCCATATGTCATTTGGTGTGCCCCTCTATGTTTGTTTACTTCATGATTTTATTCAATGCCCCTCGATTCATTGTTGCGCCAATACAATGTGGTACTCCCTGTCTCTCAAGCTTTCCCTTCTCTTTTTAAACCAATACCCACGCACAGAACACTAAAAAAAAACTCTCTCACCCATTAAAACATGACCAGATTTATTACTCACCCATTTAAGATAGATGGATGAAAGAAATAACAAAAAGAAGTACAGGGGAATACCTCCCCAGCTTTCACTAACAAAACAGAACCATCGTTCCTCTCAAGACGCCAACATTATCTCGACCCCATCGAGAGTTTGGAGCCTTCTGCAACTGCGGGCAACTTTGATCCTCTGAGTGATATCTGGTTTTGTGAATGGTGGACGACACTACCGTTCTTCCTTGCTGGTATTGACCACAGATGTCCCAATGACAAGGTGAAAAGAGTAGATGCCACGACCAAGGATGAGACTGCACATTGCCCGTCAAGAGTATTTTTTTTTCTCTTTCTTTTCGCTCCTACTCCTCACTCCCCTCTGCCCTCTGCCCTCCTAGGGTTTTATTTTAATTTTTTTTTCCTTCTTTCTCCCCCCTCCAAGCCATGCCTCAAACCTTGTCCCTTCTGCCCTAAAAACTGTTTGCATTTTCTAAGCCAATGTAATTCGATGCACCTCCCCCCCAAAATTTTGGTTTTGACCAAGAGCTTAAAACTAACATGATTTCACTAAAGTAAATAATTAACTAGCATTTCAAATACTTCATAAGGTAACTTTCCAAGGAAATGAAACTCTTCCATGGTGGCATTTAACAAAAAACTACTATAAAATATCAATTTTCTACGAGTTATTTAAACACCAATGCCTTTCATGTAAGCGGCTCAATCATCTTATTCAGCAAGGCAAGTAAATAACTTGAACTTCAATTACAAGTAAACTTTCAAATTTTTACATAAGGAA
This sequence comes from Cunninghamia lanceolata, assembly GCA_027924645.1. Taxonomy (NCBI): domain Eukaryota; kingdom Viridiplantae; phylum Streptophyta; class Pinopsida; order Cupressales; family Cupressaceae; genus Cunninghamia; species Cunninghamia lanceolata. The sequence continues at coordinate 1,784,201 of BSBN01000281.1, read as the reverse complement.
TAAAATCCTTACGGACAAAGAAAACAATCCAAATCTTAAAAGACTGTATCATATGAAAGGAGAGAATACTTTTTGCCACTATCCAAATATCTATATCTATTTATAATTTACTCATACTAAGATATGTCATAGTATTTTGAAGGCACCATTGAATAAATAATTGTCATAAAAAGATTGCTTGGCTGGCAAGGTCGATTGTCAATTTTAGGCCTTTGTCGTAATACAAGAAAAAGGAAGATTTTAGATACTACCAAGGTTCAGATAGGGTTATGATTAACTATATATAAGGATATTTGGTTTCCATATAACTTGCACATACTAAGATAGGCCAAGCATTATAAAGGCATCATAGGACATATAATAGCCTTATAAGAAAAGTTGCTTGGAAAGAAGGGTCGACTAACAATGTTAAGTCTAACATGCCAATGTAAGAGTATCTCCATGTGGAATGGAGAGAAAACATTACGAAACATCAATTAACTCCACATCATAACACAATAAACTAACCACAACATACAACCAAACTATCATATAACTCACAATCATTTCAAGAAGTCAAACATAACCCTCAAAAGAAAGGGATCCCACCACAAGGATCGACAACTATCCCGACCTCATATTACAATAACATGCAAGATCCTTCTACAAGAAGATAGACAAACTAATCTACCTATGCTTCTAAGCATGAAAGTTACACGCAACAAAACAAGCAAGCCGATAAGACGCCCAAAGATGTGGATGAGAATTCATACAAGTAAAAGCACGCACGAAAGTGAAACACAATACCAAAAAGGTTTACACACACCCCATGCATTCAAAATCATACACGACTCAAAATAGAGACAATAGGGTGGACTCTGGTACAACCTTAGACTCACCACTGAATAGAAAGGCTCAAGTGGACAACATACCACAAGGAAGCAAGGTAGATAACTCGACCACTGGTTAGGTAGGATGGGATAGTCAAACAGCTAGTGGTTCCCTGTCTCCTCCTCCACATCCACCCATTGGCCAATACCTGTATGTATATCTTGCACACTCAACCAAAACATCAAATTCCACATTGTAGTCATAGCCGAAGCAGCTTTAAATATATTAATGAGGGTGTATAATCAATCACTACCTATATCCATCTGGCAACCATATTATATAATAATCAATCATTTTATCATTTTAATCTAGAACCAGGTGAATAATAGAATACGCACCAGTCGGACAAGGGCAGGCCTTACAAAAGGGCATAACATTCCAACAATAAGTTCCCCATGGACATGTGAAGGCAGTCTTATGTTGATCTTCAACAATTGTTTTGATTTGATTATAACCAGAAAAAACCATCCATTAAAGAGAGCATTTCATGGCCAGTTGTTGAGTCCAAAATGATATCTATATTAGGAAGGGGAAATCATCCTTTGGACATGCCTTGTTTAAATCTCTAAAATTTGTACAAACACTAATGCCCCCATTGGGCTTGGTGACCGAAACCAAATTGGAGACCCACTTAGGATAATCAATGGTTCTAATGAATCCCACATCCAATAGTTTTTGAAGTTCTACCTTAACCAAGAGAGTTATTTGGGGATGTATCTTACAGAGCTTTTGTTTGCTGGTTTAGCATTAGGCATAACTATTAAATGATGCACCACTGAGGTAGGATCAAAACCTGGCATATCAGAATAGGACCATGCAAATTTGATCTTCCTTCCTTCAAAGAAAGCTGTAAATTCTTGCTTTTCTTGAGGGGTTAAAGATGTTGCAAAGAAGGTAACCTTGGGATCCTCTTGGGTACCTAGATTAACTACTTGAGCTTCTTCCACTAAGATAGGAGATCTTTCTAGGTATTCAACCATATTTGGAAGTCCTATATTCTCTTCTTCCTTGTTATAGGATTTTGTATTATAGATTGTACTTTTAGCATCTTCCCCAAAATAAGCCTTTGCATCTAATTCTATGGAAAAACCTGCTTTGTGATCACCTAAGGGAACTCCATCCCTAAGACCCATAAATTCTACAATGGCTTCATCATTTTGAAAAAGGTCCAAAGAGGGTGGTCCTTGTTGGTCCTAATCAATGAGTTGAGGGTATACGAGGTCAACATAATTGGTTTGAGAAGTGGATGGCATGGGCATTATGGTGCAAATGGACATGTCTTGAAAATTTTTTGTTAGACCAAAGGAAGAATCTTCTTGAATGTCAACATTAAGGTTTTGAGACAAAAGGGAAGGTTTACTAACTTTATCAAGAGTGTATGTGGACTTTAGGGGCACATTTGTAGGAGACCTATACCCTAACCTTCATAATTACCTTTGAGAACTAGAGAGATAGGCTCAATGATACCTTGACCTTGACGTCCAAGACCACCTTCTCCTTTATAACCCATGTTCTTTATGATATGGAGACCTTTTGGATAGATCTCAAGGTTCGCTTTGGGAACTTGAACTTCTTCTTTTTCTCTATAGAGCCATGATGATACATCATCTTGAATGTTTTCTCGCTCCAACTTACCCCAATGGCAAAACTTGAGGAACCATTGCTTGGAAATGACCTTAAATAGACCTTCCTTAGGTTGACCGTAAGACTTAGGTGTGAGAGGAAGTTGATCTACACAAAAGGAATGTTGCATTTTATATTCTCCACAACCATTGTCGTGGATTTGGACCTTGATCTCGGGTGGTGATGGATTCAAAGTGGAAGGAGTGGATGATGACGAGGCTAATGTGGATGGGTCCACATAAGATGGTGATGGAGAGGCTTCATGGTTAATAGGGATATGATGACTCTATTGGTAATTTTCAGCTAAATTTTGACAATATTGAAAGGGTTGAGGATCTCCATAGATGGTAATTTCATTACCATCATGGGGGAATTTTATGCATTGGTGGAAAGTGGATGGGATGGCTTGCATGGCATGGATCTATGGGTGACCAAGAAGGATGTTATAAGGTAGATCAAGGTCCAAAACTTGACACACATTGGTTATTAATGTAGGGCCCACTTGAATAGGCAATTCAACAGTTCCTTTGACTCTCTCTTAGCATCGTCATAAGCCTTAATGGTTATTTTCTTTAAGGGATATATCATTCCATCTGTGTACCCCAATTATTTGACCAAACTTAGAGTACAAATGTTTAAGCTAGCTCCCCCATCTATCATGACTCTTTTGACTTTATGTTTATGAATAAGAACCTTCAAGTACAAAGCCTCATTATGTTTGGAGCTAAGAGGTGGAAGGTCCTGTTTAGAAAACACAAGGTGATGTGTAGAGGCAATATTACCGACCATGGCTTGAAACTCATTGGTATCTATGTTGGAAGACACACTTGACTCTTGGAGAATTTTATCAAGGATTGCATGATGGGTTGGGGATATTTTTAGAAGTTCAAGGATAGAGATTTGAGTTGGGATTTTGTTCAAATGATTTTTAAGGTTTGATTGGATGAAGGTCTAGATGAAGTAGAAGGTCCCTGAATAGTGACCTTACTTCTCTGGGTGGTTACATTACAATCAGTTTCTAGATTTTTTATGGTTAAAGTAGAGACATGACTATTTGCTTGTCTTAAATGGGCATCTCTAAAAGAATTACCTTGGTTAGGGGCATGTGATTTTCCATGGTTAGGCATATGATCTTTAAAAAAAATTAAATCCTCATTGGTGGTATGAAATTTATTTTCAACCATTACATCACCACAATCGATGAGGTCTTGGATTAGGTGTTTGAGCCTAATACAACTAGAAGTTATGTGACCCTTGGTCCTATGAAAGTCACAAAATTCATTGTCATTGTACCAAGGCAGTTTTACTTGGGTTCAACATTTTGAGGTTCAGGTAAATTAATTAATTTAGATTTCACCAGCTTCTACAAGGCCACCTCAATAGGTCCCCCTAGGGGTGTGAACTTCCTTTTCAAAGGAAAGAGTGATCTGTGAGGATGTTCATTACCTCAAGGGTTGGTTGACAATGCTGTATTTGATGAAGATGGGGCCATTTGAATAGCCCTGGAATCAACCACTCCATCATGTACAACATTCTTATTTTTAATCCACAATTTAGATTGATCATTATTATTATTGTTAGGGGTTTTCCTTTATCTTCTTTGTATGTCTTTACAAGGCCTTTAGCTATCAATGTTCTTTCTATGGTCATACCCTTCTCTATGAGTTCAGAAAAGGTATTAGGACCTTGAACTTGAACATGGAAGCTCATTTCTTGATTTAGATTTTGGGTAAAGATGTTGACCAATTGTTTTTCAGGAATTGACCAAGGAATTTTACTTGCCAAATTCCTCCACCTTTGTAAAAACGAAGCAAAAGATTCACCATTCTTTTGCTTGGTATTATGCAAATCAGTCATTGATATTTCATGTTCAATGTTATAGGAGAAATGGATAAATTTCTCTGCCAATTCTTGAAAACTCTTGATCCCTTGAGGCAAGTGAGAAAACCACTTTATTGCTTGGCCCTCTAGACTTCTAGGGAATAGGCGCATGAGATAAGTGTCATTATAGGATACTTCCATGATTTGAAGGGTAGAGATTAAGTTGTAGGATTTTTTGATAAAGGGTGGAGATTAAATGAGACAAACAGCCATGGATTAAGGAATTTAAATAATAATTATTTGATTATTATTATTAAATAAAGCATCCAAAAATGTTGGAGCAATAAATAAGACTTTATTATTTATTTTAAGAAGAAGTGTGAAGGAAATTAAATAAATTTGATTTATTTATTTAATTTAAGAAGGTGTTAGTTAATTAAATAATTTTTAGATTATTTAATCATGAGGAGGAATGGTAAGAATAATTAAATATAATTTATTTAATTATTAGGAAAGAGGAATAAATAATTAAATTAAATTAAATTATTTTTTGGAAGAATAGTTAGATTAACTAAATAATTAATATTATTTAATTATTTTTTGCAAAAGGAGAAATGATTAAATTAAATTTAATTGTTTTTAGAGGAATAATTAGCTTAATTAAATAATTGTCATTATTTAATTATTTTTAGAAGAAGGGGAATAATTAGATTTGATTAAATAATTAATATTATTTAATTAATAAGGGAAACTAGAAGAAATATGCAAGTGTAATCTACATGAAAATGCAAGTAATACTTTATGTTAATTTTAGGTGTCTACAATCAGATTATGCTTTTATCTCTAGTGATATTCACTAAGTGTGGATGCATTCAATACCTTGATATAGTTGGTGGGAAATTACTCCTTAGGCATGGGGAAACACGAATGCTAGATTAGTTTTGCTTTAAATTTGAATTTCAATGGGAAAAATCAATCCGCTTTATGAGTGTTTAGCATGGATAGGGCTGGATGGACATCAGGACCTCCAACATGATACTAGTCAAAATGTCCTATGGAGATGTCTGCTGGGCATGTCTTATTAAGACTTTGGCCAATGTTAGGTAAAAGGATATCATGATGACCTGTCTAGATGATGTCATCGTGGTTGTGGTCAAACTTATGTTGACTAGATGTTTGGGTGAGTGGATCTTCACATCCTATTTATAAGGTCCAGACATGGGAATGTCCATTCAAAATATGTCAGGTTGAAAATGTCTGGTTGAATAGTCAGTGGTCAATGAGACGAAAGAAACTACTTATAATGCTTAGACAAGATCTAGGTGTAGAATCGAACATAACAAATATCCAGTCCAAATGTCTGGTTGAAATATCTTGTCTTGTAGGATCAAATACTCTTTTCTTATGCCTCAGGTCTAGAACTATAAGGATAAATTTGACAGCTTCTACAAGATATGGACATAGATTTATTGTGTGTGCTAATATCTTGACCAGGTTGGGAGTTAATTAATCACATTTGAATTTAGCTTTGGGTCCGTGCATTTTTATAAAACATCTGCAACCTGATATGGACATCGGACATGACTTGAGCATCTCGTAAAGGTCCATGTCTAGTTGACCACAATATCTAATTGGAATAACTTGCCTATTTTAGTGAATTTTTGAAAACCTCAAAAGGTAGCCCTGGCTAAAATCACATCCTCTATCTATTCGTGACCATTTCAGGGGACACTTCATAACTTGAAATTCACCCTCAGTAACTTGACATTTTACCTATACTACCCAAGCAAACAACAAAAGACCAACAAAGTAAAAAATGGGTTGGGTCCTTATTTTGCCAAGGCAAAATGGAGCATGTTGTGAGACAACACAATAGGACCAACCATGTGAAAGAAAGGGCATGATTATTTTTCTATAGTGGTTGATTGTTTTAGAAAGGCATGTGTTTTTATTCCATGAAAGAAGACACTCTCAAGTAAGGGTGCAACAAAGATATTCTTTGTACACATTTGGGTTCATTTTAGTTTGCCCGATAATATTATACCAAATAGATATTTAAGGTTTATAGAGAATTTTTTATGTGCCTCATGGGAAAAGATGGATACCTAGTCAAAAAATTCCACTACTTTCCATCCACAAACATATGGGTAAACTGAGGTCGTTAATACGACTTTAGTGAGACTACTTAGAGGTTATAATTAAAAGCATTTGAAACATGGATGATAGCCTTGCTTACATTCAACACTCCTATAGCAACAATATAAACAATTCCACAAATTTATCTCCAGGGTAGTTACACCTAGCCCTCTAGATGTTGTAGGCTATTATATGGATAAGAGGATGATGGAAACATATAGGTACAAAAGGTTGGAAAGTTCATTAAATGCATATGACAGTTTCATTTGCAAGTACAAGAGAAATTAAAAGAGAGCCAAGATAAGTACAAGAAGAGGCATGATCAACATTGTGTTAAACACAAGTTCAAGGTTGGTGACAAGGTGTGGTTGTACACAAGCAAAGAAAGACCTCGATGACAAGTAAGAAAGTTGAAACTTTAGAGGTATGACCCGTTACATATTTTGGAGTATATTGGGAAAAAGGCTTTTCATGTTGATTTGCCACCATATATGAAGATTTACTTGGTGGTGAATGTTGAAAACTTACATATTTGTTTAAGCCTTTCATGTTGGATGAGGAGGAAGATGTGTTGTTTCCTTCAATCAAGGATATTTTTCAAAGGGTCTTGGAAGAACTAAAGCAAGACATGGTTCTCCAAAAGAAAGGAAGATAAACTTATAGAGGGGTTCAGAAGACTTGACTAATTGGTTTGAAGGGAAAACAATCAAGTAAAGAAAAACCATATCCACAAGAGAATGTGGCTAAGAAGTCCCACACCCAATGAGTCCTTGATCTTTTGGGGACCAAAAGCCTCCTTATTAGGTAGGTATGATATGGGAAAGCGAGTAAAGTTCATGACCAAGTGATCGATTGTGCACAATTTCAATCAAAGAGAAGTGTTTCAAACTCGCCTTCACACAAGGATGAATTTTTATCAATTTTAGATGTCAAGGAGCTTGTACAAAGATCATATGTGAACTAAGGATGATTCATATTATCTCAGAGAAGATAGAGGGTATGTGTGCAAGCATCAAAATAAAGTGATTTTTATAAGTTTGGTATTTTTGTTGTATTTCACAAGTAGCAAAAGGATCATTAATCATGATTAAAGTGTCACCAATTGTGTGAAATGGGCCACAACCATGATAAAACTAAAAAATCCCTTTGGAAAAAGCAATTAAAGTATAAACACCCACTAGCAGAAGTGATGATTTTTCCACATACTAGATAGGGAAAGGAATATGAAGCGTTATGTCAGTTTATTTCAACTTCCATGTGTCAAAAACTATGTTGGAAAGCCTCTAGAGACATGGGATATCTATAATAAATTATGAAACAATAAGTGAAAGGTTTATCTCTCTTTCTTATCCTCTTTGTAAGATCTATTTACAAGTTGTGACACTATGGAGCAAAGGTTTGGTGGCAGAAGACACCATTGCAAGATTTTGAAGGCCAAGTAACTAGTTGATGACTTGTGTAGACATGTTGTATATCCATTATACTATATTGGATAGATGCATAGTGACTTGAGGGACTTTTAGCTCACTCTTATTAGAGTTTTTCCTATTTTAAGGTTTATTTAGAGCAACTCTTGTGTTCTTAGAGTTTTTGTGTGTTTTCCTTATGCTTCATTTTTCTATTTTCATGTTTTTATGATGTTAGGATACACCAAATGATGTTACAACATTATTAGCATTAGTTTCCTGCACTTAATAAGATTTTGGAGGTGTTTTGAAGAGCCTTTAATAAAGAATATATAGTTGGTGAGCGATGTGAGGACCATCCTCCCTGTTAATTAATTTAAGGTTGAAGTATATTTTTTCTAGCCCAATGATCTAGTCCAACAATTCCTTTGGTTTTTAGACTTCCAAATATCCAAGCAAATCAAGCTCTGACTTTGTGTCAACTTGCACATTTGAGCTCTAACAAAATGATGTTCTACAACTTCTTAATCAAAGTCCACATTCACTTCTAATGCAACCTCCTCTTCATACTTATCCTCACTAATATCACTAGTCATGTCCACTCTCCTTCTTTGTGTGACCACCATCACATTGATTCTTTACTATGGAGATCTCAACATGTTAACAAGATCCACTAAGCAAAGTCCTCTAATTGCTCAAACATTTTTTGTATTGTGTATTTCAACTTTGTGGCAAATTGTGATGTTTGGACCACCTACAATACAACAACCACACATACAACTATTATGTTGCTCGCACAAGTCATGCTCTTAGGGATAAAAACCTAAAGCTTTGATACCAATTGATGCAACACCACAATGTGTTAAATTAACAACCAATAATGGGTGTACAAAGTTATGAAATGTGCAACAAAAAAAGGGATGAAGGGAAATGGAACTTCTATTGAGTCTATAGAAATATTACAAACATATGGGCCCTTATTCAAAAGTGGTTCCCAAAGAAATAAATGTCGATCCTAAGTAGATATTTTCTATAGTAAAACCTAACCTAACAAGAACTAACTTGATGAAAATCAAAGATTGTACACGTATACTCTCACATTCAAATTATTAGCCCCTTCTTATGAAAGAATATACCATTAAATAGATACAAGTCATAACATTTTAAATGCAACTACCAACTGATCTCCAAAGAAGAAACTCACCAGTTGTCTACAAACTACAAATAACTGATGCTTCAAGAAGAAATGAACTAAACTTTAAGAATGCTTATTTAGTTTCCAAGTAATCAACCACCTACATGTAATATGAATGATAATCTTGATCAACCATAAAGGAGGATCTATCATGTTTATAAGTTATCCTTAGAGATCTATGACATTAAAGTGTGTGTTATTTAGAGAGTCTAATGTAAAGAAGAAACCCATGTAGATGATAAAAGTCAACACAAAAGCTTAGGTGCCATCCCATATGAGTCTAACCATATGCATTGTAATACCACAAATTGTATGTAGAGGTTTACACGATAACGCATGGGATGTGTAGGCAACGAGTGTGAGCTAAGACTTGTGCAAACCACACCAAATATGTTGTGCTCAAGAACCACTATAGAGGGTGTATAAAATAACATACTACACACAAAATAAATGCATGCTATATTAATTTTCACATGAATGAAAGCTCAAAGACACACAAGGCTACATGGGTCCAACACCCACCCAAGACAAATATAAAACAACACAAGCAAAATTACACCAACACACAAATAAATAAGGCATGCATAAGAAAACAAATGTGGACAAACAACACATAACTTAAATTTAGTGATGAAAGATTGCTCAATCCTTAGGCTACTCTTACATCACCCAATTATCATCATGATCAAAATTATGTGTAGACAAAGAAGGGTGCTATCTAGGAAGTGATAGTTGTGTGATTGATCTATTAGGAGGGGCCAAAACATTAACTAACAAAATTTATAAGGATTATTATTCTCATGTATGACATATCTCTTATTCTTATAATGAAAGTTTTCAAGGTGATGAAGAGTAGATGGTATTGAACCCATAACATGTATTCATAGATGCCAAAAACACATTATACACTAATTTCATAGGCATCACATGGAATAATGTATCAAGTGTAAGAGGTATAAGAGTAAGGGGAAAATCAATGACACAAAGTGATTCCTAACCCTCATTATTAAATCCTTTAATAATGACCCTAGATTTTTGTGAATTTGTACAAATAACATTAACCTTATCCAAAAATCTTTGGTACATGTATTCAAACCAAATTTGTTGTCCATTAAAGCTCATATGATGTTATGTTCTCCAAATTTGACCATAATATATAATGGCAAGTGCTCCTAAATAACAGGAGGACTAGGTAACTCTCAAGGCCCAAATGGAATCATAGATGCATTCTTATAAATAAGCTCTAGAATGGTAGCTACCTTTGTAGGATTGATATTTGATGGTATGAAGAGATTTTCTAAGGCCTTACTCAAAACATCTCTATTTATCTTAAATGTTTGCATTTGATCCCAAAGAGGGATTTTCACTAGAGTGTTCTTAAGTTGACGAATCAAGTAATATCCTTATGTGAATTTTTCTATCAACTTAGGCAGAGGAGCTAAAATTGGATGGCAAAACTAGTTGATTTGATATATATTTGATCTCATAGCTAATCTCTGATAAGTGTATCCCACTAAATGATGGCCTTGAGAAGTAGATGTTGCATGGAAATTAGGAGGGCTATGTCCAAATGAATTAGGTGGGGCATGAAATATAATAGGGGGTTGGAGATGAGGCCATGGAAGGAAGAACACCCATAATAAGTTTAGATTTCATGAACATCAAGGGATGAGCTTGGGAGGAATATTGAAAGAAATAACATCATGTGAAGGTATAGATGACCCTCTAAAGTTCCTTAACGTGTGGCCACTAAAAGATTAAAATAAGGAAGCACAAGTGGTCATCACTCTAGGTTGTGTGAATTGATATAAAGAAGAATAGACATGCAATATGATATTATAGCATGATAAATCATAGACCTCAAGTACATAACAAGTGACTGAACATCATATACATGTCATGATAAATCATAGACCTCGAGTACATAACAAGTGATTGAACATCATATACATGTAAATGAAATATACACATCAAGGCACATACATGTGTAAACATGATAAAAAATGATCCTAGTTAGGGTTATAAAACATGTATGCATCATTAAGAGCATACACCTAATAAGGAACCTTGAGCAAGATATTATATAAGGAGAAAATACAATCATTACTTATGACATTTGTTGTCAAAAAAATGCACCCTTGGGGGCTTTTTCCTAAAGGTTTAGCTCCCAGGTCTTTAGAATTGCATTTAGAGCATTTTGCATGTTAAATCAGACTCCCGATGAGAAAACCCATGGGTCTTGTGGCAATTAAGACCTAGGGGGTTGCACTTTAATGATCCTTGAGCAAAAATAGGGGGTGGACAAGGGCGCTAGCGCCCTAGTACAGCCCTATTTTAGGTCTGCCCTAATTTTAAATGTCAGGTTTGTGACCATTATTTGGTCTCCAGGCCAACATCATAAGTTTCAAATATAAAATTCTTGGTGGGAATCTTAATAGTTGCATAAATAAGCATGTTTAGGGTTTCGTTTGCAAACTAGAAGATCATTGGCAAGTTTCATGATTGTGAGCTATTGGCATACTTGTGATATCATTGTGTTGCAGAGCATAACATTGTTATTGTGTTTGTTTTTGCAGGTTGGATTACATCTCCTCATGGCATTGAAGAGCTTATTCCTTCCATGAGAGCTTCATCATCAAGGTGACATTTATTGTGTTTTCAATCATTATCATTTGGATTTTGCCTTTGTCCCACAAGGACACGCACTCTCTCTCTGACAACGGTGTTTGGAAGACTTGAATGTCTCTCCGAGGCTTGACTGAGGCAAGCCTCTAAACACCACTACCCCTGATGAGGTATAAATAACCTCATTTCTTTGATGGAACAAATAGCCCTTTTTGCATTACCCAATTCCCTAGCCTTGCCAATTTATTTATTTTTATGAGCAATATTTATCTATTTTTAATAAAATGTTGTACAAATCCTTATTTCCTAAATTGATTGAAATTAGCTTTTAAATGTTGATTTAATGGCATGAAAAGTTGGGTAATTGTGCAGGTTAATGCATTGCCTATAAAAGAAGTGGACATCATGCGGCTGTGGATGAATGCACCGGAAGTTGAGGGCGCCAGAAATTTTAGGAGTGCATTAAATGAAGACTTTGTTTTAATCCTGTTATTTCTGTACTTACCCAAAAGACATTATGGCTCCACTCGGAGTCCTTTTTATGTTCTAAAAGACAGCAATAGTAAAGATTATGTTTTTCAGTTATAAGACTTCTTCAAATGGCATTTTCCCACCATCTAAAATTTAGGAGTTTTGAAGTAGTTCAGTTTTAGTTGTTGCTCGAAACATGGATATAAATATATACTATGGATGAATGAAAGACAATCCCTTAGTTTTTAAAATCATCAGAGCTGTGTACTTGCAATTTTTCGTGAATGCAAATGATGTTGTTCTAAGTTTTAATTCTTTGGAAATATGAAGTTTTGAATGGAGTTATTATGTGCTGCGAAAGTAATTTAATGTGACCTGAGTTAAGACAAGCTTCTCCCATGAGTTGGCCACTCACGGGACTGTAGGATAGATAAGTATTTTCATTTCTGTGGATGTTTTTATTCAATGGAAGATAGTTTATGTTTAGTTTTTGTCGTTAACCTACAGGGTGTGTTGTTTAAAAGTTAAACTATTGTGTACTATTGTTTGAAACTTTTTGTGTTGATTAGAAGTTTTCCGGTGCATCTGCCTTAGTTAGAATTATTATTTTTTGATAGATAGAATTTGGAGTGTTTGCAACATAGCAAATTGCATTTGTGAATTGTTAGCATAGAATTTATCTGCTTTCTAGTGTAGAATTTATATGCTTTCTACTCTAGAGTTTTCACGCTTTTTAGTATAGAATTTAAATGCTTTTTGTAGAAGGATATAATTACTGTTTCATTTCATGTATTGTTTCAAACTTTTAGCAGAACTAGAAAACTGTTTCTCAATGAAATATCCAAACTCCCTATTGCAGACAGCCTTGGACACTACCCTGATCGATAAACTGATAATTTTCATCTAAAGTGTTGGGACCTCACGACAGCCTGTCACTTTTTGGCGCTGTTGTCAGGGACACATGATCTTTTTCTAAGTGTTATTAGGGCATGCTTGGGAATTTCTTGTAGTAAACACCCAAAAATAATCACCAAACCTCTCTTTCTGCACGGTCAGGAAATGAGCCCCACACAGAAGATTCATACCAAAAACCCCCCCAATAATAATTCCCACCATAAATAGGGAAGAAGAAGTATCAGCTAAAGAACTAAATTACGAATTGATCGAGCAGGATCAACCTAAGACCTCCCACCGTACCCCATAAGTTTTTCCAGTTGACCCAATCTTTGAGGAGATAGTTATTCAACCAACCAACCTAGTCTTTGAGGAAGAGAACATTCCTTTTGACATTATGGCTAACAATATCCATAATGATGATATTGCGAGAAGACCGGCAGCACAAACCTTTACCTACCCTATCGCTCTCAACGAAGATGATGATGCACCAATGAAAAACATTTCACCATCTATCTTGCCGACTTTCAGGGGACTTTCTTTTGAAGATCCTGGCTAGTTCCTCTTTGAGTTCAAAGTCTTGTGTCAAACATACGACTACAAGAATGACAATCAGAAGCTTAAACTTTTTCCCTCCACTCTGAGAGACCCTATAATGCATTGGTTTATGGGGTTAGCTTCTGGATCAATAACTACATGGGATGAATGGAAACTGTTTTCTTAGAAAAATACTAGAGTTATTACAGAGTTAGTGACAGGAAAGAAGAGATGTTCAAATTAAGACAAAAAGAAGATGAGAACCTGGAAGATTACCTTGATAGGTTTATCTTTCTAACCAAATGATGTGGTGAGGAAGCCATAAGTTCAGATATCCTAAAGACTATTTTTATCAAAGGACTTGATGAGGATGCTAGGAGAAGCATAGATTTAATGGGAAAAGATGTGTCCCAACTTGAACTTACCAATATCTCTGAGTTATGTCAAAAAATTTCTTGTATTCGAGGAGGGATCTGAAAATCTAGCCTCTTAAGAAGCTCAAATGACATACGTAAACTGTGAGAGGAAATAGTGAATCTAATAACTAACATTCTTGTTCAATTGAACACCACCTTGGATGGAATACAAGCCAAAACACGTAACCTTGAGACCTTATCCATCTATTGTCCTAAGTGTGGAAACAAACATCTGTTAAGAGAGTGTCCTTTGGATAAGGCTGACAATTGCCAAATTTGTGAAAAAAATCATACCACTAATCAATGTGAGATTCTGAATGCAATTAAGACTTCTAAAAAACGACCATCTCACACTGAGGAGGAAATCAATTTTGTAGGCTAGAGACCTGGAGGAAATTTCTCCTATGGTCAGAACTCCAACCCTACATGGCGACCTCCAAACCCTTGGAACAATACACAGTGGTCAGCTCCATGGCCTTCAGTACCACCTGGATGGGGATCTTATCCACCTTGGGGACCTCCTGAATGGACGAACCAAGCTTGGGGAAACCCCTAATGGCCAAATCAGGAATGACATCCTCATAATCAACCTCCACAATGGAATCAGCCACCAAATCAATTCTATAATGGTCCAAGATGAATGCCAAATCTGCAACAGAACCTTCTTACAGCTCCTCAAAACCCTCAGCAGAGTGAACAAGTTAATCAACCACTATTACCAGCACAACTTGTTCCTAATCCCAAGAACACACGTTAAAATGCCCCAGTGTATATTATTGATCAGGATAACATGGTAGGGGTTAATGCTATCTATTATGGAAGCCTTCAATTGAGGTTGGGAAAAACACTTAATCAACTAACCATTGTTGAAGTTACAGAAGACCCAGATGAAGAACTTAACATAGAATCATCCCCACCTCAATCTCAAGCAACTCCAGCACCTATCATAGAGCCCTCTCAGGAAGAAGTTGCCAAACAACCATCAATGACTTCAGGAAATGATCCCATACTAGGAAAGAAAACCCAAGCACCTTTTCTGGACTGTCTTAGATCAAATGTTCATAAGAACCTGCCAGAAGTATCATTGTCTAATGAAACTGCTCTGATACAAGAAATTAAACAACTCCATATCGAGATTCCTTTGTTACAAGCGATAAAAGAAATTCCTGAGCTAAATCAGCTAGTCAAACAGTTGTGTATTAAAACACCAGGAAGGAAACCAAAACAGATTAATATGGTGCACATCAATGGATATCTGGCTAAATTTTTAGCTGGGAAAACCTTAACTCCAAAATATGGCAACCCAAGTAGCCCACTTATAATAATAACAATTAATGGGGTAGCAATACATAATGCATTGGTGGACTTGGGAGCAGCCATTAACGTTGTGACAATGGATGTTATGGAAAAACTTAGACTCACTGATCTACACCCCACGACTACCATTTTACAGATGGCAAATCATGCCATAGCTATTCCCAAAGGAGTCTTAGAAAATGTCCCTGTCAAGGTTTACGATTGGGAATATCCAGTATACTTCCAAGTTCTCCAGTCCCTCACACCCAAAAATAGTTACCCAGTAATACTAGGTAGGCCATGGTTAGCTATAGTCGCAGCCAAGATTGACTACAGAGCAGGAGGAATGGTCATTTCACATGGTCCCAGTAGCAAACATCTAAATCTATACCCCCGCTCAACCTGCAGAATATAACCAAGTCTAGGTGGATGAATCCGATAAGCAAGAAAATCTAGCTTCGCTTGCCATGGTTGTTATTAAACAACACGGCGAAGAACTGGAAGATGAATTAGACAACATCCAAGACCTTTCCATAGGTTCAGAAGATGAAGATACTTTAGAGGTGGAAGAAATTTTAGAACATCCAAACCACATTAACGACGAAGAACATGATTATACCAACTTCAAAACTTGACCTTGTCCCCTGGCAAATATCATTTTGAAAACAGATCATTTCTTCTTAGATATTGCCAGACTCCATAGAATCATACCACATAGTTGTCCTCTCAACACATTAACATAAGAAGTTCACACTGTCACCTCTAATTACCTTGGAACCAAGACTATCTTGTTATTGCCAAGAAGGACTTTAAATATCAATAGTTGGTTGACAAAATCTGATGAGCGCAAATTATTTGATGTTTTGATGAACAGGTCCAAAGCTTCTGCTTGGGACTATACAGATATGGGAGGAATCCACCCAAATGTTTGCACCCACCACATATATATCGAAGACATTAGACCAGTCCATCAACCCCAACGAAGACTCAATCCTGCTCTCAAAGATATTGTCAAAACTAAAATTGAGAAACTCTTACAAGTGGGATTTATTTATCCTATTTCAGATAGCAAATGGGTTTCACCCTTGGTGGTAGTGCCAAAGAAAAATGAGATATGGAGAGTGTGCGTTGACTATTGAGAACTCAACAAAGTGACCTGTTGGTTTTCTCCCAGACTGGATGCTTACTCCCAGATTTCCCTACAAGGTAGCCATCAATGATCAATAGGATCTCTGGGCTAGGGGCCAACAGTATAGGAGATAGACTCTATTTTTATCTCCTCTTCTTCTTCAGGCTCTGCAAAACCTAGGGGGGTATTCCCTACTCATCATCCATGAGAATATGCATACAAAGGCTGGGATGCTGACATGAAGCAGATAAGTCCTCCTGTAAGTAGACCAAAACTGCAAGATAAGAGTAAAGGGGCTAGCTTTGGGCCTATTTTCAGTTGTAGACAGAAGACTTGGGATCCTAAAACTAATTCTATTGTCCTAATGGTTATTTTGGAGTTTGATTTTGATGTTGTGTTTGGATGCAGAGCTGGACCTGGTGTATAACCTCAACACAAAGCTAGATTGGTGCCTATCCAGGGCTTGGAGTCATAGACATACACATGTAAATGTTCAGCATAAACATATTAAAACTAGATTTCAAGGGGATTTGTGTGATATCTGCCTTACAGATACATCCTAGAACAGAGTATCAAGTTATCTCTACTTATGATATCCTTACTGCAATATATTCTTCTCAACACTCAATCTGAAAACACTTTAATCTACCCCTTGGGCAGAAGTTGAAAGATTAAACATTCAATACAGTAAACCTATATCCTAGAACCTGAGACACCCCTTAGATGTCCAGATTCAAAAGAAGAGTATATTCAATACAGGAGACAGATAACAAAACACATGCAGTATAGCATTATTCATCTAAAACAACAATGAAACCAGTAAGTCTATGCACAATACATAAAACATGAGACTCATAAACTCACAAGATCCACTGCATAGAGCAACCAGGTCAGTTGTATTTCATTACAGAGCTAAAATGTCTAGTTTTCAACAACCTTTTTGAGTGACACAGTCTGCCTTTTTTATATCAAAACTGTGTACTGAACAAATTAATTACAAGGGAGGCCAAAAATCCTGCCAGGTACACAGTATCAGAAAAATGGCGCTCAAAATTGAATGCGGCAGAGGGACCAAGAGGAAGGAGCAGGTGAACTTGGGGGATACGTTACCGCTCAGGGACATTCCCCATCAATTCAGGTGGTTGAGCTATCAACTCGACCCATACCGCCACCACAATCTACCATTAATGTTTCAGCTACCCACAGTCCTTTGGAAACGCAGCCGTAGCAAGCCTCTGAAGTTCTCCCACCCAAAAATAGTCGCAGATACATGAGAAAAAACCCTTGCTGTAGGTTCAAAATGTGGCCGTTGATCAAAAACCTAGCCGCTGAGATCAACGGCCCCAAAAACATTGAAAAGTCACTAGCCAACGATACTGTGCCACGTAGACACTTACAGTTTCTATCGCTGGCCCATCGCTCCTTCCGTTTTGCCTTTGAGAAAGGGACACATGGCGGCAACCATAGTGTCTCTGAAACATTAAGACCCATTCTTTGAAACTTATGCGGAGGCAGCCACGTGTCGGGCTCCACAACATCTATTAAAATTGTGTCGTGTTACCTGAGTGGCCCCCGCGAGTGACAACTGTCGCAACACGCAACGTTTAAAACTAGAGGCACTTTGAAAATGGGGCCCACAAACCATCGCAGCAGCCTTCATAAGAGAGAAACAGGGGCAAGTCCGCGGAAGCTGACACTTGTCAAGCTCCGCAGCCTTCTCATGAAACATTAGGACCCTCCGTGAAACTCCTGCGGAAGCCGACACATGTCACTTTCCGCACCACTCTTAAGAAACGCATGAAACCTTTGAGACCCTTTCTGAAACTCACGTGGGTGTCGACACTTGTCGAACTCCGCGCTCCTCTCGAAACACAAAAGAGTCTACCTTGAAACCTCAACGGAAGCTGACACCTGGCGAGTTTCGCGCTACTCAGAAACTTTAAGGGGCTGCTTTGAAACTTATGCGGAAGGTGACATTTGTCATCACCCGCGACACATGAGACACTCACTGGGACCCACCACCATCTTCACTTAGCATCGTGGGATACAAAAAAGAAACTTACGCGGAAGCTGACACTTGTCAGCTTCCGCAGCAACCACTAGAGACACATGGCGCCCTCTGCCCCTGCTTAGAAACTTCTTGGGAGTGTCTCGGCTGACAACACATGGAGTCTTCCGCTGGGAGGAACTTGAAACATAATAGAAACATTTAAAGAGTCTTTGAAACTTGGCAGAAACTGTGAAACCTTTAGGATCACTCGGGTGCCTCCACGTGGTGCCTCCTGTGCACACATAGAAACTAAAAAAAAACTTCATTGAAACTTTGGTGGAACTTTGTCGGAAGCTGACACGTGGCGCCATCCGCAGCAAGTAACTTAGAAACAAAAGAGAAACAACCTCTGCAACGTGGCATACTCCGCGTTAGAGCTACATTCAAAAATAAAAGCGCGGCAATAAATTAGGGCTCGACACTTGGCAGACCCGCGGCACTGGCAATATAAGACCCTCTCGGCTACTGATAGAAACATTTAGAAACTAGAAACAGTGACCCGATATGCATTCAGAAATGCATCTGACCTATTTTTTATTAATTTCGAGGGACCGAGGGGAGATTTCACAAGTTTGCCAACACACATTTCACCTTTGCATACACAGAATTTAACAATTTTCTCAAATGCAACAGGAAAAACAATTAAACAGTGCATGCGAGCCGGGGAACAATTTAAACCAAGGCATTAAGGGTCAAAAGGAAAACACACAGGAACCTGCAAATTGGAAGTCAAAACCCTAACCCTAGGTGAACACCACCAGTGGCTCCGATTGGGAACGTGCAGATGCAAGATTGCAGCGAGAACCAAACCTCCGAGCAGACCAGAGAAAACACAAAAAAGCACTAACTATACAAGATATTTACAATATATACATATTTTTACAAATGTGCACAGAGGAAAACCACTTATGCAAAATAAAATTTGAGGAATTGACCATGCACAGGCAATTCCAGCATCTCACCATCTAGGGCCTGGAGGATATAAGAATCCTCTCCATGAGTATTGCAAACCTGGTATAAGCCCATCCATAAGGGCTCAAATTTACCGTGCTTGCCCTTGTCCTGGTTTCTTGCATTCCATACAAGGACCAAATCATCTTTCTAAAACTTTCTTTCTGTAGCTCTCTTATCAAACAGATATTTCACCTTTTGCTGTCTCTTGATGTTTGTCTTATGTGCTTCCCTTCTCATCTCATCTAGTGCAACTAGCTGATTGATTCTCTCAGTTATTGGATCTCCGATCTTCTCCATATTTTCTTGTATGAATTTGTAAACTGGCAGGAAATTGTTCACAGGCAACTTAGCTGCTGCACCATACACCGGTTCAAAAGGAGATCTTCCAATTGCCTTCTTGACTGTCACTCTGTCAGCCCACAATGCCATTTTCAGCTTTGAATCCCAAGCCTTTTTATTTTTACCTACCATTCTCTTTACAATTTTCATGAGGCTTTTGTTGCTTGACTCAGCTTGACCATTTCCATGTGGGTGATACGGTGATGCATGTAATAAATTAATTCCATAATTACTGCAAAAATCAGTAAATTCACCAGACCTGAAGCACGTAGCATTATCTATGACTAATTTTAACAGTACTCCAAACTTGATAATAATATTCTCTAGAATGAAATCCATCACCACCTTGCTGGTAGCTCTTTTGGTTGGGATGGCCTCGATCCATTTGGTGAAATAATCAGTAGCAACAAGAATCCAGCTGTGTCCTCCACTTGATTTCTCTCAGATTTCCCCTATGAAATCAATCCCCCATTGCTGAAATGGAGCTTCTATAGTCACAATCTGAAGGGGCAATGCACCTCCATATTTTAGCTTTCCTGAGAACCTTTGGCAAGGATCACACTTCCTTATCATTCTATGTGCATCTGAGAAAAGAGTTGGCCACCAATAGCCAGCTCTAAGAATTTTGTGGGTTGTTGTATGGGCAACATAGTGTCCACCACATACTCCATTGTGCATGTCATTTAGAATGTTCCCGGCCTGATTTTCATCCACACATCTGAGTAATACACCATCATGATTTCTCCAATACAGCTCTCTTTGAACAATGATTTATCTAATAGCTTGCAGCTTCAAAGTTCTCTTCTGGATATCACTGAGATGGGAAGGACAGTTCAAATTTTGCAAATAATATACTATGTCCTTATACCACTCAGATTCTGACACATTTACAACTTCATTATGTACTTCATTTACTTGGCATGCCTCTAGATTTGACTGTGTCATTAGCTTTGCTAATCCTTGTCTTTTTACCAATTTTGTGATCTGTATCTCTATGTTGAACTCTTGCAACTTATTTATCCATCTGCATCTTCTTCTAGTTACCTCTTGCTGAACAAATATATCTTTGACTGCTGCATGAGGTACATATGGAATTATTTGTGAGCCTACCAAATATGGCCTAAAGCTCTTGACTGCTCTAACCAATGCATATGCTTGTTTCTCCATAATGTCATACTTTAATTCAGCAGCCTGCAATGACCTACTAAAGAAAGCAATAGGCTGTTCAAACCCTTCCTCATTTTTCTGCAATAAGCATGCAGCAATAGTATGGAAAGAAGCAAATGAGAATAACTGAAATGGCTTAGAAAAATCAGGAGACTTTAGCACAAGAGCCATCTTTATAGCCTCTTTTATGTTTCGGAATGATTCAGTTGCTTCATCCTCCCATTTGACAGTTGCACCTTTCTTCAGCATCTTGGAGATTTCTTTTGTGGTCTCTACAAAATTAGGAACAAATCTCCTAACAAAGTTAATTTGTCTAAAGAAGGACTGGACACCTTTTATTGCTTTAGGGATCTGAATTTTGTCAATTGCAGCCACCCTTTCAGGATCAATCCTGACTCCATCCTTAGAAATAATGTGTCCGAGCAATTTTCCTTCCATAACCCCAAAAGCACATTTCTTTGGGTTAAGTGAGATACCATATTCTAATGCTCTAATAAAAATCTGTTCCAAATGCATACAATGCTGCTCTTCTTTCTTTGAAAACGCAGTCAAGTCATCTTGATAAACAACCAAGATTGAGTCAATCAATCCTGCAAAAGCAACATCCATTGCCCTTTGAAATGTAGCATCTGCATTTGTTAGTCCAAATGGCATCCTTACATATACATAAGTTCCCCATGGAGTTGTGAAAGGAGTTTTAAATTGTTCTGATTCTTTTACTTTCACTTGATTGTACCCTGAAAAACCATCCATCATAGATAAAAGTTCACAACCAGTCACTCTTTGCAACATGGCCTCCGTGTTTGGCAATGGATAGTTATCCTTCAAAGAAGATACATTTAGGTTTCTAAAGTCCACACACAACCTTATATCACCATTCTTTTTTCTGACTGGGACAAGGTTAGATACCTAAGTTGAATGTCTGATAAGCATGATTATTCCAGCCTCCCTAAGCTTCTTGAGTTCTTCTTGCATTTTTGGAGCCAAGGTAGGATTAATAGGCCTTTGCTTCTGTCTAACTGGCTTAGCTCCAGGCTTCAATGGGATCTCATGCTGGAATAAATCCTCTCTATAGGCTTTCAAGTCCTCATATGACTAAGCAAAAACATGCTTATACCTTTTCAACAATGCGATCAGCATGCTCCTGATGTGTGGTTTGAGCTGTTTGCCAATGTATACCCTTTTGGGAGCATGAGATGTTCCCAAGTTTACCTCCTCCAGATCATTCTTGTTTGTTGGAGATGCTTTTGTAACAAATTGGTCCCTATGGTCAAAAGCTCTCTCTAAAGCTACCAGCCCTCTAGGGATTTTGTTTGTCTTCAACTGAATTACTTCTTTCCCTAAAATGGTTTCTTTTCCATCTACAACTCCCACAAAGTTCTGAAAATCTATTTCTTGGTTCTCATATTCATCAATACAATGCAGAAATCTCAGTAAATCCTTATCATCATCAAACACCTGCCAGCTGCACACATTATCTGGCACTGCAAGCCTAAGCTTGACTTCAACATTTGTAACATCTGACAAAGTTATATCATCTGGCCTTATGGCTACATTGGCTAGAAAATCTACTCTGACATTTTTTGATCTTTCTATCCAATTTATTGAAAAAGCATCAAACAATTCAATTGTATCCCAAACAGCATGCTTGTATTGTTTCAACCTTTTATTTTTTGATGCATACGTATCTCTAATTTGGGACACAATAAGCTCTGAATCACCAAACACTTTGAGCATCTTGATTCCATGCTTCAAAGCAACATTTAACCCTAATAACAGAGCCTCATACTCTGCAATATTATTTGTGCAGGCAAACCTCAACAAGAAAGAAAATTGGAGAAGCTTACCAGTTGGAGACAGAAAAACAATTCCAGCACCAGAGCCTTCTTTTGAACAAGCTCCATCAAAGTACATGGTCCAAAGACCTTGTTGGTCCAATTCTTGAATGCAAATATCTTCTCTTTTATCTTCCTTATCATCTGAGACAACTCTGAAATTTTCACAGTCAGTGTCCACAAAACATATATGCTCCTCTGATTCTTGATCCTCCACTGTCTCTGATGATCTTTCTTCTCTAATCAGCTTGACATCCTTTCCATTCATTGGGATCATGGCATATGACAGGTCCAATTGCATACTTCCACCAATCAGTGTTGCCCATCTTCTTGACAGCAACATGCCATACTGTGGCTTGATATCAACAACTGTTATGTTCATTTTATAGATCTTTTCTGGATATGCTGCCAATCTAAAATCAACATCCTTCATGATTCCAATGACAGGTACCTCCCTAGCATCCATTGCATAGCATTTCCCACATGCCTTATCTATTTTTAATCTAGCTTGCTGCATAATGGCCAAAGGCATGATGTTTGTTGATGCTCCTGAGTCAAGCATACAATTTCTAATCACTTTTCCATTGATAACCAAGGAGACATAAAATGGTTCAACCTGTGAGGGGCACTTTGTCATGGTCATCCCTAGATATACCTCAGGAATCTCATCCTCTTCAATACATATAGCTTGTTTCTTATCCTGAGTCTCAATATTTTGCTTGGCTTGACATGGTACACCTGAAATCAAGGATACAGTCTTATTTCTGAATTCTTCAACTTTCATCAGCTCCATTAGTGGAACAGAGACTTTTATATGAGACAAGACCTGAGAGATGTCAAATCGAGCATAATTTTGAATAACAGTTGTAGCCTGATCCACAATTTTACCTCTATCCTGAGATGATCCAGCTTTAGTTTTTATGGCCCTCTGACTGTCATCCTTGTTCTAAAAATTCTTATTTTGATCTTCAACCTAGGGAACTCTATTTTCTGGTCCTTAAGGATCATAACCTATTTTTTGCTTAAAATTTTGCCTATTATTATTCCATTGCTTCTTTTGTGTCTCAGTTCCTTTATGACTGTGTACTGGCTGGTTTGTAAAATTATTCTCTGGTTGGTGTGAGTTACTTACTTGAGCTTTACCTCTTAGGTTGTAGTTGCTTTTGACTTGAGCAACTGCTGCAGCTGTGAAGGCCCTAATTTCTTCATCAGAAGGCCTCCTCAAGTTATTCAGAAAATTGTGTGAATCCTGAGCATAGGCATAGTTGTCTTCATCATATGGGAACTGTTGGCAGCCCTGAGTTTCATCATTTGCATTTGCATCAGCATCTTGAAAAGAGTATTCTCTATTTGTAGACAACATGTTGACATTATCATCTTCCATGCAATGAGGCTCATTGCACTCATCACAGGCCATGGCATTGTTATATAGAGACTGAGCAATCCTACATTGTGACTATGAATGAGGCATCTGGCATATTATACACCATGGAGTATCATCAGCAATATTTACAGTCTTCTTCAAAGGATCAGGAGTTTCCTTGGTATGTTGAGCTCTCTGATTTGTGTTGTTATGTGGCAATATAGGTCTACCATTATGCCAATTGGTATTATATGGCATATCATGCAATGATGGTCTCTTTTCCTGTCTTTGGTAAGCTTGCCTATCAGGACCTATTCCTTTTTCACTCCTAGCCAGCTTATAGCTTAGATCCTTAACAACATTTGCCAATTTGTCTATTTTATCTTCAGGGGCAGATGTACTACCTTGAGTGTTTTGAGGTTTGTTTGGATTCTGTAGAATTTTCACATCATCCTTTCTGTTTGTCTTGCCTGATTCTTTCCTGTTATTCTCAATATTTATTGCTATCTTGAAAGCATCCTTAAGAGTAGCAGGACCCTTATCTCTTAACCCATATGTTGTTTTGGCATCAAAAATATTAATATATAATATTATGCACATTGGTTCATTTGGCCTCATGTGATGTGGCAATTTGTTCAACACTTTAGTAAATCTTGCATTAAAATCTGCAACCTACTCATTTGACCCTTTAGTGATACTAGTGAACTCATTTACAAAAAAGTTAGGGTCAGTTTTGTCACCATATTGCTCCTTAAACATCCTTTTGAAATCATCCCATGATGAAATGCTTCTGTCAGGTAGACCTTTATACCATTCCTAAGCTTCATCAACTAAGGATTGCATAAATGATTTCATGAAAACATCCTCATGCTCAACCTCAAAGTTGTCCATGGTATTCTGAAAAGCTTTTAAATGGTCTTCTCCTGAGACAGTATTGTTTCCTGAAAATTTAGGCACTTGCAGCCTCACATGTTTGTCAACAGGGTTTGGATAGCCAGGAATGCCATCAAAAACAAGCTGTCTGAATCTATCCAACTGCATTGGGTGCCTTTCAAACTGATTAGCATTTGCATTTCTATTTACATTTTGATTTCTCACATTATTTAATGGAGCTCTGATGTTATTTGCATTGTGTCTTTGATCATTTTGCTGATTCTGGACTTCATTTCTTTATTGATGTCTCTGCATATTTGCATTCTCAAGGGTAGGAATTGAATCATTTTGAGCAACTCTCAAAGCCTGCACTTTCTGTCTCATATCATCTCTGATTTTTACTGCTTGCAGATATTCTAACTTAACCCTTAAGCTTTCAATTTCATCAGCTAGTTCTTCCTCTCTAGGCATAGAAGAGGATGGTTTTATCATATTCTGAACATCATTATCATCATCCCTTAGGGATTCAGCCTCTTCAAATCTGTCAGGGGAATCATGAAAAGGACGTTCTTGAAACACCTCTGACCTTATTCTCAAACCATTACCTTGTTGTCTTTCATACACACTTTGGATTTCAGCCTCAGTGTTTGAAAAATAAGGTACTGTCTTCTCTCAGGATCCTGGATTATCCTGAATAAAATTATTTTTCTTGGGGCTAGGAGAACCATCTTTACTGGCTCGAACAATCCCCTTTTTTCTATACATCATTTTTATGGGTAACTCTTCAAATAGAGTATTATGCTGGGATCTTCTCCCTCGCATACAAATTTTTACTTTACCGGTTGGGAGATTGGTTCGAAGTTGCCACCTATTACTAGGAACTGTTTTCTTTTAAAAATCAGGGTTCTTTCTCAAAGCTTGTCCCCAGTAGAGTCACCAAAATCTGTTGGTTTTTTCCCAAACTGGATGCTTACTCCCAGATTTCCCTACAAGGTAGCCATCAATGATCAACAGGATCTCTGGGCCAGGGGCCAACAGTATAGGAGATAGACTCTATTTTTATCTCCTCTTCTTCTTCAGGCTCTGCAAAACCTAGGGGGTATTCCCTACTCATCATCCATGAGAATATGCATACAAAGGCTGGGATGCTGACATGAAGCAGATAAGTCCTCCTGTAAGTAGACCAAAACTGCAAGATAAGAGCAAAGGGGCTAGCTTTGGTCCTATTTTCAGTTGTAGACAGAGGAATTGGGATCCTAAAACTAATTCTACTGTCCTAATGGTTGTTTTGGAGTTTGATTTTGATGTTGTGTTTGGATGCAGAGCTGGACCTGGTGTATAACCTCAACACAAAGCTAGATTGGTGCCTATCCAGGGCTTGGAGTCATAGACATACACATGTAAATGTTCAGCATAAACATATTAAAACTGGATTTCAAGGGGATTTGAGTGACATTTACCTTACAGATACATCCCAGAACAGAGTATCAAGTTATCTCTACTTATGATATCCTTACTGCAATATATTCTTCTCAACACTCAATCTGAAAACACTTTAATCTACCCCTTGGGTAGAAGTTGAAAGATTAAGCATTCAATACAGTAAACCTATATCCTAGAACCCGAGACACCCCTTAGATGTCCAGATTCAAAAGAAGAGTATATTCAATACAGGAGACAGATAACAAAACACATGCAGTATAGCATTATTCATCTAAAACAACAATGAAACCAGTAAGTCTATGCACAATACATAAAACATGAGACTCATAAACTCACAAGATCCACTGCATAGAGCAACCAGGTCAGTTGTATTTCATTACAGAGCTAAAATGTCTAATTTTCAACTACCTTTTTGAGTGACACAGTCTGCCTTTTTTATATCAAAACTATGTAGTGAACAAATTAATTACAAGGGAGGCTAGAAATCCTGCCAGATACACAGTATCAGAAAAATGGCGCTCAAAATTGAATGCGGCAGAGGGACCAAGAGGAAGGAGCAGGTGAACTCGAGGGATGTGCCGCCACTCAGGGACATTCCCCATCAATTCGGGTGGTTGAGCTATCAACTCGACCCATACCGCCACCATAATCTGCCATTAATGTTTCAGCTACCCATAGTCCTTCAGAAACGCAGCCGCAGCAAGCCTCTAAAGTTCTCCCGCCTAAAAACAGTCACAGATACACGGGAAAAAACCCTTGCTGTAGGTTCAAAATGTGGTCGTTGATCAAAAACCCAGCCGCTGAGATCAACGGCCCCAAAAACATTGAAAAGTCACCAGCCAATGATATTGTGCCACGTAGACACTTGCAGTTTCTATCGCTGGCCCATCGCTCCTTCCGTTTTGCCTTTGAGAAAGGGACACATGGCGGCAACCGCAGTGTCTCTGAAACACTAAGACCCATTCTTTGAAACTTACGCAGAAGCTGACACTTGTCAGCTTCCGCAGCAACCACTAGAGACACATGGCGCCCTCTACCCCTGCTTAGGAACTTCTTGGGAGTGTCTCGGCTGACGACACGTGGAGTCTTCCGCGGGGAGGAACTTGAAACATAATAGAAACATTTAAAGAGTCTTTGAAACTTGGCAGAAACTGTGAAACCTTTAGGGTCACTTGGGTGCCTCCACGTGGTGCCTCCCACGCACACATAGAAACTAAAAAAAAACTTCATTGAAACTTTGGCGGAACTCTATTAGAAGCTGACACATGGCGCCATCCGCAGCAAGTAACTTAGAAACAAAAGAGAAACAACCTCTGCAACGTGGCATACTCCGCATTAGAGCTACATTCAAAAATAAAAAGCGCGGCAATAAACTGGGGCTCGACACTTGGCAGACCCGCGGCACTGGCAATATGAGACCCTCTCGGCTACTGATAGAAACATTTAGAAACTGGAAACAATGACCCAAAATGCATTCAAAAATGCATCTGACCCATTTTTATCAATTTCGAGGGACCGAGGGGAGATTTCACAAGTTTGCCAACACACATTTCACCTTTGCATACACAGAATTTAACAATTTTCTCAAATGCGACAGGAAAAACAATTAAACAGTGCATGCGGGCCGGGGAACAATTTAAACCAAGGCACTAAGAGTCAGAAGGAAAACACACAGGAACCTGCAAATTGGAAGTCAAAACCCTAACCCTAGGTGAACACCACCATGACCTACAGAGATTATTTCCCACTACCCTTCATAGACCAAGTTTTAGATAATCTAGCAGGAAGAAAGTATTTTTCATTTTTGGACGGGTTTAGTGGATATAACCAAATACAAGTGGCAGCAGAGGACTAAGACAAAACTACTTTCACCTGTCCTTGGGGAACATTCACATATTGGGTTCTTCCCTTTGGGCTTTGTAATGCTCCTGCCATGTTTCAAAGAGTTGTTTTGGCTATCTTTGCTGAACTTGTAAACGATTGTGTAGAAGTCTATATGGACGACTTCATAGTCTACGGTTCCACTTTCGATGAGGGTCTAAAAAATCTAGATAAAGTGTTACAACGATGTGAAGATCATCAACTATCTCTAAGCCATGAGAAATGTCTCATAATGTTAGAACAAAGTATAGTATTGGGACACCATATTTCAGCCAAAGGGATAAAGGTTGACCCTAAGAAGATTGAAGTGATACAACAGTTGGAAACCCCAAAGAATCAAACCGATATTAGAAGTTTCTTAGGACATGCTAGTTATTATCAAAGATTCATAGAAAACTTCAGTAAGATTGCAGCTCCCATGTTCTCTTTTTTGCAGAAAGATGTGGATTTTACCTGGACAGAAGAATGTCAAAAGTCTTTTAATATCATTAAAGAAAAGCTTGTCTTAGCCCCAGTCCTACAGGGACCTAACCGGAAACTTCCCTTCCATATATATGTTGATGCTTCCAATGACACTATTGGAGCAATGTTAGGACAAGAAGATGAGAATGGAGGGAAATATGCTATATATTTCATCAATAAGAACTTGAGACCCACATAACGAAATTACACCACAACGGAGAAGGAATTTCTAGCCATAGTTCATGCAATAAACAAATTCCAGCATTACATCACAGGATACAAAGTGACTATATTCATAGACCATTCAGCTATCAAGTACCTAATGAACAAACCCTCGGTGAATGGATGAATAATCAAATGGTTATTACTTCTATAGGAATTTAATGTAACCATAATGGATAAGCCTAGAAAATTCAACTTAGTTGCAGATTTTCTATCCCGGATAAAGCAAGATGATGGAGATTGTACTCCTGTGTAGGATGAATTTCCTGATGAAAATTTATTTGTTGTCTCCATTAAAACACCCTAGTTTGCAGACATTTCCAATTACTTAGCCACTTCTGAGCTTCCCCCAGACTTCACATCAAAACAAAAGAAACGCCTTATTCAGGAAAGTGCTCACTTTAAATGGATTAATGGCATGCTATTCTGATATGGGCCTGATTTAGTCCTGTGACGTTGTGTCAGACCAGATGAAACATACAACATCCTTAGAGCTTGCCATGACGACCCATCTGGCGGACACTACTCTGCCAAAAGAACTTCCCATAAAATCTTAGGTGCAGGATACTATTGGCCCTCTATACACAAGGATGTGAAGAACTATGTTCGCCATTGTGATGAATGTCAACGAGTGGGAAGACCTACAACATCCAATGAAATGCCTCTGCAACCACGGGTAACTTTTGAACCATTTGAAACGTGAGGATTGGATTTTATTGGTCCTATAGATCCTCCTTCACAAGGAAAAGAATATATTCTAGTATGCACGGACTATCTTACGAAATGGGCAGAAGTCCAAGCCCTCAAAGTTGCTAGAGAAGAACAGGTTGTAGACTTTCTGTATAATAGAAATTTTCTTAGATTCGGAGCCCCTAGGTCAATTGTCACAGACCAAGGACCTCAGTTTATGTCCAAAGTTCTGTTAGCTTTCACCAATCATTTCCAGGTAATCCATAAAAAGTCGTCACCCTATCACCCACAAGCAAATGGACAAGTAGAAGTCACTAATAGGGAGCTCGAAAACATCCCAACAAAAACAATTTCATCAGGTAGAAAGGATTGCGCCAGGAAACTGCATGACGCTGCTTGGGCTTACAATACAACTTGGAAATCCACCACTGGTCTTACCCCTTACGAATTGGTCTTTGGGAAGAAACCTTTTTTTGCCCATTGAATTTGAACTCCAAATGCTTAAAACAACAATGGAGCTAGAATTCGATCTTGATCAAGCTCAGGTAGAAAGAGTCTTGCAACTTAGTGAACTAGATGAACTCCACCTAGAAGCCATTCATCAGACTGAACTAGCTAAACAACAATAGAAGGACTAGCATGATAAACACATCAAAATAAGAGAATTCCATTCTGGAGATTAGGCTTTGCTATTTGATTCCCAATACAAGGACCAGAAAGGTAAACTCAAAACTCATTGGCTGGGTCCATACAAGATTTTTAAGGTATTCCCAAACGGAGCAGTACAATACAAACCCATTGATGGTGATTCTCGAACAATCTTAGTCAATGGACATCGACTCAGGATCCACCATAAACCTGTCAACAAAGAAGAATTTACTCGACTGGTAGAAATGGATGGAGAAACACAATGTGTTGATTCTGCTTCAGCAGAAACAATACCATAAATATCTTGTAGTTTAAAAAAAAAAATGTTTGAATGTGTGTAGATGCATTTAGGAACAATTCTTCATATTTTCTTCTTAGTATCTGCCTAAATTTCATCTCTTTTTCGCAGGGTTTCATCTTTTAAGATGTGTTACAAAATCTAGTGCACCTCCTGGTGATGCTTCAGAACTTGTTGTCTGAGTAAGATCCATACCCTCACTTTGTTCCTGCATTTTGGATGCATCTTCTAGTGATGCTCCAGAACTTTGTTCTTGCATTCTAGCTGCATCTTTTAGCGATGCTCTAAAACTTTGTTCCTGCATTCTGGCTGCATCTTCTAGCGATGCTCCGGAACTTTGTTCCTACATTCCGACTGCATCTTCCAGCGATGCTCTGGAACTTTGTTACTGCATTCCAGCTGCATCTTTCAGCAATGCTCCAGAACTTTGTTCCTGCATTCCGGCTGCATCTTCCAGTGATGCTCCAAAACTTTGTTCCTGCATTCCAACTGCATCTTCTAGCGATGCTCCGGAACTTTGTTCCTATTGCAAGTATGTGCCTAATCGGTGTTGTCATTGATGTCAACATATTCTTGTTTTCATTGGTGTCAATTGTATCCTATTCCATTACTTGTTTAGAAGACTTGTATGTTGAGGCTATTGAGAAAATTAGCCTCTCCGGAAGAAACAAGTAAGCCACAAAGAAGTGCAGTATAGATAGTGAGTTGTATGCTGAAGAACAGTTTGGTAAATTGCTCTGCATTTGTTCCTGCTTGAAGATTGTGGTCTGCAGATTGGAAGAAAGTTAGAGATATGTCTAAAGATGTTACATTTCAGGTCTGAGCCATCCACATGAAGATTTGAGTGAGTTGTGTTCACCAGAGTGAAGCCTGCTTTTTCTATAAGTTTAGTTGAGAAAGAAAGACAATATTTGGCTCCGCATTCCTCCGCAATAAAATATTTTGCTATGTAGTTCTAGAGGGAAGTCTGGGATGATGATAAGTGCCTACAGTTGCAATGGTTCGTGGTTTGGTGGTCCACAAGCTATCTTTCTTTTATGACAGTTGAAGGCAGTAAAGTTCATGTGTTCCGGTGAGAAGATTCCTATGGATAAAGTGGTTAAGGTTCATGTGGTTGCTCCTGATGATTATAGCATGCTTGTGGATGTCTCTTAATCATGTTCTTATCTGGACTTTGGTCCGCATTAAGAAATTGAGATGGTGAGAAGATCATTCCTAGATAACGTAGCATGTAACCAGTCTTGGCCAACCTGGTTGATCCCGGTGATTGCTGAGGTCTCTGGAAGATTGTGGAAGTGTGTTGTGGCATGGAAGATCGTGTGAGTCCTAGCTAAGGCATGGCATGATCCACATTTCATTCCCTTTGCATGATGTTGCAATAGGTCAGGACCTATTTTGTAAATGTTTGTAATACCGACCTTGGAGATTGTTCCAATGGTTGATGCCGACCTTGATGATCATTCCAAGGTTGATGTAGTGTATAAATACTTGTAGCTGAGTCATGGAAAAGTTGTCCTTGAGTGAAAATGAGAATATATTAAGAAAGGTCCAAAGTTAGAGCAAAGAAGAGGTAGAGGAAAGAAGAGGAAGAGCAGGGTAGAGGAAGAGCAGAGTTGAGGAATCGTTTATTCACAATAAAGAAAGGTGTTGATCGTGGTAGTGAATTTGGTAGTAAGCCACCAGTAGGGTTTAACAACCCTCATTGTAATCTTGCTAGGTTTGGGGTTGAGGCAGTGAGTCTGCTAGACCTAGTTATTCTTCATGGCAGTAAGCCAATATGTTTAGGCCTATGGGGTGACCAAGCATGAACATCACTATTTCAAGATTGCAATATATATTAAGAGTTAATCCTCTCTATTGTTTTTCCCCACCTTGGGATTTTCCACATAAATCTGGTGTCTCTTGTGTTTTATGTTGTTAATTTTTTGATTTCACGCACTCATTGTTAAATCATAATAATTGTGGATAGGTGATGAATGTTTAATTATAGAAAGTGTTTAAGTTTTTGTGACAAATAATTTACCCCCCCTCTCAGTTGTCTGATGCCTATCAACAGTTCCTGCATTCCGGCTGCATCTTTCAGCGATGCTCTGAAACTTTGTTCTTGCATTCCGGCTGCATCTTCCAACGATGCTCTGGAACTTTGTTTCTGCATTCTAGCTGCATCTTCTAGCGATGCTCTGGAACTTTGTTCCTGCATTCCGACTGGATCTTTCAGTGATGCTCTAGAACTTTGTTCCTACATTCCGGTTGCATCTTTCAGCGATGCTCCGAAACTTTGTTCCTACATTCCAGCTACATCTTCTAGCGATGCTCCGAAACTTTGTTCTTGCATTCCGGCTGCATCTTCCAGCGATGCTCTGAAACTTTGTTCCTACATTCTGGCTGCATCTTCCAGCGATGCTCCGAAACTTTGTTCTTGCATTCTAGCTGCATCTTCCAGTGATGCTCTGAAACTTTGTTCCTGCATTCTAGCTACATCTTCTAGTGATGCTCCGAAACTTTGTTCCTGCATTCCAGCTGCATCTTCCAGCGATGCTCCAGAACTTTGTTCCTGCGTTCTGGCTGCATCTTTTAGTGCTGCTCCAGAATTCTATTTCTTTTAGTGATGCTCCAGAACTTTGTTCTTGCATTCCGACTGCATCTTCTAGTGATGCTCCGGAACTTTGTTCCTACATTCTGGCTGCATCTTCCAACGATGCTTCAAAACTTTGTTCCTGCATTCCAGTTGCATCTTCCAGTGATGCTCTAGAACTTTATTCCTGCATTCCAACTAGATCTTCTAGCAATGCTCCAGAACTTTGTTCTTGTGTTCCAACTGCATCTTTTAGCGATGCTCCAAAATTCTATTTCTTCAGTTGGCTGCATCTTGAAAAAGATGCTCCGAAATTTTGTTCATATCCTCCATATTCATTCCTTTGATATCTTCTTCCATCATTGTTAACTTGTAATTTCCATCCATGAAAATGTTCCTATTATCTGAAAACACACCATTCACCACACACTCCACTCCGAACGCCATCATGAGTTTGACATCCCCAATCATAGTAAATGAACATTATTATGATAACCTTTTGTCATAATAAATTTTAGCCACTCCATTATCATATTATAATAAATTCATTCCATTCAAACCAATTAGTACTGCCACCTAGGTTGCTATTACATTAGCAAAGACAAATGACTTTCAAATCAATAATGGGATGGAAGGTACGTACATCTTTTATTTTGAATAGACCATTTATTGTAAGTAAAGATAGATAAGTTGGCACGACCCCTTTTCTTTTCCAAATTTAGTAAATGTGTGAATTGTTCCTTCATTCGAGAAGGTGGTGGCTCGTTCACTCTATCCCATGCAAAGTCATAATTAACTGTTGAAAATCCAAGTACCCTGAACCAACATTACCGAAATCCAAGTGGCCTCAAAACTTGCATTTCCTTTAATCTTCCTATCAATTTCCTGAGCAGTTTTACCACTCTGGGTGCCAAGATATTTTAGTAGCTTTTGAGCAATATGGGAGGAGCCAAATGCAAGTTTGAGCTAGCTTCACTGGATAAATTGTTGGCATTGGGGAATATTTCAAAATTGTTTCAAAGAGTAGGATGGCTAGACTTCACAAAGCAATTTGAGGGACACCATGCACAACTGGTCAAGGAATTTGCCGAGAACTTTGCAGATGGGTAGTCGATTGTGTGTGGGAAGAAATTCAAGGTAAGTCCCCAAATTATATCCAAATTATCTGGTATTGGAAATGAAGGTATTAACTTGTCAGAAACTACAAATATTTCCTATCAGAAAATGATAGAACTTTTTGCACGGGAAGGGGAACCTCACCCATTATTAATTGTAAATACCTGAGGGCAAAACAAGGGGTTTCAGAGAATGTCCATTGCAAAGCTATGGCGAACATCAGTTGCATGGATTATTAAGTATTTCACCTATGAAGGGCAATGTGCCATAGTAGTTGGTCCCCCTTTTCAGCTGCTTATTCATTTGCGCCATGGTCTAGAAAATCCAAAATTTAAAGTTAACATTCCTTCCTTCCTTAATGATTCCCTTTTAGGTATGATAGAACATTTCAAAATTGGGTATGGACCTTTGAAGCATCACGGTCTTATACAGTTAATCTGCAAATATCATTTTCATAGAAAAAGAAAACCAAATGAGAAATGGCAGAAATTTTTGCAAAAATTTGAGAGCCCTGAACCTCTAAGACAATTTTAGGAAGGAGAATCATCTGATAGGGCAACCCAAAACATGAGAGAACTCTCCCCTGCACCCCAAGGTGACAAACAAGCTCCTGGCGGTGAAGTGCCAGAAAATCCACCAAACCCTCCAGACTGTGAAGAAAAGCCTAAATCACACACTGTGCCTGAAACCCTAGAAAAATGAGAAAATGTGGATTTAGTAAACTCAGAGGAGGAAGGTGTTCAACCTCGTAAAAAGGAGAAGAGGCCCAAAATAAAACTACAAAGACCTACTCCTCTGAGAAGGAGAAAACGATTAGCTAATGAGCCTAGTTGTGTCACGGCCTATGAATTACCCCCAGTTCCTAAGAAAAAGAGAAAAGAAAGGCAGCCCTGTGAAAAAGTGACTCAGCCTGATGAAAATGTGTCTCAGATTGGTACAAAGGTAATTCAAACATTAGAAAGTGATGAACCCCTTGCATCTAGACGATCAATTGACCCATCTAAAGAGGACCTAAAGGAAAAAGGAGAGAAAGGACAAGAGGGAATCAATGAACAAATGCCTAATTATGTCCTAGTTGAAGAAGAGGAGGGTCAAGAATATGAAACTGTTGAAACAATTTCTTCATTCTAGTAGCCAGAAAACATTTAGGAAGATGATACAATGCTTGAGGAGAGACAATTGTCTCCCTTAAATAATGTTGATGATATAGAACAAGGTCCATCTAGAGCAATTAATGAAGAGCACATACCTGTCAGTTGAGAATCGAACTTCACAAAGGTTTTCTAAAGGTCCCTGGCCATATTGATGAAGAGGCAGATGAAGTATATGATTTGAGCTCAAAATATGATGAATAGAATAGGAAAAGAGAGGTAGAGAGACAAAGGATGCATTATAGAGCAGGAGGACCTGCTCAAGGTTAGGAAGGGGAGGAATGATGAGGTACAAATAACCTCATTTCTTTTATGGAACAAATAGCCCTTTTTACATTACCCAATTCCCTAGCCTTGACAATTTATTTATTTTTATAAGCAGCAATATTTATCTATTTTTAATAAAATGTTGTACAAATCCTTATTTCCTAAATTGATTGAAATTAGCTTTTAAATGTTGATTTAATGGCATGAAAAGTTGGGTAATTGTGTAGGTTAATGCATTGCCTGTAAAAGAAGTGGACATCATGCGGCCGTGGATGAATGCATCAGAAGCTGAGGGTGCTAGAAATTTTAGGCGTGCATTAAATGAAGACTTTGTTTTAATCCTATTATTTCTATAGTTACCCAAAAGATATTATGGCTCCACTCAGAGTCCTTTTCATATTCTAAAAGACATCAGTAGTAAATATTATGTTTTTCAATTATAAGACTTCTTCAAATGGCATTTTCCCGCCATCTAAAATTTAGGAGTTTTGAAGTAGTTCAGTTTTAGTTGTTGCTCGAAACATGGATATAAATATATACTATGGATGAACGAAAGACAATCCCTTAGTTTTTAAAATCATCAGAGCTATGTACTTGCAATTTTTTGTGAATGCAAATGATGTTGTTCTGAGTTTTAATTCTTTGGAAATATGAAGTTTTGAATGGAGTTATTATGTGTTGCGAAAGTAATTGAATGTGACCTGAGTTAAGACAAGCTTCTCCCACGAGCTGGCCACTCGCAGGACTATAGGATAGATAAGTATTTTCATTTCTATGAATGTTTTTATTTAGTGGAAGATAGTTTATGTTTAGTTTCTATCGTTAACCTGCAAGGTGTGTTGTTTAAAAGTTAAACTATTGTGTACTAGTGTTTGAAACTTTTTGTGTTGATTAGAAGTTTTCCAGCGCATTTGCCTTAATTAGAATTACTATTTTCTGATAGATAGAATTTGGAGTGTTTGTAGCATAGTAAATTGCATTTATGAATTGTTAGTATAGAATTTATCTGCTTTCTAGTGTAGAATTTATATGCTTTATAGTCTAGATTTTCATGCTTTTTAGTATAGAATTTAAATGCTTTCTCTAGAAGGATATAATTATTGTTTCATTTTATGTATTGTTTTAATCTTTTAGTAGAACTAGAAAACTTTTTCTCGATGAAATATCCAAACTTCCTATTGTAGACAACCTCGGACACTACCCCGGTCGATAAATTGATAATTTTCATCTAAAGTGTTGGGACCTCATGACATCCTGTCAACCCCCTCCCACACTCCTTGTGATTGCAGGTTACATGTGTTGGATCTGGAGAAAGTGGAGTTGCAGGGAAGAAAGGCAGACATTAAAGATCATGGATCTAAAAAGAAGCGGACATTGTGCAGGATTTCAGGAAAAGGGCACCATCACCATTGTCCTCCGCACCTAAAGACTCAGAAACATACTGGATAGTGAGCATCAGGGTTTGCAGAGCTTTCAACATCTGGAAGAACCTCCCTCAATGGCCTAGGGTGCCATCAACCTTGTCCTCCACTGTCAGATCACGGGAAACAGAAGACACAACATAGATCAGTGTCGGAAGGAGATGAATCCACAAAAAATTTTGCCTCTTGGACTAGGGCGTCATCACCATTGTCCCTGACATTTCTATTTTCCGGACTACGAAAAATAGTGAGTTAAGGTTCTCTGCTCCTTGTCTAATTCCTATAGCATTTGTCGTAATTCACAAATTTGATTATTGTTTTGCTTAAATTAGGGTTTCAAGAGCATAAAATTATTAGTTAGCAATCTTGTGTGATCACATCTGAATTTCCTAGAAGAAAACCAAGTGGCAACTCAAATCTAATAGTTGACTCTCCTCTTGATAGGAGAAGCACTCAGTTGAAAAGCCGTTGGAATGTTTTGTGGAAAGGAGGATTCAAACCAAAACAAACAACCCCATCATCCCCCTTTTCATATAAAAATTTTTGGTGAACCCATGTGTTGGACTTTTTGGCACCTTGTTGAGTGTTGTTTAATAGATTTGCATTCATTCATTCTATTGCATTCAAAAATTTACAGAAAAATTGATATATTTGAAAAAATTGAAAAAAATTGCATACTAGGGTTTGATTTTTGACATAGTTTGCATTCATTCAATTGTATTTCATTAATTCTCCAATTTTTATATCAGATTTGAAACTCATTATCATTCAATTCATTATTTTCAATATTGCATTTGAAAAATTACAAAAAAATTGAAAAAAATGGAAAATTTGCAAAAATTGGCATATTAAGCTTGCATTCTTGTAAAATTTAAATTAATTGGCATCTAATTTCAACAATTTTCTATTACTTGCATTAAATATGATACAAAATACATAAATTCATCATGTACAGTTCATTTGCATTGCATTTGCATGCTTAATTTGTTAGAAATTGCTTGAAAATTTGGCATTTTTCATGAAAACCTAGTTTTGCATGAGCTAGGGTTGTAGTCAAAATCTTATCTCAGATTTTACTACATTGTTAAAACACTTATTAGGCCTGATATCTAAATGTAGTGTTGCATTGTAGTTGCCTCCTTGTGAAATTTCATGTTTAGGGCTTGAAAACTTGCATTTTTCACTAGATTTGGCCTTATCGTCTTGCTAGACTTGCACTCCAAGTGTGTTGTAAGGGACTTTATTGCACTAATTCACTATTATTGGCATTGTTATCTGTTTCCCCTTCTCAATTTCCTTACAACACCCTTTATTTTGGGTTTTTGCATTCAATTTTTGGGAAAATTGGAACATTTTTGCTATCTTTGCACTAGGGTTTGGTCTATAGAGGCACTATGGGCATGTTGTAATGGATTTTTTGGCATCAAGTGGCTGTTATTACTGGTATAAGTTATTTTCCATCATCATTTTCCATACAAAACCAGTTGCCCTACTCTTTTGCATGGAGATTTGGTGAAAAATCGCATATTTTGGCCTATTTTCACTAGGTTTTGGCTTATCGATTCTATAGAGATGTTTCAAAAGCATGTTGTAAAAGATATTATTGCATTTCTGGAATGTTTTTAGGCATATAATTTTCTATCCCTCTTGAAAATCCTTACAAAATCTCTTCTTTCATTTGTTTGCATTGAGAAAAGTTGAAAAATCAAGCATTTTAGAGCACATTCGACATCACTTTTGCATAAGTTTTGGAAGATATTGAAAATTTGATTTGACACTCCTTTGCAAACTTACAAATGGCTTCTCAACATAACAACAACGCTATGTTTTTTCTTAAACCTCATTTGAAAAGAAGAGCCCTTGAGCTTGAAATAACTTTCATACCTCATGACAAAGAAATGGTACATACTGAAGGGCCTCTTTATATCACGGTAAAGATAATGGAACAACCTGTGTGTGGAACACTCATAGATCCTAATTGCATGACAAATGTGGTCACATAAGACTTCCTCCTTAAACATGAAATGGCACAAAAATCTTATGAACCATCGGATTTGAGAATTAAAACACATAATGGAGCTTTCATGAAACCGATTGGCAAGATAACTCTAATGGTCTCGGTCTATGATAAAGCTATGGACCAATGATTTGATCTAATCCCCTTATCTAACCTCTTCTGTGTAAAACTTGGACATCCTTGGCTTAAAGCTATGAATGTTGTTCCTTCCACTATTCAAAAATGTATAAAATTTCCTTTACGTGGAGAGTTTTGTACTATCCATCGTAATGCGTATCAACCTCCGGCTAAGGAAAAGAACTTTATTCTTGATTACTTTTGGCCACAACCTGAGATAGATCCTGAGCCACGAAGAGATAGAACTTTCCTATAATATAGAAAATACAAAGCAAAGCAACTCGCTCGAGTGGCCAAGTCTCCTTTGCAACTAATATGAGAAGAACAAGAAGCAAGCATAAAACAAGATTATTATGGCTTTGATGAAATTTTTGACAAGAGAAATGTGGATAAT
This sequence comes from Cunninghamia lanceolata, assembly GCA_027924645.1. NCBI lineage: Eukaryota > Viridiplantae > Streptophyta > Pinopsida > Cupressales > Cupressaceae > Cunninghamia > Cunninghamia lanceolata. The sequence goes on along the minus strand of BSBN01000281.1, from coordinate 1,744,499 downwards.
GAAAGGTCCCATGACCCACCTCATCCACGGAAAGATGGCATTTATGTTGAGGTCCCTCCCTTGTCATCCTTAAATAGATCGGGAGGTTTTCACCAACAACAAAATATTACACCAAGACCAATGAGATTGAACATGGTGCTTCCTCCTCTACTATGCAAACTATGGAAAAACAAAACAATGGTGAAATAAGCAACAAGGCAAGAAGAAATAGACTAGCAAAAGAAAGGAGGAGAAGACAAGCTTATGCCCAACAGATTGCAAATGAACAAGAGAACATTCAACCTAACATTAAGAATCGAAAAGAGCTTAAAGATGAACAAGTTGAAAACAACAACAGTTGGGCTTTCGTACCTTACACACCACTTTCATCTTGCATTCAGGATTGGGAAGATGATGACCTCCTCAATGATGACTTCTAGCATGTACCTCTCTACAGGTAAGTATATCTAACCCTTTATCTCTCGTGATGTGTTTCCCCCATGATGTGCTATGTGTTGTTAGGCCTCCTAGGATGACCCTTGATTCTCTTGTAAGGTCAAGGATACTAGGAGATCACCTCTATTGTGACCTTCTATTTGTATCATCAATCTTCTATATTACATCTCTTTTGATTTCATTGTTGTGTGTTGTGTCTTATGGAAATAACATTGTGGTTGGTGAATTAGGGGCACCCTCCTACGTGACTATCCCTAACACACTTGTTCTCCTCTCTGATTTATTGTTTACCTTCCTCTAGTGTTTCCATCTAGCAGGCGGATGACGAAAAACATTTATACTGATGCAGACCTAGTGTCCCTTTCGAGAGCAATAAAAAATAGACTTAGTTTCTATATGATGACGGGGTTGTAACAAATTATTCGACGCTTGGCTAGTGGAATCACTCCGTGATTTCTCTATCTTGATGTTGATGTCGATGTTATCTTCTCTTGCTAACAACACTTTAACAATACTGTTGCTCTGCACAATTTATTTATCATGAATATCACCTTGCTTGGCTCTTTCATGTAGTTGATCATATGCATTATTGTTTATCATGATTTGGACACTAACACTTTTCTTGCAGGGATGTGTTTGTGGGAACATTCGGTGATCACAAATTACATGTCACCTTTAGGGGGCATGGGCTTTGTGAGAGCTCATGTTCCCTTGTGTGTTTTCTTCCTACCTTAACGTGATTGATATTGGTATGTGATATCAACTACCTTAAGGTGGGGGCATAAATATGGTAAGTTGTCTGCTTTAGATCATAGTAAAGCATGTTTGAACAATCTGAAAATCAAATCAATCATTTAAGCCCTCTGTGGAGGCGGGATATCGAGCATATCCTTTTCTATCTTAAGCCCTCGTCGTGAGGCAGGGACAATGTATTTCTTAGAGAGATTGCATCATCCTGTCATTTTCAAAAGTCCTCATCGCGAGGCGGGGAGCGGTTCTATGACTAACTCAACCCTTAAGCGCGTTTTCAGCAGTTGTTGTGGCGAAGCCCAATCGTTGGTGTGTGCCTGTAATGTGCCTAAGATGGTGATGAACCTAGCAATAGGAACACTCCATCGCTTGTTTGTCATGTTTTCTCTGTGTCTTCAACATGTGTGTGTATGGTGTGCTTGTTCTCAAAGTGCAAGACCAGTGGCGATGAGCTCCTCTACACTTTGGGATTTGTTTGATGTGTTTGTTCTCAGGGTGCAAGACCAGTGGTGAACAACTCCTCTACACCTTGGGATTTTGTATGGCGTGTTTGTTCTCAAAAAGTGCAAGACCGGTGGCGATGAGCTCCTCTACACTCTTTTGGGATTTGTTCGTTTACTTTCCTTGTACTTGCATTATGCATTTCATATGGAAAAATAAAAAAGAAAATAATCACTGCATTCATTGTATTCTCTGTGCTTTGCGTGTCTTCAATGTTGTCTTGTTCATGTTTTAAGTGACTGTAATTGTCTTCTCTGTGTTTTGCGTGTCTGCTATTGTCTTCAATGTGTTTGGCGTGTCTTCTCTGTGCTTGGCATGTTTGATGTGTTTGTTGACCTTACTTTAATGTATGTATTGGCCTTGCGTTTAATACATACATTAACGTGGGGACTAAATGTTATGTCAGAAAAATGCACCCTTGGGGGCTTTTTCCTAAAGGGTTAGCTCCTAGGTCTTTAGAATTGCATTTAGAGCATTTTGCATGTTAAATCAGACTCCCGATGAGAAAACCCATGGGTCTTATGGCAATTAGGACCTAGAGGGTTGCACTTTAATGATCCTTGAGAAAAAATAAGGGGTGGACAAGGGCACTAGCGCCCTAGTCCAACCCTATTTTGGGTCTGCCCTAATTTTAAATGTCGGGTTTGTGACCGTTATTTGGTCTCCAAGTTGACATCATAAGTTTCAAATATGAAATTCTTGGCGGGAATCTTAATAGTTGCATATATAAGCATGTTTAGGGTTTCATTTGCAAACTAGAAGATTATTGACAAGTTTTATGATTATGGGCTATTGGCATACTTGTGATTATTATTATGTTGCAGAGCATAGCACTGTTATTGTGTTTGTTTTTACAGGTTGGATTACATCTTCTCCTCATGACATTGAAGAGCTTCTTCCTTCCATGAGAGCTTCATCATCAAGGTGACATCTATTGTGCTTTATCATTCATTATCATTTAGTTTTTGCCTCTGTCCCACAAGGACATGCACTCTGTCTTTGACAACGGTGTTCAGAAGACTTGAATGTCTCTCTGAGGCTTGACTGAGGCAAGCCTCTAAACACCACAACCCCCTCCCATAATCCTTGTGATTATAGGTTATAAGTGGAGTTGTAGGGAAGGTAGGCAGACATTGAAGATTTTGGATCTAAAAAGAAGCGGACATTGTGCGACATTTTGGGACAAGGGCACCATCAACCTTGTCCTCTGTTTCTGGAACACGAAAAATAGAAGACGCAATAGAGATCAATACCGAAAGGAGATCGAGACTTTGCAGAAAAAGCAGTACACTAGACTAGGGCTCCATCACCATTGTCCCTGACTATTCTGTTTCCCGGACTGCGAAAAACAACGAGTTAAGGTTCTCTGCTCTCTGCTTATTTCCTGTAGCATTTGTTGTAATTCACAGATTTCATTACTGTTTTGCTTAAATTAGGGTTTCAAGAGCATAAAATTGTTAATTAGCAATCTTGCATGATCATATCTGAATTTCCCAGTAGAAAACCAAGTGGTAACTCAAATATGATAGTTGACTCTCCTCTTGATAGGAGAAGCACTTGGTTGAAAAGCCCTTGGAATGTTTTGTGGAAAGGAGGATTCAAACTAAAACAACAAAAACCATCATGCAAACATCATCCCCCTTTTCATATAAAACAACATTGTAACAAGATTAAGAAGAATATTAATCATTAAAGTACAAAGAGGAATCCATGATAAAAAAAAAATAGATGTAATATAAAACCAAAAAATTAGAAATGAGTAAATTTGAAAGGTAAGTCAAAACTCAATACCAAAAGCCAAAACCCTAGGAGAGTCAAAGTAATCAAGGGTGGGTGGATAGGTATTAAAGAAATAATAATAATGAAGGCCCAAACCCTACTCAACTATGAAGTGAATGATGAACAATGAGGAATATTAGATTTGAAACCCTAATTTAGAAGGATAAGCCTTAAGGACAAACTATAGTGAGTGTAAGCAATGTTGGGTTCACAAAAATGTAGGGGAATAAATCACACCTACATATATATCCTAGGATAAATTAATTAAATTACATTGATAAATAAACGACCTTAGGATAAAAAGCTAAAATCAATAAATGCCACTGAAACTTGATCATAATTAAGCACTAAAATTAATAAGTAAAATAAGATACTTAACTATAGGTTTGATGCTTAAATATTTTGTGACATATCACCATTGATTCACCTTTGAATTAGAGCCTTGAATTCTATTATATGTTTGGCATTGGATTGCTAAATCCACTATGCCTTACTCTAGGTCATTCTTGCACGCAAAAACCATCTACGCATTCATGAAATTGGACTAAGTGCACAAAATTGGCCCCCATGTGTGGATTTGGTCTGATTATATGTAAAATTTAGAGTCTTGTTCGATTTGATATTTGGACTTGTAACAAATGGCTGGCTATGTTGATAAACACCTTTGGGAGCTTCCTAAGCAAGGGTCTTCTCCTTGCTCAAGTCCCTAGATCTAATTTAACAACTTTAAACACTATCAAAGACATGCCAAACAATTATGCAATATGCATAGTCACGTAATTGCTAATGTGATGCTAATGCAATATTTTGAAGATAAAATTGTGTAATGAATCTCTTTAGATGGTGGATGATGTCTCTTGATGATAACCAGATGATATAGTAATGAATTAGGATTTGTCCTTTTATACAACACTGTAGCACACAAATTAACATATTTTACACTCAAGTCAGCAAGTAACAACTAATGGAAAGGGATCGACTTGGCTTAAAAATTTAAATTTGAATTTGAAAGTTTAGGAGTCAAATCCATGCCATGGATTAGACTGGGCTAAGGAACAAGTAATTTGATTATTGAGTCGAGACTCTTAGGATACATGAAAATAGGATTAGGTTCTTTGCCAACTTTTACTCGAGAAAAATACCACTCTTACCCAAATCATAACAATAAAGACAACCCAATCAAAATGAATTTTAAAATAATGCAATGTGTGCAATCTTCACATTACAATAAGTTTGTTATATTCTTAAAAGTAATTAAAATGTCATAAAATTATGAATTATTTTTAAAAACTAGAATTCATTACAATGACACGTGTCCATTGTTGATATACGGAGAACACCGCTTCTTTTATTACGCTAAAAGCGATCCTTGGTGAGCAGCACCACCTGAATCATATAGATGAAACGCTGAGATGAAAAAGACTACGATCGAAATGATCTTGTCCACACATTTGCAATGACGTCAGTTTTTGTTTTAACAAATCCACCGCTTGACTTTGATTTGACAAGGAACTTACATGGGTTGTCTTAAAAGCTTGAAAGACTATTGCAGTGTTGTTTGCCTCTGATGGATTATTTTGTTTGCCAGCAATATTTTCCCGTCTGACCATGTGATGAATGGATTCCAGGAGTCACTCGCTACAACTGGCATTTCCACCACCTACCATGATGCCTCGCCTGCGATCTGCTAAGTCAAAGGATTGAATCTCTCGTCCTCCATCGATTTCTTCTACTGCTACGTTACAGAGATTGCAATCTTGGTTTGAGGTCAATGTAGCCTTTTGAAACGGTTCCAGATCACTATTATATGTGTCCTGTAATGTTCACATGTAAGCATAACCATCTTTAACGGTTGCAGGCCACAACAAAATGTAAGCTACAGATCAAATCTGATAACATTTCGATACGACCGCAGCAAATTAATAGCTTAACGAGTAAGCAATTTGCATAAATTTAACATTCAAATTAAGATCTTCCTCTCAAAGATATTTGTTGTTGTACTGTGCTCCGTTACAGTGGGATTAAATTGATGTCTTTAGATTGAACGACGACCCGTGGAGTCGAACATGTGTCGTTGAGTTGTTTAATTTTTGTACACTAAACTGCCAAATTATTGAGCAGGGAATTATTTAAGAATTTATTTAGACATATAAATACCGTTTCTTTGTCTATATATATATTCCCGTCTTTCCATCTGGCACAATTATAATTCACGATGGGAAATTTTTTAAAGTCATCGGTTGTTCTCATGCGGGGAAAAAAATTATGTCAGACAAGTCTCATATCGAAAACAAATAACTCACGCCGTGGAGGAATTTTTTTTTAAATAGTTACGGGTCTTTGTTTTTTTTTTTTATAAAGGTATTCGCAATAGTTCTTTGTTTTTCTAGAAAAATAACTAAAATTTGTTTGCTGCAAGTTTATTTACAATATATGATAGAATAATCGATATATTATATTATTATTATAATTTATATAATATATTACAATATATTATAATTTACATAATATATTACAATATATATTAATATCAATATATAATATTCATAATAATATTATATATATAATAATATATTAATATTATAATTTATTAAAATATATTATATTAATATTAATATGTTTGTGGACAATCAAATAAATTTGTGGATGATGAGAATTTGGGAGAGGGAAGACACAATCAATCACACACTCCTCTTCAAAATCCTAATTTAGATGGGTATTAGATGATTATACCTATTTTAAATGTGTGTAGCTATAACCCATATCAATCTCCTATTTAGTTTACATGTATAATACAATCTCCATCATTATAAGTAATGTTTGAGTATTCAACTTACTTTAACTCTCTTAAAGGGGCTCAAGGATTAATGTTCAATAAATGTGCGTATCTATAACCCATATCAATATCAATGCCATATACAAGCAAGTTTAAGTGTTTGTCAATTGAGGTTTTTGAAAATTTTGAGATACATATTTAGATAGTTTTTATTTTTGTTCTTTTATTTTATCTAAAGAGTGTATATGGCATTGTCTTTGTATGTTTCAACGTGCCCATTGAACCTATGGGTCCTATTGGTAGTATATTCCTAAAAGGCAAGACTAAGGTATATGGACAAAACGCAAATTGGCACTAAAGTGGGAGAGTGATGGTTTTACCCCTTAAACTATGGTTCAATCCGCCTAGCAATATGTCCACGTTCTCCTTTGCATCTGTTTACGGGTTAAGTGGTATAAAAACAATCAATATTGAATGAAATACCCCTTTCAGTTTTCTCGCTTACCTCGGAACAATTTGGCTAACACTACTTAAAAGACCACTCGTTTGCAGTAAACCAAATGGTTTACACGGTCTAGTCTTTGGCCGTAGCCCAAAAGCTTTTCATTTTACCTGTTTTCATGCTTGCGCAATCGAGGGCATCGTTTATATTCAAAGCCATTTGACGACATCGCCCTGGTAAGTATCTATGCTCTGTAAATAGTTTTCTGCTTCTTAATTGCTCGACTGTTTGTTTAATTTCTCAAATTTTAAAACTTTCATTTGTTTTTTCATGTTAAAGTTTTAGGTTTCGAAACCCTTATACAATGCCCCAATGGAATCATGCTGGAACGGATGACTCTAAATATGTAGAAAGTCTTTCTATTTTGACACGAATGCTTTCACATTTAATATATTTAGGGCCATGCACTGTCTGGAATAATTAATTGGAGTGTATTGTCTTCGCACCGTTAATGAAAAAAAAATTAACTAAAGAAGGTCGTTATAATTACATTATTTGTCTTTGGATTTAACAGTCTCTAAACATGTAGGAAACGAGGTTGTAAAATCTCTAAACTATTTTTTTCCATTTACGTCCGTGTACAAAGTGGCTCTTAGTTGCGTTGGGTTATACTCATGAAATCAGGTTTTGAAGTTGGTATATGCCTGGGAATTTTTTTTTCAAGTTTAATATGTCGTGGTGGAAGCAAATGCCAGAAAACATTGTTGTTTCATTTATCTGAAGACTAGTGAGGGAGCTCACTCGAAACGTCAGATAAAAGCTTCAATAGCTTCTAAACAGTTCATAGAGAAAAACTTTGACAGTTGTGTGACTTGTCAAGCTTTTAGATTGAATTATCGACTTTTTTTGTACTCTAAATAAGTATATTGTTCTGCTGTGACAGGGGCAGTTCATGGAATGAATCTAAAGGAATTGGATTTATTTACTGTGTTATTTGAAACCAGATCTAGAATTGCTTGTTAAATATATTCCCTTGAGTGAGATTAATCATCAGCACATGTGACAACTACTTGTCCCTGCTCAATAGTTATGCTTACCAAGTTATTTTTGATACATGGCTCTGATTTCTTTGCTATCTGGTTCTTTTGTGAGTTAAGAAAATGTTTTCGTTACTGGCAAGTATGCGTGCTCAACATGCTTCTCTTTGTGGTTTTACATTAAGAATGAAGTCATTTCTCATTTTAAAAGGTTCACGAAAGTGTAAGTTTCACTTGTTAATTCTTAAAGTACTTTCTTGGTGTTCAAGATTTTTTGAATAATCATTTGTAAGCTGTAACCTACCATCTGTGAGCAGACCTTTAGTTAAAGTGTACAATCTAATTTCCACAGGATCTTGCTTCTGGTTTTGAATTCTGGGGTTATATTAACAGTTTTTTATTTATGTTCTTTGGGTGGTCCTTATTTTGAAAATTTACATGATTTCTTTGCTGTTTGGCTCTTTTGTGAGTTGAGAAAATATTATGTTTACTGGCAAGTATGTGTGTTCAACATGCTCCTCTATGTGTTTTTATGTTAAGATGAAATCATTTCTCATTTTAAAAGGGTCATGAAAACATAAATTTCACTTGTTAATTCTTAAAGTCACTTCTTTTGGTGTTCAAGATTTTTTGAATAATAATTTGTAATAGTAGGCATCAGTTTTAACCTAATTTGTAATAATTTGTAAGTTGTAACCTACCATCTTTGGCTTTGCAGACCTGGTGTTAAATTGTGTAATCTTCTCTTGGTGCTCCTATTTTTGGAAATTTATATGATTTCTTTGCTGTCTGGTTATTTTGTGAGTGAAGATATTATCTTTTCTGACAAGTGTATGTGCTCAACATGCTCCTCTTTGTGTTTTTATGTTAAGGATGAAATCTTTTCTCATTTTAAAAGGGTCATGAAAGTATAAATTTCACTTGTTAATTCTTAAAGTCACCTCTCTTGATGTTCAAGATTTTTCAATTAGTCATTTGTAACCTACTGTCTGTAGCTTTATAGAGTCTAGACCTCTTGTTAAATTGTGCAATATAGTTTCTACAGATTCTTGCTTTCAGTTTTGAATTCTGGGGTTATATTGAAACTTATTTATTTATGTTCTTTGGCTGGCACTTATTTTGGGAAATTTATAATTTCTTACGTATCATAGTTCTTGGCTTCTTCTTTAATTCCATATTTGATGATAGATTAGTGGAAGTCATGATACTTATCATTGAAATTTAAAAGGACTTAGCCTGTAAAAGTTCCACTTTTGAGCTCCACTAAGCAAATTAGCACTTGTCAGCAATCAATGCATGGCATGACAGGTTTTTGAATTTTAAATTGTTTATATTTTAGAATGCAGTATCATAACTATAGTTGTCTTTGATTTCCCTTGACTACCTATGTAGGCCCTTTAGCATGTGTTATTTGTATCTAAATTGCTGGTCTGGCAAATTGTAATAAAATTGAAGAAATTACAGTTTAAACTTTAATCCAGGTTAACTGTCTGATTAGCTTAATATATTAATTTTGCCTAATCTCCATGTTACCTGTCTTGAGAAACTTACAAAGAATACAAAAATTTCTATCATTATGGACAAGGTGATTAAATGTGGTGCAAGGGCCATGCCAACATTTCACAAATTTAATCTACATCGAATTTTAATTTTTCCAAATCATATAAACATAAGTTGATCCATAATTAACTTGGTTGTAACAATGTTTTGATCAGTGAAACGGATACCATCTATGAAGGACTGAAATCAAACAATTAAATGAGCTGTTCTAAAGCACTCTGCTTTTGAAAACAGGATCTAAATGATAAATTGCTTCAAATAGTGCTAGAAATGAATAAAACATGAAGGATTTGAGTGAAGAAAACTGAAAGAAAGAATTGATAACAAATAAATCACAATTAACATGAGGTTTACATTAGAGAAACCTTTTGCAGGTGAAAGCTCTGGCAAAGATGGGGCTTTGCCTCCTTGTCAATATCAGCATGCATGATTGCAAGACGAAAATTAACTATGGAGCATCAGACTACCATTTTGAGATGACAACATACTTCTATGACAATCCCAAACTAGCTCTGCAGTTAATTCACTTTTCAGACCGAGAGTTGCATTTCCTACATGTGCTGCAACTTATCAAACAATTAACAGTGGTGCATTTCCTACATTTCCTAATTGAGATGACAATATACCCATGACAACCCCAATCAAGCTCTGCAATGAAATCACTATTCAGACTGGGAATTGCATTTCCTACACTCGGCTGCAGTTAATCAAACAAATCTAGATGTCATTAGCAGGGAAAACAGATTGATGGTGGTGCCTCCCAGGCAATTGACGCTCCGTAGTCAGGCTCCTCAATCAAGTCACATTCTATCTGGGTAGTTCTGTGTTGTCCTTTGTTGCATTTAGCCAATTTTGGCATGGGCCAAAACTGTCAGAGGCCAAAAATGTCTGTCTGGATTCTGAAGATTTGCTATGAATTGAACCTGTTATAATTTCTGTTTTCAGGGTGACTAGTTCCGCAGGGGCCAAACTTGTTCTGATTTTCTTTAAACAGGGTGGTAAGTTCAGCAGTGTTGAACCTGGAAGGATGATCTATCTGAATACCCTGAACTTGCCATGGGGTTCCTAGGGGGCGAGGACATTTCTCAGGACCTCTTCCTTGGTCTGTTTTTCTCCCAGCATTGGACTGAAGTCATCCATGTTATCTCTTATCATATGGTTTTTGTCTTCAACTTATCAGTTTTGGATCTAAGTATGTTTAGTCTGAGTGCAAGGGTGATAAATCATCTATACTGGCTTGTAGTGACCCATTTTGGCTCATAAATATTAGGAAACCTTTTTGAAAGTCACATAGGTTTTTCTTATGTGAAGGTGTAACAGCTCTCAGATAAACACAGTTCCACTTTCTAATAGTTTGCAGTGAGCAATTTGATCTTGCTTAGATGTTTGGCAGGTCTAATGGAAGGATACATCAGGATACTCCAGATTTTTGCTAAAGCTAAAGTGTTATGTACTTTCTCAGTCTAAAAGTGACAGGTTTGCTGTGACATGCCAAAAATGTTCCCAGCATGTGACTTGGTAAGCAGGCGGCACTAAGAATTTGTCTAAATATCTGGGTGCACTCAGGATTGCCTCTAAATTGCGTGAAATGTCTGGGCCATTGGGATGCCATCATTGCTAGATTTTTGGGATGCTATTTTGCATCTCGTGTTTGGTGGTTATTATAAATTGGAATGGTGCTTCATTTCCAAGTCACATCAAAATCCTGCATTTTAAAACTTTGGTTCTAACTGCAGGCCTTTTGTTGCTTGTCAGATTTGTGAAATGCTGGTTACAATGCTGTATTTGAATCCAAAATTTGACATCTAGGAAAACCACTGTAGCTTCTCTACGCTGAACCTTGCATCCTGAAGAGATGTCAATCTAGATGATCTAGGAAGGTCATGCTATAGACTGAAGAATTTCCTACAGGGTCTTTTGAGAAGGTTATCTTGGATATTATTTTTCATTCTTAAAATAATTTATAACTCTAATGTGAGGCCTTCTTTCTCTTTCAACAACAAGAGATATAATATATCTACCATGTCCGAATATGTCGCATATAAAGGGTTGTGGTCAAGAAGAGGAGTTTGGTGTTTCAATTCTCGTCTGATGGCCTTCTGAGGCGTTTAGACTTCCAAAACTCTCTTGTAACTCGTGGGACTATAATATCCCCTTGTAAATAGGTAGAAGGGGTTCCTTTCAGTTTATCGTGACTGTAATTTTGCATTTTTGCAACAATTAAATGGTCTTGGATATTTTAAAGTGTAAATGGGAATGATAAGGAGTAGTGACATTGCTGCTTAAGTGTTTGGGCATCAAAATCACCTTGTAAGATGTCCATGAAGGCAAGGCCGCAACCCTTTGTAATCCACAACAATATAGTGGCAAGAGGAGGAATGCTTCACCATTCTGGAGTTTTCACCAACATTGGTTTCTCCAAGTCAAAATCTTGTTTTCTTTCCATTTTCATGCTTTACTTGTGCTCTCTAAATGCTGTTATAATCTTTCTTATTACTGTTTGCACCGAACAACTCCAATTTTAAGGACTTTGAGGACTGTTTTATGCAAGTTTACTTAAAGAATCAAAATCAGCAAGTAGATCAATCAAGAATTAATTGGGACATTTTAAGATTCATGTTGATAAAGCAAGGAGTGGAATATCAACCCTGTTTACGGTCAATTATTTGCTTTCCTTGCAGAAAGCATTTAGGAGGTCTAAGGCCTAAGTAAATGGTTTGATTGGTATAAAGACAACATGTGTTATTCAATAGCAGTTCTGGGTATGTCATAAATTTTCACCCTTCGTAGAAAGTGGCCATGGAGTTTCGTTCCTCTTTTCGTTTTCCTCTTAAGGATTCTGTCATTCCCAGATAGATATTAGGCTACTTCAGGCTGAATCTCTGCTCTCTCACCTCCATTGCGTGATTCACTTTGATTTTTCCAAGTCTGAGTGGGTTTCATTTTGAGTTGTTTTAATTCGGATTCAGCTATTTGTACGGTTGTTTTTTCTATCACTGCTTGTGAATTCTTCCTTGTCTGAATTCTTCTTCTTTGTGACATATCATTTCTTCTTTAAGAATGTACATAAGTAGAAGTTCTTAATTTTTTTTTGGGGAACCGACATTGCTTAAAGTAAAACTGGAGGCTGCCTAATGTTTCTAGACAGCCTTTTACAAATTGTTCAGCCTCATTGGGTGAAGCTAATCTTCATGCCAACACAAACTGGATGATAATATTAAAATGTTGTTTTTTGAGTGGAATCCTGAAGGTTCCTTAATGTTTTTCTGTTAATCAGACATTTCCATTGGAGGTAATATTTTCTTCCTAAACTAGATGTTGTAGTGCTTCATTTAATACTTACTAACTTTTGACTTACCTCTAGATATATGTAGGCACAATATTTAACAGTTTAACTAAAATGTACCTTTTATTATGCTGAAATTTATACATGATGTCCCTTCTTACCAGTCTTTTGTGTTCTCAATCCCCCAAATTGGACCTGGACATTGTTTGTAATAAAATTGAAAATGGAGCCCTTTATGAGAAACTTGGTGATGTTTCATGCTCAAGGGTCACAAAACTCTGCAAAATGTATGTTGACTGTGTCCTGGAAAATCAGAAATGTGTGAATCCTTGAATATAAATCATGAGGAGCGCCCAGTGTATGTTTATTGAAAATGGAATTCACATAACTTGGCATATCCATGATATCTAGAATGGAGTCAATGATTAATAAACCGTTTTTTGAACAGATACTGTTTGATGAGAAGATGACTTCATTCTCTGTGATTCGAAAGAAGACCCCTTTTCAAAAGCATAGAGAAGAAGAGGAGGCTAAGAAAAAGGTACACACCATTGATATTGAAATTTAGTCAGGAATGAAATATTTTATTTTTGATTGTATAATTTGGTTATTAAGCTAGCTTCTATCATTTGCTTTTGGGATGCAGAGGGCGGATGAAGAAGCAGCTCGCTTGTATGAAGAGTTTGTGGAATCTTTCAAGGCTGATGATGTACCTGGTGCCAAAGCATTTGTACGGGGAGGAACTATCAATCCTGATGATCGGTCAAAGGCTGGAATTGAAGGTTTGTGTGAATGTGTAGTCAGATCTTTTGTTGCCCAATTGGTCTGTTTCCACCTTGTTAACAAAGGGGTTTTTTATTTATTTCATAATAACAGGCGTGTCATCCAAAGATGGGGCTTCTGGTTCAAAGAAAGGAAGCAGGTATTTGCACAGATACTGGATTATTGCTAATGCTTGGCATGCATTTCTCAGAAAACAATAGGCTCTTAAAACTAATACGGGTTCATTGAAGTTCGAACATATTCTCCCACATGGTGCAGCCTGCTATTTTTGCACTGCTAATCGTTCTTAACTTGTGAGCAATCTAACTAAACTTTAAGATTGAAAAGGGAGATATAATTTTGCTCTGGAATATGCAGATTTGTTATCATTCCAGACCTTTTTCCTGGGCATTGATGCCCTTGTCTTATGCTCAGAGCATTAAGATGCTTTTTTCATATTATCTACAAAACAATCGATTAGTTGATCCTGGATTTCCTCTAAGTGAATATTTCTTCATCACATTTGGGTTTTCTTCATTTATGCGTGAATATCAGTATAAGAAATTGCTTAAACTGGTGCTATTTACAACCAGAATGTCTTATCACTGTCTTATGACCAGATCTCTGTAGACCACCTGGGGATGGTATAGTTATCCTTGTTGCGCATGTCGTACTATAATGATGCCATTATGTTTTACTGATATAGCAATCCAATATTCAATCTACTTAGCACTGGATATTTGCTAGTCAGATATTCTGTGGGTACAACAGGTCTGATGATCACCTCTAAACTAAAGACACCAAAGTTATGGGGGGTGCACATACCTCTAGAAGCCAAGGCGTCCCAAGTACATCTGCTCACATTGAGCATAGTAGGACAGGTGCATCTTACATGTTGTGGTTTCCTAGGTGTGTTGAGGGCACCTTGTGGATGGGGTGTGTTTCCCATGTACCCCATGCCCCCAGTGCAGCTTCTAGGTTGAAAATATAATTAAGTTTGAAGGACAAAGAAAACAAAAAAGAAAGTGGTAAGACGTGAAATCAGTGCCTAGAAGCTCATCTATAAAAATAACGCTGTTTCGCTCATTTCAAGGTTTTTTTAACCTTGTATATCACTAATCATTCACACCCATGGAGGAATGTACAAACCAAGCTAGAATGGGATTTGGCTTAGAAGCACTGTTTGAAGGTTATCTATTCCATTACAATTCACCTGATAAATTAACATGGCTGTTATTATAGGGAGCATGGATGGTGGGGTTTGAAGACAGTTGAAAAAAATGCCATTCTCTCTGCCTTACCTTTAGATGATGGACCACTGGGCATTTAATGATATTATTTTGGCTACTATTCAGTTCTGCATTTTTTTTTTCATGAAGTGGACTGTTTGGGATAGTTTTAAAATTGAGGCATCTTGTATTGGAAGATTTCACCATTCTATTTCTGCTGCAAATGGGACAGCTTGTTGGAGGGATGTTTTATATAGAGGAAGGCAATTTTTATTGTTCCTCTTTTACATTGGAGTCGATTTGCCACCATGAGACAACTGTTTTTCATGATCTAGAGCACACATTTCATTATGAGAAACCTTTTATTCACAGTTAGGAGGCAGCTGGCAATAGTTTTCAGTGTTCACAGTTACAAATATTTTCACAGTTTTGAGGTTGTCTGTCAGATTGTTTGGTTGGTAGGAGTTTTCAATGTTTTCTCAAACAAATACCGAAGGTGTCATTATGGATGTGCATATGAGTGTAATTGAAGTTTGGAAAAGAGGGTGCTTAAGAACATGAAATGTATTATTTGTGATGAAGAGCTATTATTGAATAAAAACAAATTTATTGGGTTCAAATATAAAGGGTTATATTGTATGGAGACTTGCAAAGGCACAGTCAAATGTTCTGACAAAGGGGAAATGCTGATATCAAATTTGTTTTTGGTGAGCAGATTGGAGGTACATCTACTGTTCATCTACATGGTTCATCTCCACAAATGAACCCTTCAAATAGATGTAATGTTCATTCAGTTGCATTCTTATTTGGCAATGAAAGTAGGGATAAATTAGACGTGTATTGCTCCCTGTTTGGTACCTATGGCGTCTTTTTGAGTAGCACTCTGTTATT
Source organism: Cunninghamia lanceolata (assembly GCA_027924645.1). NCBI lineage: Eukaryota > Viridiplantae > Streptophyta > Pinopsida > Cupressales > Cupressaceae > Cunninghamia > Cunninghamia lanceolata. The sequence continues at coordinate 1,729,051 of BSBN01000281.1, read as the reverse complement.
TTCTTGCGATGCTTTGTATCATTTAGATTTTCAAAGTCTACATGTCCTCGTTGGACAAGGAGAAGGTAAATGTTGACAAGTGTCTTGAGCTACTTTGATGTGAGTAGAGGACTACCGTTTTATCATAACGAATGGATTAACTGATATTAGGAACAAAGCTCTATTGAACACAATTTGAATTGTTTCTTTACCCTCTAGAACATAATTCTTGAGTTCTATTGATTGCACACTTGAGAAGAACTGCTATTTACTAGCCTAAGGTTTTGTGTGAGGGGATAGAAGATATTGGACCTTTCAGTGGTAGTATAGGTCATTATGGGTAGCTTTTGTATGTCAAGTTACAAGTTTTCTTGTCCAATGGAAGTACAATGGATTTGTAAGGGATATGCTTCCTCAGTTTTGGAGTGTTAGTGATTTTGGATAGATTTCCGGAATATCCCTTAAAAGTTACTCCTTTGGCACAATCATTTAACCCAATGGTTTTTATCTATGTTACCGAATCGGCCTGCCTGCACCCCTGATTCCGGGTACGAAACGTCCCAGAATCGGAATCAGGTCCGATTCGTCTGTGGAACCAACTGACGCATTTCATTTTCTGCCTACCGACGCAGGTTGAGTTGGAGCCTTCACGCAGGGGTTTGGCCGACTCATTTCCGTCAAATTGTCTCTGCCCACTCGACGCGACACATTTTCTCATTTTTTCCCCACGGGAGGCATTTTCTCATTTTTCTGTGATTTTTCATAGGTTTCATCGTTTCCGCCCACTGCAGAAGTATTTTTAAATTTTATCATTTGTGTTTATCGTTTAACTTTAAATAGGTCGAAGACTCCAAAATAGTTAAATATTTGTTATATATTATAAATTTATTATTTATATATTGTTGATTGTTATTATATATTATATATTGTTTAATATTTGTTATTTAACTATTTAATATATATTATTTATTATATTTAAGTTTTTAACTATTATTAAAATTCAGTATTCTATATAGTATATATAATATTATTAATATTAATAATTTAATATTAACTGTTTTTAAAATTCTTCTTTACACAGTGTTTATTAATAAATTTATTAATAGCTTAATATGACTGTTTATTAATATTAACTTTTAAATATATGATACTAGTAAGTTAGTAACTAAATTAGTAAATATTAAAATAGTAAATATAAAATTAAAAATACAATAGACAGTATACTTATATTTAATATTAATAATTTATTAAATTGTTCAATTTTAGTTAATGATTCCATATGGTTCTCGTAATTTACATACATCATCACAAGATGTTAATGATGACGATGATTTTGATGATGCTGATTAGTGACTAATAATTGTATTATTTTAATTTTGAACAATGATTATCAATCATGACATTCAAGTTTGAACTTTGATATCGAATTAGTATATTATATTTCAAATTTTGAAACTTGTAATGGTTTTGTTTAGCATATGTGGTATTGATATTCTCAGATTCTAAAGCTAATTCTGTTTCTAGGCTGCAAATATATATATTTTTAATTTTTTATATGTATTTTGTACTAACGTACCCAAAACGTACCCAAACCTGCTTCAAAAAAATTGCCGTACTGGCGTACCGGAATCTCGTACCCGTACCCGTGCCCGATTCTGATTCGGCAACTTAGGTTTTTATAGATCAAAGGTTTTGGGGCCCAGTTCTGGGCCTTCTGATTGGGAAAGTGTTGAGAGTGTATATTATCATGTTTTAGTGTGTGTTTCTTCTCCTTGAAGATCATATTCCTAGAGTCTATTTAATCCATTTGAGTAGGAAAATGTCATTTATTGCTTAAAGATTTTGTGAGGTGATAGAAGATATTGGAGTCTCTAATGTTGTGTAGGTCATTGTTGGTAGATGTTGCATGTGAAGTTACAGGTTTGCTTGTCCAATAAAAGTGCAAAGACTTTCTAAGGCATGTGCCTCACTCTTGGTTTTAGAGTGATAAGGATTTTGGATTATTTATAGAACATTCCTTCAATATTGTATATTTGACACCTATGCCACAGGGTTAGCCTAATTTCAAACAAAAAGTTCGAAATTCGGCGAACTTCAAGAAAATAAAAAAAACTATTTCAATTCGCCCTAAAATTTGTACAGGAAAGGGCTTAAGGTTTTTTTTACTAAAATATCTTTTAAAAACATGTTTCCAATTAAGTTCTTTTGGCTTTTTCGGAGTCTTAACAGTCCGCCACTAGCTTTTTCCGTCCTTGATGCATGAACTGAATCAGGCGGTCCGGATCATAGACATCGTAGTTGAGTTCTTTGTTGTTAAATCAATTCCTCGGTTATCTAGAGCATAATCTAACAGTTGCGCTACCCAACAACTCTAGACATGGAGTATTTAACCCATATCGGGCCTTCATTATGGGTAGCTTTTTGGGTAGCTTTTGTATGTCAAGCTACAAATTTTCTTGTCCAATGGAAGTACAATGGATTTGTAAGGGATATGCTTCCTTAGTTTTGGAGAGTTAGTGATTTTGGATACATTTTTGGAATATCCCCTAAAAGTTACTCCTTTGGCACAATCATTTAACCCAATGTTTTTTATGGATCAAAGGTTTTGGGGCCCAATTCTAGGCCTTGCGATTGGGAAAGTGTTGAGCGTGTAGATTATCATGTTTTAGTCTGTGTTTCTTCTCCTTGAAGATCATATTCCTAGAGTCCTATTTAATCCATTTGAGTAGGAAAATGCCATTTACTACTCAAAGATTTTGTGGGGGATAGAAGATATTGGAATCTCTCTTGTCCAATAAAAGTGCAAAGACTTTGTAAGTCATGTGCCTCACTCTTGGTTTTAGAGCAATAAGGATTTTAGATTTTTTATAGAACATTCCTTCAATATTGTATATTTAACACCTATGTCACAAGGTTAGCCGAATTTCAAGAAAAAAGTTCGAAATTCGGCGAACTTCAAGAAAATCTTAAAAAATAATTTCAGCTCGCCCTAAAATTCGTACGGGAAAGTCCTTAAGGTTTTTTTTACTAAAATATATTTTAAAAACATGTTTTCAATTAAGTTTTTTTTGGTTTTTTGGAGTCTTGATGGTCTGCCACTTGTTCTTTTTGTCCTTGATGCATTAACTGAACCGGGTGGTCTGGATCATAGACATCATAGTTGAGTTCTCTGTTGTTAAATCAGTTCCCTGGTTATCTAGAGCATAACCTAATAGTTGCTTCACCCAACAGCTCTAGACATGGAGTATTTTGTGCGTTTTGGGACTTCATTATGAGTAGCTTTTGTATGTCAAGCTACACGTTTCTTTGTCTAATGGAAGTACAATGGATTTGTAAGGGATATGCTTCCTCAGTTTTGGAGAGTTAGTGATTTTGGATACATTTCCAGAACATCCCTTAAAAGTTACTTCTTTGGCACAATCATTTAACCCAATGTTTTTTATGGATCAAAGGTTTTGGGGCCCAGTTCTAGTCTTCTGATTGGGAAAGTGTTGAGAGTGTAGATTAACATGTTTTAGTCTGTGTTTTTTCTTTTTGAAGATCATATTCCTAGAGTCCTATTCCAGTAGGAAAGTGCCATTTATTAGTCAAAGATTTTGTGAGGGGATAGAAGATATTGGAATCTCTAATGTCGTGTAGGTCATTGTTGGTAGAGATGTTGTATGTGAAGTTGCAAATTTGCTTATCCAATAAAAGTGCAAAGACTTTCTAAGTCATGTGCCTCACTCTTGGTTTTAGAGCGATAAGGATTTTGGATTATTTATAGAACATTCCTTCAATATTGTATTTTTAACACCTATGTCATAGGGTTAGCCGAATTTCAAGCAAAAAGTTGGAAATTCGGTGAACTTCAAGAAAATCATAAAAAATCATTTAAGTTCGCCCTAAAATTCGTAGGGAAAGGGCTTAAGTTCTTTTTTACTAAAATATATTTTTAAATATGTTTTCAATTAAGTTTTTTGGTATTTCGGAGTCTTAACAAGTTAACAGTCCACCACTCGTTCTTTTCATCCTTGATGCATTAACTGAACTGGGCAGTTCGGATCATCATCATAGACATCGTAGTTGAGTTCTTTGTTGTTAATTCAGTTCCTCAGTTATCCAGAGCATAACCTAACAATTGCTCCACCCAATAGCTCTAGACATGGAGTATTTCTCGCGTATTGGATGCTAGGAATCGAAAACATATTCATTCACTAGTCAATTGTTGACGTATTGGTGTCTACTCGTTGTTGAAGTATTGGTGTCCACTCTACACAGTTCATACTTAATACTTGTGTTACTGTTAAGCATTGTTGAGGGAGTTAGGAATTGTGAGAATATCCGCTTGTCTGAGACTATTGTGATTCGTCCATAGTTTTGGATTATTAATCAATATAATATAATCGTCTTTGGCAAGCTAATATATTATATTGTATTTTATTGACAATATAATCGTGATGATATGTTTTCTTCTACTTTTATTTTATTTTTTGTTTTTTATAAAATTTAATACATTAAAAATGTATCAACATTGCTTTGTTTTGTTTTTATCTTTTTTAGTATATTAAAATTTAATATTTTCAAATATTTAATTTGGTTTTTTAATTATTAATATATTTAGTATGTAAAATTTAATATATTTAGTAATGTTTATTTATTTTGATAATTTTGTGGATTTTTTTTTATATTAAAAAAATTGCAAATTTATATTAGTTGAATTTAATCAGGAGATTTTTTTGGTAAATTTTACCTTTGCTGAACTTAGTCCGAATTTTATCTTTGCTGAACACAAACACAAACATGAACCTTGTGACATAGTTTGACACAATCATGAAACCCAGTTTTCTATACATATTGAAGGTTTTGGGGCCTAGTTTAGGGCATTCTGATTGGACAAGCATCACAACAGTCTGCAATATCATGCTTTTGTGTGTGATCTGTCATCAACATGCAGTTCCTAAGAGTATTTTTGAAACTGAAATTGCTATCCAATTCTGTCTTGAGAGTGTTCAGGTTTCTATCTATCTTCATGGATTGAGGTCCCTTGGCGATTAAAATTAGATCAGGAGACAAATTTGCATCCAATATTAATTCAACTCAGATCAGGAGATATGTTTGTATCTACTTCTATGTTCCTTGAAGTGGGTTGCCTCCTTGGGTCTCTCTACATGATGGGGATGCTGATATTTTGAGTCTGAATTGCTTTTTTATCCTGTCTTAATAATCACAGATTGGCTTTTCCTCGGTATTTTGTCCTATATGCCCCTACCTAGTTTCCTTCAACGAACAGGGAGATTATTGGAGCTGTGATTAGAGGACAGATATTCAAAATATATTGGGTCAGTTGGATTTTCCTCTGCAGGCTCTCAATTGTAAGATGGATATCTATGCAGGTGTTAGGATATGTTTGTCTTTGATCTCTCTCAAAAGGGTGGTGGTAGAGGAGTAATTTTTTAGGTGTCTAGTATATTATGAGATCTACAAGAGATATTGCTTTTTGTAGTATTTACAAAGGCTTATGAGGGTCCATAATAGAGTTACTTTTAGATGTTGTATCTTCACGGGATTCCCAGAACCATTGGATTGATTCTTCTTTCTTTTAAACTATTTCAACCATTTGAGGTGTCAAGTGCCTGTTGGATTCTGTAATTTCTGTCACGGTTTCTGATAAAACTATAAAGCAGTTATATAATGTCCCCCTTTGCAAATGTTCTCTATTGTACTACATAACTCTTTTTCTTGCACCCAATGTAGAGTGTTAACTATTCTTTCTCATTCAGAGTCTAGAGTCTAGACTATAGAGGTAGATACACTATGAATTTTCTCCCTTCACATGTAGTGTAATATGGATGCTAGGACAGATGCTAGGAGTACATTGCTTAAGGATTGTTGAACGGTAAGCAGGCCCTCTTATCCCAGTTTATTCAACTTAGGACATCATCAGACATTGTATTGACTCTTTCATGGTGATTGATGAGGATGCTGGCCCTTCTGGTCTAGATTGTGATGCGGATTAGAACCTAATAGGCCCCCTCACATGGCTCTTTTGGTGGATCTCTATGGCTTTAGATAGATCCTTTTATGAGATTATTTTGTAAATATAGTTTGTGTATATGCTGACTTATCTGGGGTTTACCCACTTGGATTTGTGCTCTTTTTGTTGCATTCTTTTCTTGCCTGTAGTTTTTGATACTGCTTTTTTGTGTTTGAGTTATTATCCAGTCCTATTAACCTATTTTGGTCACTTCTGGTCAATATTATAATTTCTTTCTTTCATTTGGATGGTCTTCTACCTTCATGCGAATAACATGTATTCAAAAGCTTATAATATTTCTTCATGACTATTATTTAGTATGAGATCTATATTGAGGTTAAGCTAGATCTTGAGGAATCTGTTGTTGCACACCTTGGTAGGTTTTATGTTCCGCTTAAGAGGTTGGTTTATATGCATGGTCCACTAATTGGCATGGTTTTCAATGATATGTGGTGCAATTGGAGTCTTCCATGTGGCGAGTTTGGGTTTAAGGTCAAAAATAAACTTTTGATTGATGCACTTTGGTTTGAAAGTAAAACTATAATTTTTGAATGATGCTCTTTAGTTTGAGGTGAAATTTTTCTTAACTATTGTGAGGCCCTTAGTAGATGTCCTTTTGCTCCTTGTTTTGGAGAAATTTGCGACCATTGTTCCATGGCCGAGTGAACTTAAAAAACTTTTAGTAGAAGGGACCCCATTAGCCATTCACACATAGTTTGTTGCCGTTGATTAATAATATCTAAGTTACGGGTCCTTCAATAATTGCTCCCGTCGTTGTACTAGATGGGATTGGTTCGGGAGTGGGATAAGACCCCGATTTGGCTAGGGCACGACCTTGCCATCGTGGGTACTTTGTGGGTATGTGGTTTTTGTGTTTTGTGTTTGTCAAATGAGGTGTTTTATTTTACTTTTAGGGTTTCAAAAGAGGTTTTAGGTTACTTTATGAAAAATAATGGTATGTTTCTTTTTTAAAAATCGTATTTGTTAAAGTTCCACATTTTTAAAAAATCTGCGGGTTCCATAGAGTACTCGAAATGGTAGGGCCATTCCTTGGCTGAACTTGGGAGAACTCGTGCTATTCTTGACAAAACCCATGGATTAAAAAACACGATGAAATTTTAATAAAAAAAAATTATAGAAAGAAAAATACCATTATTTATTTATAAGTAACCTAAAACCTATTTTGAAACCCTAAAAGTGACATAAAATACCTCATTTGACAAACCCAAGACACAAAAACCTCCAATATCATTATAAGTTGCCATTTTTCATTTGTGAAGCTTGCTGGTATTTTTTTCGAAGGTGAAGGTTTGCAAAAGCGTAGTGTGTTTTCTAAGTGCTATAGGAGGGAACTAATTTGCACGAAGGAGATTTTTTGATCAAAGGAAAGTTTATTTTGTGTTTTTTTAAAGTTTTTTAGAAAATTTCCAAGTTTCTTAAGATTTTTTTTCGAGTTTTTTAAAAACATTTTGAATGTTTTATTTTTAATTGTTAATCATTTTCATTACTTGTCAATGTATTGTAGGGTTCTTTTGTTGTTTTTTTATAAATTTTGTTTTATGTTTTTGAAGTTAATGTACCAAATATATTTTATTTTTCTTGTAACAGGAATCCATACAAAATGGCTGCTAGTTCTAGTTTAGTGGGCCCAGGGACATAGGCTGTTGAAATATGATCAATCATCACCTCTATGGAAATATATGACGATGATTAATAACTTCTAGGAGGTAGGGCTTTTCTTTGTCATTGTAGTCACTGCCAAAGTGAGTATAAGAGCTCATATGGTCAAGTGAAAGCTCACCTATGTGTTATGATTGGTTGAGAAATTAGAGTTTGTCAAGGCTAAAGAAAAGGGGTTGCCAAAGAAACAAATTCATATACTAGAGAACAACAAGAAGTTGATAGTGTAAATTAGAGAGCAAAATTAAGATCCCATCTTTTAGTGAAGAAAGGATCATGCAAGCCACTTATAGGGGCATTTGCAATAGTGGCTGCCCCACATATTTTTTTGTGACATTGTCTTCCCAAGCTTACGATTACTCTCTTTCTCGTAAAAGAGGTCCATTGGACAAGGCATTTCAGAATGAGGTGAGGGACAATGTAGACGAACACATTGCACATTGCATTTACACCATTGTGCTTCCTTTCAACCTAGTGAGATCACCATATTGGTGGGAAATGGTGATGACAATGAGTCAAACAACCTTAGGTTACATAGGTCTTGGGTATGAGAAGGTGCACACCACCTTATTGGCAAAATAAAAACATTTTGTAGAGACATCACTAAACCAATAAAAGATTTATGGGTCGAAACTCGAAACATGAGTGTCCATTATTTCTGATGGATGGAAAGATTGTAAAAATCAACCTTTAATTAATGTCACTATAGTATTCCTTAAAGGGGCGATGCTTTTAAAAGTGGTTGATTTTGAGGGGCAAGTGAAGGATGCAAACTTCATTTTCCAAATCCTCATTGAGTCTATAGAGATGGTGGGTGTTAAAAATGTTGTTCAAGTTATAGTGGGCAATGCTAAAAATTGCCACGGGGTAGGTGGTTTGGTTGAGGAAAGATACGCCTACATTTTTTGGACACCATGTATCGTCCACTCCCTCAACTTGGTGATGAAGAAGATTGGCACAAAGATAGTGGGTGAAAGTGCTGCACCTTTAACCTTTAGCATGCATTGGGATGTGTGGCCTACTTGTGGCTAAGATAATCCTTAATTGAGTCATTTATGAGTCCCTAAGTATGATTATTGTATGCTAGGTCAGCCTCATTACAATTATGATACTAATATTACCTAATGATGCTTATATATAGGAGGGTAGTGAGTAGTAGTTAAGCACGATATTGTTGATTGTGTTCTTATTGAAGACTTTTGGAGGTTGCCGCTCAAAGTGGCTTATCATTATCAAGTGTTTGCATCTTATTTCCTATTATATTTTTCTCTTGTTCAAGTAATTTCATTATAAGTGGATTAGAGCATGATGTTGGCACTTGGAAAGCAAGAAACAAGGCAAATTTTTCTTCTTGAAATTTGGAGGGTTGATCAAGGACACGTTGAAGCAACCACAGTTTAGATTGGAGGTCATTTGAAGCATTTTTGAAGGAGTTATTGTGGAACTAGAGTTTTCATCAAATTCTCTTCCAAGGCTGCAAAATGAGTTTCTTAGAGATTTTTACACCAAAGAGAGGTCTAGACTCAAGCAAGTTCATAAAAATTTCAACTTGTTTTGGTTTGTTTTAAGTAAGTTATAGCAAAAATTATTTTGGCGTCATCATGGTGGGGCCTTCAACAAGAGGCAAGGGAAGGAATCCAATCACACCAAGAAGGTCTCCTAACAAAGATGATCCAATATTAGAAGAGATGGATCCCATAGATGTTGAAGTTGCTGTTAAGGCAACAACCACCAAGGTTAAAGAGGAAATCTTGTTAGTAGTGGCAAAGGAGATGAAGGGACTTCCAAGAATGAAGATATCAATGCAATACTCAAACAATTAGCTTCTCTCAAGAGTTCTATGGGGCAAATTCACACCGTAGACATGTGATGCAAATTTGTCTTCTAAGAGGCGTGAAGCTTCTTGGTTTGATTATGATCTAAAGCAAGACCATCACCCAAATAATTTATGGCCAACTCTAGGCACTTCATGCCAAAGATGGATATGTATAAGTTTGATGGCAAGGATCCCACCGGTTGGCTTTGCCAAATGGAGCATTCTTTGATCTTCATAATGTTCCATGTGAATAGAAGGTTGCGATTACATCATTATATTTGGAACCAAATCATTTCATTTGGTATTGTTGGCTATGTGATGAGAAGAAAAGGAAGAGATGTGTTGTCACATGGTTTGTTTTCCAAGAGGAACCCACATTATGGATAGCTGCTTCAACCAAATCACCAAATTGAAGCAAATAGGTATAGTTAAGGAGCATACTCAACGATTTCAAACCTTATCTTTAAGAGTGGAGCATGATATAGAGGAAATTTGGAATGAACTATAGGGGGTCTAAAGGAACACATCAAATATGAGTTATACATGTTCAATCTAGTTTCTGTCTCCCAATCAATGATTATGGCAAGTTAGGTAGAGGAAAATGTTTTGGCCAACAGAAGGGAGGAATTCATTAAAAACAAAGATTGAAGCACCCTTGCACCGTCATTTCCTCCACCTACTAGGTTGAGGTCTCAACAAATTTAAGAAAAAAGAGCGAAAGGGTTATGTTTTAACTATGAGAGCAAATATAGCGGAGGACATAAATGTGCTGAAAAGAAGTTGTGCTACATTGAGGGCACCAAAGAAGAAAATGATGAAGAAGAGGCATTAGTGATTGTGGAGTAGTTAGAAGATCCCCAACCAACTATCTCGTGACATGCACTTTCAGGTATTAGCACCCCACAAACCCTTAAGGCAGCGGGTTTCATTAAAAAAATAGGTGGTGGCAGTATTGATCGACTTGGGAAGTACTCATACTTCAGCAACAATAAGTTGGTGACATGATTGAACTGCTATGTTTACCCAACTCCAGAATTTCAAGTCATAATTGTGAGTGTTGGTATACTCAGTTGCTTAGGGAAATGCCATAATAATAAACTCACATTGGGAAACTACATGTTAGATTGCCCTATGTTTGCTATTCCCACGGGGTGAGCAAACATTGTTTTGGGAGTCCAATGGCTCACTACCTTGGGAATGATTGAGATGAACTTTTAGGAGCTATTCATGTGCTTTCATTTAGAAGGGAGGTCATTTGAACTGAGAACATTGTGTGCAAAGTCTCCATAGATGATAAGCTCTCATCAAATGCATAAGATGTTGGAAAAGGGTGTGGATGGTGTTGTGGCACAATTATTTTCATTATAAGCACAATAGTCAAAGGTTCCTACACCACCAGGTTTGCAGGAAATTGTAGATGGGCACTTAGCAATTTGCGGGGATGTGCAAAAGGGATTGCCTCTAATAAGAGATCATGATCATGGAATTTCATCCTAGACAAAATACCAGACATTGATAAGAAGGGAGGAATTATTTTAGAGCGTGAAGTGATCCTCTACACACACTGAGAAGATGCGAATGAGGCCAATTTCATAGTACTTGATCAAGTGATAGAGTTTGTCCAATAAGGATGCAACATGAGAGGATGAAGTGTTCTTGTACAAGCATCCGAGATCATCAACATTGTGGACAATCAATGTTGGCTTTAAGGGGAGCACCATGCTACGCCCTTGACCTATAACATGCACTGGGATATGTGTGGCCGACCTGTGGTTGGCATGATCCTTAATTGAGTCATTTATGAGTCCCTAAGCATAAATATTGTATGCTACTTCGATCTCATTGGGATTAGGATGCTAATATTATTTAATGATGCCTATATATAGGTGGTAGTGAGTAGTAGTTAAGCATTGATATTGCGAATTTTGTTCTTATTGAAGATTTTTGGAGGTTGCCCCCTCAAAGTGGCTTATTATCAAGTATTTGCATCTTATTTCCTATTATATTCTTCTTTTATGCATGTAATTACATTACAAAAAGAAATACACACTGAGGGTGAAGATCAGAATTTCATGACAAACCATCACATGTCACAAGGCATCTTTAGGACCTTCACCAATTTGGAGTTGTTGAATGTAAGTTTATGAAATTTCATATTTATTTTAAATTACCTTAAGTTTGTAATAAAATTTGAACTATAAATTTATATGACATCTATTTTTTAAAATCTAAATTTGTTACTTTTTACACTACATCAGGTTGTTGAGACTCGATTCACATCGCACACAATCATCTTGAGACGACTTATGAAGGTGCAAGAGGCATTGAGTGCCACAATCTTTAGCAACCAATGGAGTGTAGAGGTAGACAAATTCAAAGAGGTCCCAAAAGGTCAATCTATTGAAGTATTGGTGTCCACTCTACACAGTTCAAAGAGGTCCCAAAAGGTCAATTAAATTACAAGGAGAGTCTGTATCAGCATATCTAATGACATCTACATCAGGTGAGACGAAGGAGCAAACATATCTGCAAAGTGCAAACACAAATTTCAACAAAGAATAAGATTATGAGACTCAAAGTTAAATGACGAGTAAGAAACTTAGAAACATTGAACAATAAAATTAAAATATTAAAATTAGAAATTTAATAATAAAATCAGCAATTTAATATTTAATATTTAATAAAATCAACAATGTCTTACCTCACAGTGAACCACCAATCGTCATCAAGGATCCTTCGTTTGATACCTTTTCCTTTAGTAGAGCTTGAATTAGGCCATCTACTCCACTTTGAATTCACCATCATCAACTGTAGAGGCTCATGCACCTCAAGCATCCTCTCTAACAAAATGAAATAACTTGCATATCTTGTCTCCACAAGTTTGAGGAATTCCTTCTTTGAAAAAGTCCTTAAGAGAGCGAGGTGTGGTGGTTGCAAATGAACATCTGGATATCTCTAGCTTTTGCGACCACTTGCTTCACCCAATTTATTTTCCCTGTCTTTCAATGCATGAACACAACATGGGGTCCAAAAGATGTTTTTGTAAGCACCCTCCACCATCATGCCAACCAATTTGCACACGTGCTGAACTAGTGACCACCTGTACAACATTTGAGGCCCCAACCTCCTCTATGGTCTCTCTCAAAATGTTAAATTGGAAGTCCGCATCCTTGAACTATCAACAACTTGAAGAAAATAAGAGCCAACTGAGCATGTGACTATGATGTTGATGAGTGGCCGACGTCTAGTATCGGTAATATTGGTCCACCCATCCGTGACAAGAGAACAACCCTTTTTGATCCAAGTTTGCCTCATGTCCTCTATCACTAAACTTACCTTAGAATATTCTTTGTCAAGGAGGGTAGTGCATAGTTTATGATCTCTAGGGGCAAAATGAGGGACCGATAGAAGCTACATCTTTGATCATTTGTTTGAAGTAAGGAGAACAGGCCACATGAAATGGGATAGCATGGGCATAAATTTTTTTTGGCAATGGAAGACTATCACATCCCGTGTCTGCATATTGAACATACTTGCAACTGTCCCCAGCCTCTGACTAGCACTAGTCTTTCTCTTTCCTCTTGTGGCAACATCACTACTACCACCACCAACGATGGATGGCATAGGCATAGCCGATTGTGCAGAATGTATTGGCATTGGCACACCCTTAGACCTCGTTTCCATTTCCATATGCAATCTATGAATCTCTACCTTCTCGTCCTCCTTTATGTCTCGACACACCTTAACTCCACGACTTGTAATGTCCAAGAAATGAGACCATCCCTTGGTGTAGCTCCCTCTAAAATTTGTCTTGCAAATATTGCACAACGACACCTTACTACCCCCTAAAGTTTTCTTTATAACATCTAGGGCTGTCACGAATTGGAGAAGAGGTTTCTTGGAGTTAAAGGGGCCCTTTGCATAAGGTTTCAAGATGGCGGAAGGGCACTCAAATGGGTTTTGTGGCTGTTTTCCTCCACCCCCAACACTCCCACACTTGGATGAACCCCCAGTTGAGGCTAAAATTCTAATATTTATTTCATTTTCTTCCACTTCATGGTCACTACTCTCATTGCCATTGCTGCTCATGTTGTTTTGTGAAAATATAATGCAAGTTCAAATTGAAAATTGAAAAAAAAATCAAACATTTCTTCCTTAAAACTTTGGAAAAAATTTAGATTTTTTTTTTTAAAAGAATGACTTACCTCTTTCACTTGTTTTGCTGTCTCACTGCCAATGATGCCCTAGGTTCGATTTCTCCTCCAGTTGTTCCTTCAAACCCCGCTCAAAAAAAATTCTCTCTCCTATTTGGCTGCAATGTTTTTTGACAAGTAAAAATGGTGTTAAAATGAAAATGAAGGTCATTTTCCCCATTTAGGGTGAAGTGGGGTGTGGGGGCTCACCTACAAAGAAATAAAATATTTTTTTTGCATCGTAGGGCATTTTTTTTAAAACATGCACTTTTGCGTAGGGATGGCCAGTTGGGAGAGTCGAGGGACGTCTTGAATGTCCTTGGCTGTCTTGGGGATGGTTGGCCGTCCTTGAAACGTCCTTTGGAAATATTTTAAAATGGGGGACGGCCTGGGGACGTCCCCACGTCCTTGAGATGTTTCCGAGATAGGGACACCCCAAAAATGTTGGGGACGCATCCCTGGGTAACCTTGGTCTATAGCCTTGTTTTTCTACCTACAACCTTTTTCTTGATCAACAAAAGCCTCATTTAAGATGGCTAAACCATCTTCATCAATTGAGGGCTCCTCCTTGGCTATGATTCATTCTGATTTAGGATCGATCTCATCAAGGTCAATTTGTTCATCATCTTCGACACTACCTAAGAATAGCAATGCATAAGTTCTTGACTTATTAATGTATGCTATAAATTTGAACTACATAAAATCAGAAATAGGAAATAGGAAAGCTAGATCATTGATTAGCATTAAACTTCATTAAAATTTAACTGTATTTAAAGTTTCTAACCTAGAATTTTCTTAAGTTGAAGATGAGGGTTGTGGTGAAGACCAAATTATTCATCCAATCTTGGCTCAAGAAGTCACATTTCTTAGAGTTTATATGTTCGTAAACAATCCAAGAATGATCACAAGCAGGAGAACTTCATGGATGGTTTGGTATACACATTGCCATCCATTGAAGTGATTTGATTTCTTTGTCAAAGTAGTTTCACCATCGTAAACAATCCAAGAATGATCACAAGCAGGAGAACTTCATGGATGGTTTGGTATACACATTGCCATCCATTGAAGTGATTTGATTTCTTTGTCAAAGTAGTTTCACCATTGAACTAACATTGAATTAGTTGCAAAAGCAATTTTATTTTAAAGAAATCCATAGTTTATTTTAATTTTTCAGTAAGCAAAAAGGCTTTAGATGAAGTCTGATTGCAAATTATCAATTTAAAATTTAATACCTAGTTTTACTGTCTTCCTTGATTCTATTGAGCATATGTCGAAGAAGAAGCCCTTTGCCTGCTAGTATATTGGCAACCTTGGTGGGAAAACTCAGACTCATCATGGACTCGACAACTCAAGATTTTGACATGGACTTGGGACTTGGCAAAAAACCTAGCAAAACTTCCAAAAATAAACATAATTACGCCAAAAAATCTAGAAATAAATGCATTTAGAGAACACAAGTCTATTTTGAATCTTGATTATCAGTTTGTTATAATTCAAAGATTTCATATGTCATAATAGTACTTTTGGACATTGAACTAGAAGGTAAATTGGAATCATCATGAGGAGTGAATGATTCCTCAAATATGTCTTCCTCTAATGCCTCCATAGCTGTTGCTTCTCTATTCAATTCAACAAGATCATCATTAGCGAATATGATATCCACTGCTTCAGTAGTCCAATTAGCAAATGGATCATGTCATTCAAGTCAATGGCATCATGAGAAGGACCCTCCACCTTTTTGGTTCAAAGGCAAAGGTTGTATTGGATGAAGACAAGTTCCTTGAGGTGCTCATGGGTCAACTTGTTTCTCTTCTTGGTGTGAATGCTCTCAAACAAGCATCAATTGTGTTCACGTCTATAAGTGCTACAAGGTTGGGACAAAACACATTGGTGTGCCAGTGCCACAAATCTTCCATCGCAAATCTATAAGTAAAACATTTCAAAAGATATTAAGTAAGAGTTCAAAACTTAATACTTTCAAGTTTCTAGTATTAAGCTAAAAGTTAAAGGATCAAATGAGTGTAAAATGCAAGAAATTGGTGTTTTTAAGGCCTAGGGGGTCTTTTTTTTCATGTAGGTTAGTTTGTGCTTGGGACTTGTGAGTTCGAGCCCAAGAATCGCTGACTTGCAAGTCTTAGCGAGTCCGTGTGAGTCCTGGTGAGTTTTCTTTCTATGTTTTCAACTTCACAATGGCTGCTCGTTGATTTTGTGTATTAGGAAAAAATGTTGCAATGCACTTCCCATTTGTCACCTTTGTAAAATCCTGCAGCATGGAGGTGACAATGCATTTGGCGACTCCATCTAGTATCAATAATCTTCCAAATTACCATGTACCTACTCTTTATCTTTTTGCATTTTGGATCATATTGTCTGCTTTGCGATGTCCATGGCCTCATAAAAATAACTCATGGAAGATTTTTCCCCATCAATCAATTTCAACACTTTAATGAGGGGCTTTAAAATTTGCATAATCTCTTTTGCACCCGTCCAAAATGACTCATCAAAATCAATGTGCGCAATATTGATACCATCCATGTGATTGGCAAAGTTATAGTCAACCCAATCCGATGAAACAAACATGCATTTCAAGTTCATTTTTTGGGCACATAAATTTTGCAATGCAAAGAATTGAGTGGCAAACTTTGTCACACCTGGTTGCATGAGTTTTTTTTTCTTAGTGAAGGATCTCAACATGTTCAGCACTGTAGTGTGATTATATATAAATTTAGTGATGGATCTCCCCCTCCCAACTGTAACTTTAACCCATGGAAGTTTTCCAATATCTTCTAGAGTTAAATCAAGATAATGTGCTATGCATGTGCTCTTAAACAATAGAGTGTACTTCTCCATAAAAAATGTGTACTGCCACACAATCTGCTGTATTATCTGTGATAAATTGCACTACATATTGTGGCACAACTCCCATCACTATCTCATCAAACATGTTAAAAAACAAGTGGGCTAATAACACTCTATCAGACACTCAGAAAAGATAAATTTTGAAGATCTTTGGCCATTTCGAAAAAGATAGTTACAATGGAGATAAGAGGTAATCTAGTGTGGAGAATCTTTAATCATAGAGAGTTGACTGGTGCTCTCCTAAAATTAAAATGTAAAACGATTTAAAAACTACAAAATAGGCTTATAAAGAATTGACCAAACCGATTAATTAAAAAAAGCAACAGCATGTTGAACTTATGAAGACACTCAATAACTATCAAGATTGACCCTGGATGCATCAAATCTAGTTCAATTAAAAAATTCTGCCAAAATTATGAATGTCTTACTACTTATCTTTTACATTTGTTTTGAGTTTCAACTCTTTCGAAGACAAGAAGGCATGTAAATTGTAATGAACCTAATCAATAACTGATAGTTGTCAATAGTTGCCTCGTAAGGATGTGTACTCACATAACCTTATTTTTTACATTTATATTCACTCTCTCTTCTGTACTTATTCACCAGTCTTATTTATTCATTTTTCCTTATTTAACAAGTTAATATTTATGTTTTCTCCCTGGTTATATGTAGTCTTATTTTAATGCTTTGGTTAGATGTTAATAACTAATTTAGAATGAACTATTGTGGTGAATATGATGGCCAAAGAAGAAAGAAGGCACAGAGGACCTAAAACAAAGCAATATGTATTCATAATGAAGATTTTATGAACACCGCCAGAACATAGAGTCATTGATTTGAAATGTTTTTAGCATGCATGAGTTGGAAAATTTACAAGTTTGAAGCTTGAAAATACAAGCCTTAGAAAGTGCATGATAGGTGGTGTCCTTATAGTAAAGCAGTGTCTATAACTAGTTTTGAAACATTTTCTTTGATGTAACCATCAGAATTAAGGTCTTAAAAGATACTTCCTATTACACAATTTTGCAGGGACTAAAATGGAATAAGGTGATTGTAAGACTCAACGTATGACTTAAGATTTTCATTATGAAATGCGAGCAACAAGCTTGCTTAAGGAGAAGTTGAGGATGTCATTGCCAAAAGTGAGTGCACATCTGCAGACTGAAATGCTGATATTTTCTGCAGGCTATTCTAGCTAGGTTGAGGCCATAGGTGCTTTAAGGAGTTGTATTTGATTTCATTTGTTGAGAAATGATTTCAAAATCAAAGAGACAATTTGTAATGAGGGCAACAGGGTGTGCCACTAGACACTAGGGAAATTGTGTGCCAGATAAT
This sequence comes from Cunninghamia lanceolata, assembly GCA_027924645.1. Classification (NCBI taxonomy): domain Eukaryota; kingdom Viridiplantae; phylum Streptophyta; class Pinopsida; order Cupressales; family Cupressaceae; genus Cunninghamia; species Cunninghamia lanceolata. The sequence continues at coordinate 1,711,173 of BSBN01000281.1, read as the reverse complement.
GAGCTATATTAGTGCTGCTAAGGTGTTGTTGGAGGGAAGATGGATGATGAATTGAGGTTGTGCAACCTCAACACTGCACCATAATAAGAAGCTCAAGTGTCTTGGATAAGTGATGTCTTGATCATTATTTTAAGAGCTAGGAGGTACATTCAGTAGATTCTGACTTTTCCATAATAACTGGTGAAGTGATTTTATCAAGGATGTTCTCGTGTATTTCTTATGCTAGTTCCTGAATTAAAATTGCTAGAAACTAATTCCTTAATTTTTTCAAGTTTTGGAATAGCGGCTAGACTCTATTGATTGTCCATGGAATCCTAATGTTTGTGTAATTAAAAGGGAAGTACCCAGACCATTGCAGGTGGCCCTTTTAGTTATCATCTTTTGAAATTATAGCTATTATGCTCACTTTCATATTTTCATAGGTTTGTTGTTAGAACCAAATGTTTTGTAGAAAATCTTCTCGTCATGGCCATCATTGCAAGTGGATGAAAGTCAATGCTAATAGAACTAAATGAGGGATGCTTTATGAGCGGATCTTACAAATATTTTATTGAATATTGCAGAAGCTTATTATAAAAATATACTTGTGAAAGACTGAAATATCTAACTATATTATTATTATATGCCTGCAACCAGGGCCAAAAGCTAAGTGATTACAATGAATAAATGTCAACGATAAGCAAGCAACAATAGGGGACGGATGAACTTGATCATATGAAGAAGAGGTTGAAGGGGTGAACTAATGGAGAAGGCTTGATAAATTTTAAAATTTGGTTGAAAGACACATATTAGGCTGTTAAATAGATGTGGAAAGCCTTACCTTGTTTAAGATCCTTAAGCCTATTTCATTGCCTTATAAGTTATGGAGCAAGATCATATCTTGGGGCTAAATTATAGCGGGGAAGATTAAAAAATATACGACATCCATAAAACAATATTTGAAGCTGCAATATTCCTGCTGAAGGGTGTAAACACTTACAAACTACATACTGTACAATAAATAGAAAACTAGTAGAGATTCCAAACCCCTAATCATGTCCTTGCAAGTACAAAACCCATCTACTGACAGTCTAGTTAGATTGCTTAGAACACATTCTGAATAATTATGCCTTAGAAGTTAACCTTTTTCTATTATACAACAAATATGTAACTTGAAAATTCCAATTATAGTTATTTTGATTGTCTATGATTGAAATTTTCTACACAAGCAATGATGGGGAAGTTTATAATATGCTAACCAAGGGACGTGAAAGAGAAATTAAGGAGTTTTTGCTTGAATTTGAATGTTGGATTAACAGGTTTTCAAAGGGTGATGGCTGGTTTATCAGTCACTTCAAATTCAATATTTTGTGGGTTCTAACTCCCAAATCAATGACATTTTTCAGCTCTGCATTTTTTGTGCTTCTAGAACCAGCTGATATAAATGGAGTGAAATGCATCCTACATAGGAAATGGTCCTCTCTCAAAGGCATATCTAAGGATGGACTGTGAGTTGATGTTGACAATCAACAACAGGCCATGGCACATAGCATGCTATCAAACTAACAAATGCAAAAGCATCAGTCATGTCAAGACAAGACAATGACTAAAACATCCCTTGGTCAACACTATAAGTTTGTGTGAGTGATCGCTAAGAGATTAGGTTGAGACAAGATATTGGCACTTACTAAATAGAGATGTTAACATGGATGGAGGTTGGGCCTAAGAAGAAAGTTAGGCCATGACACCAATTGCTACAAATACAATTAAAGGAAAGAACTCGAGGGATACATTAAAGAATCTGAAATCGCACCAAAAACAGAGATTTGTTGAATTGGAAAAACTTCAAAATAAAAGCATGAGTAGAAAGATTACCAGCATAAAGGTTTAGAATACAAGCTTGACAGAAGGCAGTTATGGATCCACTCTTATACATGAAGAGTGCTATGAAACAACTAATTTGCTATGTTCCATGGCATTTTTGGGACGAAGAGGATAGGGGATGATGGGTATATATGTTACACACACACATATATGTATATGTATATGTACGCATTCATATGTATACATATATACATCTATGTATATACACATACATACAAACATACATGTTTGTATGTATGTGTGTGTCTGTAGATATATGTGTATATATGTATACATATGAATGCGTACAAATACATATACATATATGGAAACTCAACTTTTTACAAGTTTATTTGAACATGACATCAAAATTCAAATTTAAACATTCATATAATGTATCAAATTCAATATTCAATGTTCAATGTTTATTGATTCAAGTATAGCAGCAATAAAAGATAGGAAGTTGGTTATTTTCATTACGGCAAAAGGCATGGATACAAAATCATAAATGACAAAATGCCCAACAATAGGCATAGTAGTGAGATTATAGATATAAAAAGTATAGTACCAAGTACTTTTGACTCTGAGTCACTCTCTATTTCAAGTTGACTCATCCAATGAGACCCCAACCAATTCCTGTAGCACCTTGTCATCAATCTATTTAGCAATTTCAAGATCAATATCTCAATGTGCAGTTTGATTTTATTGACACTTAGCAATTTGTCGATCTTTAATTCGTAGGGCACTATAACATGTAACAAACTTCACTCATATAGAGGTAATCCTGTTCCTCTTGACCAAATTAGGGTTTTTTGAGGTGTGGGTGGGGATGTGAGCCCCTGATGCCCCTTTTTAATGATTTTTTTTTCATTAAAAAAATTGGTGATGTCTAATTGTCCTTGGGATGGTTGAGGGATGTTGCAAAAGTCCCCAATTGCCTTGGGAATGACTAGTTATCCTTGGGATGCCAAGCCCCCAGGGTTCACATTTTCGGGATGCATCCCTTGTTTCCTTATGAACAAAGGACGACCAAGAGACAATCCTTGCCGTCCTCTATCTTGGGGCTCTCACCCATATAATTTGAAAACTTGTTTACAACACCATAATTGTCATAGCAACCAAGATTACTATAGAAAGATGCAAAAAAACTCAACTATGGGTTAACAACACAAAGGCAAACAAAAATATAGACAAGATCCAGCACCTCAAACAACTTGAAAAAGCTAAAGTAGAAAAAATCTAGGGCTCAGAAGCTTGCAAAATACCCTAGTCACCCATGCCATGGTCCAAACCACTAGAACTAGTTCCCATGTTAGAATCTATTAGCCACCCTTTATTCGCCACCACAATCGACTTCGGTTGGCTCAACAACTTTTGAGCCACAACAATTAGAGAATGCTTCAAATTTAGCATTGTGGATGGTTTCTTCTCGTTTGGTAGCACGCACTAGAACCCCCCCACCCCACCCTCCACAATTTAAAAAAAAAGAAGATTACACAATGCAAAAGCATTGGTGACTTCCAAGGTCCCACGATTATGGGATAACAACATATATACTTAACTACCATTCGTAGGTTCAAACAAAAAGTCATGAGGTCTTGTAATTCCCTAAGACAACTAATAATTTCTTGTTAAGAACTCTAATATCACCATTGGAATTTGGATCATCTAGACCACTAGGAACTGCTGCAATCATAGCCTCCTTGGTACCCACCTCCTCTGAAATGGCTTCGACAATCTTAGGCAAAGATTGGAGCAAGTAGTGGATGGTTTCTTCTCATTTGGTAGCACGCACTAGAACCCCCCTCTCGCCCCCAAAAAATAAAAGATTATGCAATGTAAAAGAATTGGTGACTTCAAAGCTCCCACAATTATGGGATAACTGTTGCAAATGTTGTCATTGATGTCAAGAAGGAATTCATTGTCCAAGATTGTTGTCATTGATGTCAAAGGTGTATGGGAGATTGTTGGCAATATTGTTATTTATGTCAAAGGCGTATGGACGAGATTATTTGCAAGATTGTCATCATTGATGTCATCGCTGGTCCAAGAAGAATGTCATTGATGAGGAAATCATTGTTTCAAGAAGAATGTCGTTGATGAGGAAATCATTGGTTCAAGAAGAAAATCGCTGATTATGGTTATGGCCAAAGGCCGACTATGAGAAGCAAAAACAGCGCTTAAGTTTCCATGAGAGAAATTTTATCATATCTTAATAGTTGATTATGAAGTCTTTATGAAGATCATCTATGTTTCAAGAAGAATGTCGTTGATTAGGAAATCATTGGTTCAAGAAGAAAATCGCTGATTATGGTTATGGCCAAAGGCCGACTATGAGAAGCAAAAACAGCGCTTAAGTTTCCATGAGAGAAATTTTTATCATATCTTAATAGTTGATTATGAAGTCTTTATTAAGGAAGCACTACCTTGTTGACAAGGCCGACTCTCCAATTGAAGGCGCCTCCTAAGTGAGGATTATAATTTACAAAAGCAGCGATTATAATTATATGAAGGCAGCGATTATAATGCTGAGAAGGCAGCGATTATATATTAACAAAAAGTCATGTCTTTTTGAAGGAAGATTACTCTTCAAGGGGTGCCTCATTTCATTTAGATATGGGATATAAAAGGAGTAAGAATTGTGGAAGGAAGAAAGTGTGTAGTGGAGAAAAAGATATATCAAATAAACACCAGCAGATTTATGCATAAAGAAGATATAGAAGATCATTCAATATGCGGATTTGAAAGAGGAAAATATGCATGATTTGAGTGGAACAATGAAGTGAATAGAACATATCTAAAGAACACTCAAAGAGATCAAGTGTGGAGGAATGAAGAATACATAAGGAGATCATTTAAGGAAGATATGTGGAACAATGAGTATGAGATTTAAGTTAGAAGTTTATGAAGGATATGTATGTGGAGAGAATATGCAAGCATGTGTGATCATACAAGTACATTTATGATATGGTAAATAAGAAGAGGGGAATCATGGAATGAATAAATGAAGATTGTAATGTCCATTATCTGTTGAAGAAGCAACATTCAGAAGGTGGAATCTTGTTTTGGAAGTTGGTGCTTCCCAAAAGAAGAGATTGGTGTCTTTTGCTTAGTTGGTGCTCAATTGTGGGGATTGGTGTCTCCAGTAGGTTGGTGCCTACACAGTTTGTAAGAGAATTTTATATAAGCAATATTTTGCTGTGGTTTTCTCTTGAAAGGGTTTCCACGTAGATCTTGTGTTCTTCTTGTGTTGCATAATTGTTAGATCTTGTGTGATTGCTATTGTTATGGTTGTTAAGTTTTGAAAAAGTAAAAGATTGTCTTATAATGATTCCCCCCGCTGTATAAGCATGTGCTCATCAGTAACAACATATGCTTAACTACCATTCGTAGGTCCAAACAAAAAGTCATGAGGTCTTGTAATTCCCTAAGACAACTAACAATTTCTTGTTAAGAACTCTAATATCACAATGGAAGTTGGATCATCTAGACCACTAGGAATTGCCGCAATCATAGCCTCCTTGGTACCCACCTCCTCTAAAATGGCTTCGACAATCTTAGGTAAAGATTGGAGCGAGTAGTGGAGAAACCACTTTTGTACCTCTTGTTCCATTTTGGAGAGAAAAGCCACCAAAATTGATGCATGAGAGCACAACATCCAAAGACATTAACAAATACAAAGACATTGAATATGGGCATTTGAGGATAGACCATGGTCTATGGTTTGAAACTTTACCTCTAAGAAATGGTCCCCTCACCTTACAAATGATGCCTGGGCGCCATTGAAAACCTTGCAAGTGACAACAAAAGCCCACCAAACTAGAGCTCCAGCGAAAAATTTAACCAAATGCAACCAAAAACCACCACACCAGCAGCTTACAAGAAAAACTCCAAAGCTACTTAGCATCACCTCCATTACCAATAAAACATACTGTTCCATGTGCTCACATGAATGAGAGCCATCAGGAGTGTACTATAATCAATGCAACGGTCAAATCAATCCACTCAAACTAGCTCAAACTGAAGTGTCATCAAAGTGAAAGAGGCCAAGGAAAAAGGGATCATTGTGAGGCCACCTTCCGAAATGCTCTAAGAAGGATTCTTCTCAAAATAAGAAGATATCCATGCCATGCCATGAGTTCCACCAATCACTGATGAGAGCTGAGAAAGGAGATTGGTTAATGCCAACATTTGCCAAAAAGTTGGCCACCTGATTGCATTCTAGATACTAGTGGGTGAAGAAAACATCATCAAACCCCTTCCAAAGGGTAATTGCTTCATCCTAAAAACTTTGTAGCTTCCAGCCCGAGCATTCCATCTTACTCAATCCTTGGATCACAACTGATGAATCACCTTCCACGATTAACTTCTTGCATCCAATAGCTAAGGCCATACCAATCCTTGAAACCACTGCTTACCACTTAGCTTCATTATTGGTTCTGGAGCCAAAGAAAAAGGAATCCCCCTGCAGAAAATGACCTAAAGATTCAAGGATCTTGACCCTTACACCTGTACAATCCAGATTTCCTCGAGTTCCCATCAAAATTTAGCTTAAGGCAACCCACTAGAGGGGATTTTCATACAGCATTAGCTTACACGCCCTGTTCATCAATTACTCATTACCCCATGAATGGGTGACCTTTTGTTCTTGTATTACAAGAGTAGTGAATAAAACATTCTGAAGATTATTGACTCGCTATTCTCATCATATTGATTTGCTTGAATTGTAATTATGGTCGTGGAATTGAAAGACAACAGCTTTGCCTTGAGTGCATTTGATTAGCAGAGCAAGCGACAGGAGATTTTGGTAACAAACTTTTATGGAATTGAGAATATCCTTGTTTCAGATGCCTGTGAAACAATGCTAAGACATGACTTTATGAGCGAGGGAGAAACTTGCTTTAGCTATAAGATGTTAAAGAAATTTTCAAGAATTGGACACTTAGTGTGATAGTACAGTATGGAGTTGATTGAAAGTTTTCTTGTGCATTTATTGCAAATTGACTTGAATGTTTTAAGCTTGGTTTGCGAATGGAGTCGAGTTGTTTGCAAAAGGGATTATGAAATGGGCTAATTCTATGAATATGCATGATAAGCCAAATAAATATTTCACTTTAGAAAATACTAGCATTTATATTATATAATATATTCCATAATGCTGAACTTTTCGCATTATGCCGAAACATCTACAAAAATGATTGATTGGATATAAAAGAACATGCGTTTACATGAGAACATAAGTACTTACCTTCTTAAAGTCTGGATTATTGGCCTACTGTTGTTTGTATTTGTCAAAGGTGGAAGGGTCCAATAGCATTTAATAGCCTAGACAATGGTGCTTAGGACAATATACTGTTCTTGTATTTAATCAATGAACTGTACTGCTGTGAGAAACTCATCCATTTGAAGTTTGAAGGCATAGGACTGCTGCAACTTATTCTGAGTTCTCAAATACTTCAATGGTTAGTGACCTGTATGGATCATTGTTTCTTTTGTTACCAAACAGTATTTCCATTTCATCAGGACCTGCACCAGTGCACAGAACTCCCTGCCATAAGTGCATAATGCTTTTTCTGCTTGCATCAGCACAATTTGCATTGCGTATCTCAATGCTAAATGCAAGTTGCAGGTTGGGCTGTGCTATCATTGATGCATTGCAAATCTTGGCGTGACATCAAGGCATGTATAGATGACACAATCTTTGGGGAATAATCTGTGGATTTTCATAAATACCGAGTAACACCCATGGACTCCTCATTTCTGTGACATTGAAAGATCTCAACTACCTTAATATGGCTTCTTCCAGCTTCAGTTTCCACTGACCATGAACCCAAGCCACACAGTTTTTTAGTTTCCAATGCTGCAAATGTTCTTCCCATGTTAAAAAAATGAGAGTTTTGTCCATATAAATGATAATTGAAGAGTCAAGAAAAGGATGAAGAATTTCATTCATCATTGTCATGAGGGTGGTGGCTGCATTATGCAATCCAAGTGGAAGTACTAACTATTAAGACAAAACTTTGTTGATCATGAAGGCATTCTTTTAGACATCTTCCTTTATCTGAACTTGATGTCATCTAAACTTCAAATCTCGTACAGTGAAGTTAATTACCTGCTGCGTCTGATCAAGTATATTGTGAATTTGAGGCAGAGGATATATATTGTTGATGGTAATCTTTTTAAGAGGTTTGTAGCCAAAACTATAGGTGATCCACATGGTGATCAACTGAGCCTATCTCTTCTTGGTCCAAGAGCTCTTGCAATTTCCTATTGATTTTATCTGATTCAAAAGATGACTTCCTATACAGTCTGATGTTTGGCAACAAAGAATTAGATAACATGTGAATCTTGGAGCATCATGTTCGACTACTTGTTTCAAAGACAACACCTTTGGTTCTTGGAACATTTCTTTGAAACGGTTCAACTATTGATTTTGAGACATTCAATCAACTTTAGGCAAGAATTCAAGAATGAATTCAAACATCTATTAGATGATCTTAATGAAATAAATATTAAAGAAGGAAAAATCAAGTGTTTGAAACTCTGAATTATTGACTGTACACGTAAAACATCAAAAGAAATAATCATATACGAAACATTAATGGAGCCATGAATGTAAATGTATTGGACATATGAGATCACTTGCAACAGAATTGGAGTAGTCCCACTCATGAAATCATGGTAAAAGGAAAAGAAAGAAGTATGGCAGTGCTCTTGCAATTGCTTCCTGATTTTATTGGATTGCAAAAATAACTTCCTATACAGTCTGATATTTGGCAACAAAGAACCAGGTAAGACATTGATCTTGGAGCATCACGTTCCACTTCTTGATTCAAAGACAATACCTTTGGTTCTTGGAAAATATCTTCAAAATGGTTCAGCAATTGATTTTGAGACCTTCAGTCAGCTTTAGACAAGAACTCTGTAATGTCCCCCCTCCAATTAAACTCTGCACAACAGCAATTAGCAGAGGCGCCAAACAGGGCATATTAGCGCTGCTATACCAGGAGCATGAAGAACCCGATATCCTCAATCAGCTCAATAATCCCAACAATTGTTACGAATTACAGCAAGAAGTCGAGATTCTGCCACTGGTTAGATTATATATATAGATTTAGGATGCCAGCAAGGTCATGGAATTTGGTCATATGCCTACAATTTCCTTAAGTAAGGGTTAATTAATAATAAACTGAAATTATAATTAAAGTTTAGTTTTACTAAATATCAAAGGGCATGTGAAGAGTTATGTCTATTGGAGGAAAAAGGTATTTAAGAGAGAACAGGCAAGGAGAAGCAGCATCATTGAGAATACATTTTATCATCTGATTATTACTCCTTGTGAAGCATGGACTGTGGTTCAAACAACCTGAGGACGAAACGCCTCTAGGTTTGAAATTATAGGACAAAAACCCCATAATTTCCATTGCTGAATTAGTGCACAAAAACCCGTGATTCAGGAAGATTTGGAGACAATTCAAAGGCATTTATATAAAGTAGATCGCTGCAGTCTTTGAGATTAAACAGCAACTGATACAGGAATTAATTCAGTCATTTTCTGGGCTGTACACTGAGTATCTAATTTAATATCCAAAAAATATTAATAGCAATTTCTGAATCCTCAAGCAAAGTAAAGTTTATATTTATTAATAATTGTGCCAAATTACTGTTATTGTGCGCTAGGGTTAGAAAAATTCAAAGAAAAGTAAACGGGACATTACAAATTCAAGAATGATTTCAAACCTCTAATAGACATTTTGAAGATATTTTCCAAGGACAAAATATATAATTAAGAAAAAAATCATTTGTTCTAGGTTGTGAATGAAATATATAATGAGGAAAGAAAAATTAAGTGTTTTAATTATTGACATTACACTTATATATATATATATATATAAAGGATGCCAGCAAGGTCGTGGAATTTGGTCATATGCCTACAATTTCCTTAAGGAAGGGTTAAGTAATAATAAACTGAAATTATTATTTTTTAGATATATTAACCCTGGTTAGGGATTGGGGACCCTTCAAAAATAGGGCCAAACCCTTCAATCTGTAACATCAGAGATAAACATATGTTCCTAACCAGCCGCCTAAACAGAGTAATATTACCCGAGGCGCTGGGCAAGTTACCACGGCCCAGACTCCTCACATAAACACCAGTCTATAAACAAACAGAAAAACCATTAACAGACGAAGACCAAAAGCAAAGCTATGAACTGACTATCCTACTTATTTGCATCTCCCTCCAAAACGACAATTCCTTCTTCGTGACATGCGCAGGTATACAATGGCTTGGCTTGAGTAGGAACAACATCCAGCTTAGCAGCAACTCCTTCCATCATTTTCCCGGTCTCTAAAACATTTAACAGGATGTCATGCAGATGCCCCAACGAGGCTTCATGATTCTCCCCCGCTTGGTTGGACGATTCTATTAAGATAATATTTAGATAATGATCAATCTTTTGCTTTTCAGTCTTTAGATTAGTTCTTATCAGCTTTGCTTTGTTAGATATAGCTTTTGCTTTATGCAAGCTATCAGTCTGTTTTCAGTATGTCTCTTCTCTATATAAAGAGCATTCACTCTCTCTTGTATGTATCTGATTATTCAATAATAAATCTTCCATGTATTTCAGTAACATGGTATCAGAGCTTGGGTGAGCGGGACTCTGGGTTTGAAATTTTGTCTCTTTTTTTTCTGCCATTTCTTTGCTATTCGCGACTTTGTTTTTCATGGTTTTTTTATGAAACGTCTTCTGTTCGAGCATTCGATTCTGACATTTTTGGCGGGTTACCTGAAGGCTGGAGATTGCCGTTTTGGGCGTCTGCAAAAACACGATTTCTACACGGATCTTCTTGAAAATTGCCGATCGCGACTTTGTTTCTTATCACAATTTCTATTCGGGGCCGTGTTCTTTCTTGTTCCTATGGTGCAATTTTTGGTAATTGATGAAGGGCTTCCTCTGCTAAAATCGTGATTAAAATCGCGGTTAGTGTCAGCATTGTAAAGGGTGCGATTTCTACCTGGAGCCATGATTTCTCTGTTCTCTATCGGCGGAAGGAATATGATCTTTTGATCACGCCTTTCTTCCTGGACTTAAATCTATGTTTTGCGCGGTCCCTTTGTTGCTCGTGATCCTCCTCACATGCTCGTCGAACTTTCTTCATAACCGTCTGTTACTACCGCTTGCTGGGTGAGTCGGTGATTTCTGGGCGCCATTTTCACCATTTTTTTTGGGTCGCGTTTTATGTCAGCATTTGAAAGCGAGGTGTTTGAATGAAGGATGCGTCTGTCATTTCTGTAGTTCTATTTGAAGAAAAATCGCTGTTAACAGATCCTGTATTCTAGTTGGTTTCTTCTCAGTCGGTGCTGTTTCAACCCTTGACTGAAGTTGGCTTCTGCGACTATCACAAAGACTTTTATCAGCAGCGGTTTTAAAAACTGTGGTCATCGTATGTGATTTGGTCGCTGTTTGTTCTCTATGGTGGGTTCAGTTTTTTAAGAGATATTTGTCACTGTTTAAAGTTTGACTTTGATTGACGGTCCCTTTGGGTCAATATTGGCATTTGGTTGAGGTCTCCTTGCTTCTATCTTTGCTGTGGAGGACGGCCTTCCTGTATCTGCAGAAACATTTCTGTAGTATTAGTCTTGCCTTGAGAGGAGGATGCGGTGTCTGGGTGAAACTGCCACGCCTGTGTTTGGCATCCTAAGCCAGTGGTTGGCGTCTATTTGAGGTTCTATGTTTTGGCGGGCACAACTTCCACCTATCTCCATCCGTGCTAAGCGCTATTCAATTTGTCACGTTAAAGTCTTCTGTTCGTGATTTTACAGTTTCTTGTTGGCAGCGACATCTCTCAGCGACTAGCAAACATGCAGAGATATTGTTGTTTTGAAATCCGCGTTCAGATGTTCTGAACCTATGCTCTCCGTCATCTCGAGATCCGTACCTTGAAATCCGTGATTCGGATTTGTCTTGAGATCCGTACCTCGATATCTATGTTCAGATTTTTGAGTCAGTTTATTTTGTGTTTTCGGGATCTGTTTTTGTGCAAAGGTTCTATTTTCCCTATTTGTGCTGTCTATCTGCTTCCGTATCTGTGCCCACTGCTTATAATTTGTCTTTTTGTGTCTCAGAAAACGTGAAGCATGGCATCCTTGACCAACATTCTTGTGGAAAGCAGTTAGAGATTCAACGGCAAAAATTACAACACTTGGAAGCAGTGAATGATGACTATTTTCGAGTATCGGTGTTTGGACCAGATTATTCTAGGCAAAACTACATGTCCTCCAGTGGCGGGTAAGGATTAGGATAGATTCGATGAGCAAAATCGTGAAGTGGTAATGCTTATCAAGCTATCAATCACCGATGATCAGCTACCTCAGGTTCCGTCTGGGAAAACAACAAAAGAAATTTGGGATTCACTAAAGGACCTTCATGAAACATTCGACAAAAGCCGAGCATTCTTTCTCAAGAACATGCTCTTCTCGATCATGATGGATGAACAAATGTGCCTGCAGGAGCATCTCACCAAAATCAAGGACATCCGTGATCAGTTTCAGGCGATTGGTCAGAAGATGGAAGAAGATATGGTAGTTATCACTCTGAAAAGTCTACCACCCTCTTACGAGCTTTTTATCGACTCTTAACATTACTTCAACTAATGTTAGTCTGAAGTTTCCAGAACTATGCAACAAACTCTTGCAGCAGGATTGTTGGAAACAACAGTTCGGTAACAGTGCTACTTCCTCCTCAGAACAAGCATTTACTGCCAAATCCTTTCAGCAGAATTAGGGCACCAATCAGTCCTCTCAGCCATTCAGTCAGGGTCAGTCACAGGACCCTTCCAAGAAGTACAACATCCAGTGCAATTACTGCCACAAGTTTGGCCATATGAAAAAGGATTGCCGGAAACACTTGGCATCTGAACAGTCCAAGTCTGAAGCATCAACACCATCAACACATGTCGCAGAGCATACTGAGCAAAAGGAGTCTGCTTTCTACGCCTTCTAGGCCATCTCTTCTACCTGTTTTTTCAGTTGCTTGTGGACCAGTCTTTCTCTTTTTCGGTTGTCACCATTCAGGGGGGGCAACTCTGTTTTAGTTAGTGGATTGATCATTAAGGGGGGGTATTAAGATAATATTTAGATAATGATCAATCTTTTGCTTTTCAGTCTTTAGATTAGTTCTTATCAGCGTTGCTTTGTTAGCTGTAACTTTTGCTTTATGCAAGCTATCAGTTTGTTTTTAGTATGTCTCTTCTCTATATAAAGAGCATTCGCTCTCTCTTGTATGTATTTGATTATTCAATAATAAATCTTCAATGTATTTCAGTAACAAAGGATTAGGATAGATTCGATGAGCAAAATCCGTGAAGCGGTAATGCTTATCAAGCTATCAATCACCGATGATCAGCTGCCTCAGATTCCGTTTGGGAAAACAACAAAAGAAATTTGGGATTCACTGAAGGACCTTCATGAAACATCCGACAAAAGCCAAGCATTCTTTCTCAAGAACATGCTCTTCTCGATCATGATGGATGAATAGATGTCCCTGCAGGAGCATCTCACCAAAATCAAGGACACCTGTGATCAATTGTAGGCGATTGGTCGGAAGATGGAAGAAGAAGATATGGTAGTTATTACTCTGAAAAGTCTACCACTCTCTTACGAGCACTTTATCGAAACTCTTAACATTACTTCAACTAATGTTACTTTGAAGTTCCTGTGTGTTAACACCAAGGCTGCCGCCATAGACAACATAGTAGCCACCGCAATGGATTGTGCTGTGCTGAAAACATTCCATCGGCCTCTAGACTTTCCCGGGTCGAGCAGCAGGTGAGCCATGGCATCACGGACATTAACTCCTTCCTGACCATCCACTTCCTTAGCAACCTTGAGCAGCCGAAACAACCACTCCCGCAGAATGGGATTTTTAATTTCCTTCTCAATACATTTCAGAAATCCATCCAAAGCTGCCTCCGCCGGTATCTTCTGCCTTCTCTTCCTCGGCGTGTACCTCCTCTTCATCCGTCCCCCTATCGAATTGTCTGTGCCAGAGCGGGGAATTTGTCTGCGTCTGGCAACATGGACTTTCCCCTCTGGCAACATGGAATTATAGGATGAAAACCCCCTAATTTCCATTGCTGAATTAGTGCACAAAAACTCCTGATTTAGGCAGATTTGGAGACAATTCAAAGGCATTCATATAAAGCAGATCGCAGCAGTCTTTGAGATTAAACAGCAACTGATACAGGAATTAATTCAGTCATTTTCTGGGCTGTACACTTAGTATCTAATTTAATATACAAAAAATATTAATGGCAATTTCTGAATCCTCAAGGAAAGTAAAGTTCATATTTATTAATAATTGTGTCAAATTACTGTTATTGCGCTAGGGTTCGAAATATTCAAAGAAAAGTAAATGGGACATTACAAATTCAAGAATGAATTCAAACCTCTAATAGACATTTTGAAGATATTTTCCAAGGACAAAATATATAATTAAGAAAAAAATCATTTATCCTGGGTTGTGGATGAAATATATAATGAAGAAAGAAAAATTAAGTGTTTTAATTATTGACATTACACTTAAACATAAAAAAAATCAACATAAATGAAACATTAATGTGAGCCATGAATGTAAATGGATTGGACACATGAGATCATTTGTGAGGGGGTTGGAGCAGAGTTAGTTTCTAATGGGAACTCATGAAATCATAGCAAAAGGAAAAGAAAGAAGCATGGCAGTGCAATTGAAGGCAAGTGGGTCACATTCACTAAAAAATTCTCAATTGTGATAGGAAGTTTTGTAATATTTGCAAAATCTTTGATCATAATGCAAAAGAAAAGTTTTGAAATGGGAGAGGTGAGAGTAACTTTGGAAGTGAATTAATGTTCCTAGTTGAAGAAGTAAGGACTGGGAAGGAAAGAGTAAATAAGGGACTATTATATCAATGATTAAGCACATGACATTATTCAGTGATATGATCCGAAAGATCTTGATGATGAGGGGTACCCTAACCATAAACCAATAGATTTCACCAGCAGAGATCATTGTACATCTGTAGTACAGACAGAAGATAATAGAATGAAGGTAATGTCTCAACCCTTTCATTGAGAATGATTTAATTTAAGGAAGTCCAATAAGCTGTCAGGGAAGCACAAGGGAGGCATGTGTGGAACACAACAATTGTGAATAGATTACAAGAAGTAAATCCACGTCTAAAGGGTGCACATATGAATTGTGCAAAAGGAATGCAAGAGTTCATAGTAGACACCTCCATATGGGTTGATGAAGCAAGTAGTACAGTACAGGTATAACAATTTGGCTGTTTGTATTGGTTGCATGTCTTGGTTGTGGCTTAGTGTATAATGGAGCAGAGAAGGTGATGCTAGATTTTTTAAGGGAATATGTAGATTGGAATTTGACCTCTGTTAAACAATGCTTGCTAGATGTTTGGAGATCGGAAAACCAAGGACAAATGATGTGAAGTCAGACAATCTAAAAATAGGGGATGTGGGCAAGGTTCTCACCAATAGTTTAAATGAATCTTAATGATGACATCATCGAAGAGAAAGGTCAAAAGCTGAAGAAAACTATTGTGAATTCAATGCTCAAGTAGGAGTGGAAAGGGTTTGGTTGATCCACCTTGTGTCCACCTCAATTCCCATTGAGGATTACAAACAATGTTAGTGGTACTCAAGAGATCTTGGTGGGTCACAAGTTGTGGTTGGGAACTAGTGCTTCTTAATAGATTCATGTTGAATTCAGTTTAGATAACTATCAAGCTTATATCACATTCTGTGCTTGAAGCATGTGAGAGGTTGAAGATTAGGAAAATCATTAAGGGAGGAAGTGATCAATGGATTTGAATAAAATAAAGTGAGGACTTAGCCTACATGAGTTTGGAGAGGTTTAAATAGTGAAGATGGGAAAAGTTGTGGTTCATTCTCCAATTGAAAGGTGGGTGGATATTTTGTAATGTATTAGTGATGTTATAACATATGTAAGAAAATAAAACTAAACTCAAGCAATGACATACTTCATTAGTAGATGGAAGCCTATGAAGTTCTTCAACACATTTACTTTTTTCTAGTGAACATGGATCCACCTCAATTCCCATTGAGGATTACAAACAATGTTAGTGGTACTCAAGAGATCTTGGTGGGTCACAAGTTGTGGTTGGGAACTAGTGCTTCTTAATAGATTCATGTTGAATTCAGTTTAGATAACTATCAAGCTTATATCACATTCTGTGCTTGAAGCATGTGAGAGGTTGAAGATTAGGAAAATCATTAAGGGAGGAAGTGATCAATGGATTTGAATAAAATAAAGTGAGGACTTAGCCTACATGAGTTTGGAGAGGTTTAAATAGTGAAGATGGGAAAAGTTGTGGTTCATTCTCCAATTGAAAGGTGGGTGGATATTTTGTAATGTATTAGTGATGTTATAACATATATAAGAAAATAAAACTAAACTCAAGCAATGACATATTTCATTAGTAGATGGAAGCCTATGAAGTTCTTCAACACATTTACTTTTTTCTAGTGAACATGGATCCACCTCAATTCCCATTGAGGATTACAAACAATGTTAGTGGTACTCAAGAGATCTTGGTGGGTCACAAGTTGTGGTTGGGAACTAGTGCTTCTTAATAGATTCATGTTGAATTCAGTTTAGATAACTATCAAGCTTATATCACATTCTGTGCTTGAAGCATGTGAGAGGTTGAAGATTAGGAAAATCATTAAGGGAGGAAGTGATCAATGGATTTGAATAAAATAAAGTGAGGACTTAGCCTACATGAGTTTGGAGAGGTTTAAATAGTGAAGATGGGAAAAGTTGTGGTTCATTCTCCAATTGAAAGGTGGGTGGATATTTTGTAATGTATTAGTGATGTTATAACATATGTAAGAAAATAAAACTAAACTCAAGCAATGACATATTTCATTAGTAGATGGAAGCCTATGAAGTTCTTCAACACATTTACTTTTTTCTAGTGAACATGAAGAATTGTAGGAAATTTAACCCTAATATTCTTGGTTTGAACAGAGAAGCAGTTGAAGATCAACTTCCTAAAATTATGACTTGAAGCTTGATTTACTATGTTCTTTTTTCTAAACCTTATCACTGCATTTTTGTTCTATGCATATTAATGGGCAAAAACGTCACGCTGTACATTTATCACTCTATTTATGGCATTGTTAATTTTCAAAGAGCCTTGATTTACATTAAGTTAAATGAAGTCAGGATTTTTATGTCAGTCAAGTTGGTGTCAATTATAAATCAAGCAATTATAAAAATTAGTTGAAAATAATACACTTTAAAGTTGGCATTTGAAAATCAAGCTTTGACGGTGTTTGGTGTGTTATTGGGCCAGACTTCAGCGTTGAGCCCTATTGATATGCCTACGATTTTGTCAAGTTCTAGTATTGAGCCAGCAACAGAGTACAAAGATAATCACAAGCATTGGAAAATGTTGAAGGGAAGACAGAAAGAGGTCTAATGTGGAAAAACATCTGGATGCTATCATATCTATAAACAGGTGACTGTTAACATTCATCGGGAGCTGATGAAGATGAGAACAGGATACCAGAGGCTTGGGCCAATAGAAGTTTTTAGAACCAATAATGTCATCATCTGTCATTGGGCTTATGCCTGAGGTGGTCGGGATGGACAACTCTTTGAGGGAGTAAGTTACTCCCTAAAAATAAACTCTAAAATGACATGGGTGATTCATATGGACAAATTATTCTGATGTTAACAATATTCATGGAAAAGATAGATAAATTCTGAGTTCCTATCCTCTAGCATGTTAGTTTGAACCATGGGATATTGAAGGTCATTTTTGCTGAAGGATTAAGGTTGTTTTAGGCAAACAATAATGATTACTTAAGTAGTTACCATGGGAATTTATATTGCTAGTATTGCATTGGGCTCAAAAGTTTCTTCTCAACTAAGGGAAACCTTCCTGATCAGAGGGACTTATCTAAATGTAACAGATCATTTCTAAACAATGCTGAAAAGGCATTCTCCTGGAGGAAATCTACTTCAAATGAATGAAGTGAGAAAGACCACGTTAGCAAAATTTAACTCAGAATGCAATGCAACAAAATCACTGCTAAGCATAAGTCTTTGTAATGAATTATGTATTGTCTACAAATTGCTGTCTCTATGTCTCAAGCACAGTAGCAGCATGATACAAGACTTTGTTGTGTATGATAGCAGTAAAAGCAATTACCTGCCACCACTTGGTCTATAACTAATTTTAGACCAAAAAGAGCAGCGATGGGATGGCAGTTTATGTGCTATACAAGTGAGCAAGTGTATTTGCTCAGGTTGCCCCCTTTGATATTTGGCAATTTAATAGCACAATTCAAGCATCATCATCAAGTTTGGAATGGAAAAGAATCATAAAGTTTTGGAAAGCTTTATATTTCAAAATATATAAAAGGAAAACTTAAAACAACCATATATGATAACTAAAAGAATATCTGGAGTAATAATGCAGTTGCTCAATGTAAAGAAACAGATGCTTATTACCCAAGATATCTTTAACTAACTAGCTATTTGCCTTCTTAAAATCCATGTGAGGATGTGAAGGTTCTTTGGATTGACCACACAAATATGGTTGATACTTTTCTATTAAATTTCCTGGTTCAGTGTTTAATCATTCATTTCTGTTGCGTCTTTCTCTAGATTTGCTTAGAGGACTTACATGCTGATTATTCTTTCAAAATTTCCACCCTTGCAAGCCCTTATTTGGTTATGACTTATGGTGTGTGGGAAACATGATATCTAGTTGGGAGAGAATGATTGCTTTTCATCTCTTGCTGTTGAAATAATCTTAAATGTGAACGGAAGATGTATAATAACTTAGAACTATTATATAAGAAATGTATGCTTTCTTCAGTAGTGTACATTCATCCATATAACTTATCAATCCTCAATATCTTGGTCTCATATACATATCCGTCCTCCTTATTGTGTTTTGTTTCACCCCTGTGGTTAGCGCAATGCAATTTTCTTTTCAACATTATGAAACCTTTTGATGGTTAAAAAATTCTTATTAAGAGCAGGCTGGTCCTAGGGGATGTACATTGAGCATGAAGTGGAGAAGGTGATGTAAAACTAGTTAAGTGGGGAAAAAGAGTTGCTGATGATTAAGTGCCACATCCATTACACTTGTCATAAGGACAGCTTAAGAGCCCTCTAAACATTTTTTTAAACTCTAATGATAGCATCATAAATGAATGCTCATTTTATATAGCCTGGCATATCAAGTATCGGTCGATTTTGTGATGGGTATAGATGGATGGATAGCTTGAAATCATATCAAGTACAATAGAAGTATAGATGGATGGATAGCTTGAAATCATATCAAGTACAATAGAAGTAATCAGAATAAACTTATAAAAGAATGAGGCTGTTATGCAATCCAAAGATTGTGATTGACACTTGAAATTTATCTCATCAGGTCAGTGGTGTCTACAAAAGAGTTTGTTTTAGTTGGAGTTGTTGACAATTTTCTTTGCAGATTGGCATACCTAAACTACAATGGATTATTCAAGTCCAAACAGGATAAACTTGTATTATAACAAACAGTAGATTCAAAACTTCTAATAAAAGTAACCTTGCCATTTCAATCTGTTCACTGGGAAAGGTATATATTATGTGGATATAACAAATGGTTGCACTCTCTTTTATGACAACAACAACATATAAGCTATCATTAAGCTCTAAGTTCAATTATAACATATAATTTGGCGTGAAGATCTAAACTGAATAACATTAGTTATCATGAAGATCTAAGTTGAATAACTTTAAGTTAGCGTGAAGATCTAAATTCTTCTCCTCTCATATGGTGTTAGTTATTTTCAGATTATATTACTAACTTCAAGAAATAAGACTCAAAACTGCAACATAAACATAGGTTTCAGTTATTCAGGTCTAAAATATCGTTCATCTCAACTGAAAATGAAACCAGTCAAAATTATTTGAAATTGAAAATGTATGCTTTTGTATGGGTTGCATAACCAAATTTGGCTTCTGAGTCGGTGGTTCTGACGTGCTTATTTAAGTGCAGATATCAATGCTTGTCCTGATATGGATTTGCTTCTTTCTCTTTGAGATATCCAAGTTACGATCAGGTCCATCACTATATAATTTCACAAAATTGTTGTCTGAATGTCATTAGCTCTTAGAGCAAACACTTTCTGACCTTATATCCTTGAGCCTTTCTGAAAGTTCAAGTTGGTAAATTCCTATGTTCTGTTCTGCGAGGTTCAGGAATATTGTTTGGTGAATTTGCATGTGCATCTTTTATCGCATTGCTTTAGAAGCATTTGGGCAAATGAAGGTTATTGACTCAAAAAGATATGATGATGATTTTACTGCATAAACCCCAGCTGATACAATACATCAACCAACTGATTTGGTGTCAAACTATATCACTCTTCATTTCTGAAATTTAATTAAAATGTAAACGTTTAAGGCTTGGTACATGGTTTGAATGTTAAGGAAAATAAAAAAAATAAATCTTATAGGTCAAGCCTTCTGGTACTCTTTAATAATGTGGGGAAACTTATGAGTTGCATACTTGCTTTGCTCTGTCTTAAACTTAAGAAGAATGCTATAAATTAGCAATTACTATAATGGCTTTTTTCAAGGATATAAATCATAAATGTAAACAATGCATGCTGTGTAACTTAAATGTCAACCAAAATGCTGATAACTTATTAAATGGATTTAACGCAGGTAATATTTGATCTAATTGTTCCTCAACTAGAAATAAGCTATTCCAAAGGCACAGTTTGTAACTGATAAGATCTATAATTGGCAATTACATGAGTGCATTATACATACTGATGCTAAACAATTGAGTCGATAGGAATGGGTTGAAGGGTCTGGTGAATAAAGGAAGTGAGCTATCATATGAGGCTGATTTTTAGTTCATATACCCTGCATTGACTGGGATAAATAGCTGAATATATTAACTTGTAGCCAAAGGAGACACTGAAAATTTTACATGGTTTTACAATGGATCATGTTAATATTTGAAAAATGATTTATATTAGATCCCTGGATGGTAATGGAATGCCAAATTTGACAAAGAGGTTTTCAAGTGATTGTGCATTGCACAAAAAATGAAGGATACATATCATACACAACCCCCAGAACATACTTATTTGTTCAGATTTCCATTGGTATTGTAAGAAAGCAAAATGGCAGGTTGATTAGAAGCAGCTGAAAGTACATTTTATATTTCTCTCAATTGGCATTCTATGATATCATATATCTTATTTCAGAGCCTGCTTATCCCTTATCAGAACTATTGTAGATCTTAGAATAGATATTTTTGTTACTCAGAGACAAACTGCAAACAAGCTTAATTTAACTAGCTCAAAGATAAAATAGTGTGATGGAGATGGTGAAATGGTTTCTTTGTTTTATATGTGAGATGCTTCCATCATAGTTTCATTTGATGAGCAAAACCGGCTAGTGATCTTCTCTAAACAAAGTTTTTCAATGATTGTTTCAAATTATTGATTTGTTACTCTATCAAGAATATATTCAATGAGCCAAAACTGCTCGGGCTTAATAATTGTGGACTATTCTTTCTCAGTAGGACTTGAATTGGCAATAACAAGATGAAGAGTAATTATTGATTAGATATTAAATAATTGCATGTTCCCTGACTCATTGTTCTTCAATTTGTAGATATATACCCTCATTTATACCTCCTGGTTTGGCAGCTGCGAGTGGTAAATCGAAGGATTCTGAGAAAAAGGCTAGTATTCTGATGTTGAATTTTATTGAAAAATTAGGAATTATTAGCAGTTTCTAAGGATTACATTGTTCTTTCATTTATAATATTTTCCTTTTTCTTTACATTGTTCCCTGCTTTCTGAATCTTTGTAAATTCATGTACGTATAAGGAAGATGAGAGTATAAACAGGGGAATTGTGCCACTGACATGGTGTCGCAATTGCAGGCACTGCTATTTGAGAACAATCTGTAAGAGTTTATTTAGCATTATTTAATGTCATGTTTATATGGACTGCAGAAAGAAGAGGAGAAAACAAAGGAAAGGGAGAAGGGCAAGTCACGCAACATAGATCATTTCATGGAAGAATTAAAGGCTGAGCAAGAGTTGAGGGAGAAAAGAAATCAGGAACGCGGTCATCGGCAAAGGGAGGGCAGGCAAATAGATAATGTAACACAATTGTTATTTTCTCTTAAGATTTTCAGTTTTGTTTTCTATATCTTGATATTTTCTATGTTACCTGGTACACCAGGGTGTACTTCTATCTTATCTGTAATCAGTGTATCTGATATGGATCTTGGACTACTTGAGCATATCAATGATGTAGATTTTGAGCATAGAGATGATGGTATACTAACAGAGCATTCTAATAATTATGGTTATATAATTATATTATAATGTGTTATTAAAATCAGCTAAGTAGTCTACTTTGAAATTTTAATACAATGGATTTTTACTTTCTTTTATTTTGATTGGCAAAATGAGGGTTGCAATAGGTTCCTCACCCCTAAAAAAATGGTCATAACCAGCCAAAAAAAGGCTTCTAAATGCAATAGCAACCTTTGCAACAAAACCAATACACATTTCAACTGTACAGTTCTACCCAAATAAAATAAAATGATTGGGAATGAAAACAACTGAAACAGGATTCAACTGTATGAGAATAAGCTTCTATATTTATTGTAATATGATACTAATATCTTCTGACTGCATATCTGCTTTTACATCTGCCATCTTTCAGTGCTTCTCAAGCATTTTACCACTGTATTACAGTAAAAAATGGCCTATCGGCCAGCCTAGAAACAGAAAAACTAGATGCTATTGTTCCTAGCTTCTTGTTCAGTTCCATCTGTGTGCTGCAGAAAGACATATCTGACCTACCAGATTTTTACATCTCCTATCTTGACAAAAAGGAGGCTGTGTCGCATAGTTCTTCCAAGATTGAAAAAATCAAAAAGGCGAGGGACTTAGACCCCGCTTCACCTGACATAGACCCACCCAACATCAATTCTCCTAGTAGACTTTAACAGGGACGACCACACAGGCAATTCTAGAACAAGACTTTTCATAGAATCACCAAAATTGAGCTAGCTTACCATAAAGTCGTTCAATTTGAAGAAAGCCCAAGGACTTTGGACTCATAGGCACTGCTGGTGGGCTTCTAGCCTTTCCCAGTCGGGGAGCTCCTCATTCATGTTTAGTTGACTGCCCCATTGTCCCTACCTTATGCTCTTTGAAGACAGTCTAAACTGCATTCCTACCTCCTGGGTCGCCATCTTCATGGGGTTGTATTCGCCTTCACATAGAATTGGATACATTATGGTGCTGGAAACACCCAAAACACCCTCCTGATGCACTACCATAAGGTCTCTTACAAAATGTTCAAATCCACATGATAGTGTTTCACTGCTTCCAGGTGCTCACGAACTGTTTGAATTTCCTTTCAAAGTGCCAACAGCTCCATTAAACACCCAAAACACCCTCCTGATGCACTACCAGAAGGTCTCTTACAAAATGTTCAAATCCACATGGTGGTGTTTCACTGCTTCCAGGTGCTCACGAACTGTTTGAATTTCCTTTCAAAGTGCCAACAGCTCCATTCTCATGCTAGTTTCCCCCTCTTTTAATGTAGGTTCCTCTTCTATCCTCAAATTTAGCACGTTCCAAGGGATGACCAAACCATTGACTAGAACCCTCTCCACAATCTAGCTTTATGTGTCCTGATTTTTAATTTGCACTGTCAATTTTAATTCAAATTCAACCTCTATAGAGGCCTTGGTGTGCTTCATGCCTGTGTTGATAGTTCCACTCATCCCCAGCACACCTTGGATCATGGCCAACATGTTGCACTGTTCAATCCTAAATGTATTTATAAGGTGTCTGTCTAATACAACACTACCAAATAGAGAATCTCTTATCGATCCTTAAACTATCTGCTAACGCCACTTCCTAACAAACCTGCAAAAAGAATCTGCTGATAATGGTACCTTGGTAGCATGTCAATGGCCAAATGGTGGCTCTTGTGCAGTGTTATTCCACAATAAGTGTGGGTAGTGGTGATCTGTCAATCTTTGCTTACAGATATCGATGGGCACAACATTGCCCCTTAATGATTGTCTTTGGCTTTTCTGGAATCCAAACTTTATTTGCATTTGCACTCTAGCATTCATTCCCTTTATTTATTTTGAGTTTGAGTTCCTCCTATTCTGTTTTTTTTTTTTTGGATTCTTCATCCAGTCTAATGAATTTTTCAGAAGCCCTCCTCTTATTGTTGTCCTTTGCAAGACTAAACTATACCTTCACATTACTAGGCAATCCTGATTTAGCAAGAAGCGCAGGCCATCCCAACTTTTTCAGTTGGCTCCTACCGTACTAATTAGAGGAGCCATGTGAATGACAATGTTGGTTAGCAAGTCTGCTGGCCAATTACATTAATGATAACAATGTTGGTAGGTTATTGATTCAAACCCTAAAGCTTGCCCGTGAGCTTCCAGACGAATGACTGAAATCTTCCAGTTTGGCATCTTGCCTTTGCACATCACTCCAATTATGACCAAGGAATACCTTTCTAGGATGAGTGTTTTGAAGCCTTTCTCTATCGCCATCTTCATGCCTTCAATGAGTGATCTGAATTAAGCCAGTAGTTTAGGGGACAATACACTAGCTAAGGAACTTAATGTATTATAAGCAGCAATTGAACACGGGACACACAAAAATAAGATTGGTAAATGCTGAATCACTGAACAAAGTAGATTCTTATTTCAACTGAGAGCTTAGACAAAATAGGCAAACTAGATAGGAGAGATGTATGCTTTCTACTCTGATTACATGCTTCAAATTCAGCTATTATATAGCTTTTCAATACAAGAAATAAAAAGCTCACCAAAATTAGTAAATTAGGGTTCTTGGTGAGAATTGAATAGTCACCACACATGGTAGTGACCCATGTCCTTTCTGGGAGTTGAAATGGAGAGTTAGATAATGACAAACTTATTAGAAAACAGAAAATGTTTGTTGGAGTTACTTAATTCTGGTACCCTGAATTGTCGGGGTCATAACTCCCAGCCTATTACTTGAAATTCAAAGTTCACATGTGCATTGGTAAACAATCTAGGTTGGACTGTAGTGCAGCAAGTAGGGTGCAACTGTCGCATCACCAAATTCCACTCTAGAGGGCCTAAAATCCAAAATACAAAAATGTAGAAGATACCAGAAAATAGATTTTAAACTTCTGTCCAAAACTGTCACTTGGATGACTTTAGATTTTTTCCAGATCAATGAGTGCAATTGCTTCAGCCTTGTTAGTTGCTTGTGGAAAAAGAATGATCTTCTCTCTATGAAGATCTCATTATGATCCCTTAGCAGCCATCATGCTCAAGCTGTTCTAGGGTTTCAACAAACTGCCCCATCAAAGTTATTTTGGTCATTCCCTTGGGTGGTATCACCCATTTGGTCTCGCTTCTTTTTTCTTCTCTCATTTTATTTGTCAATTATCCATTTAATGGGGCATGGTTTTCAAAAAAGTATGCACAAAAATATATTGTTTTTGTGTCCCCTTCTTGGTAATGTAGGTTATTTGGTAACCAGCTCTATTGGGAAACTAAAATTGGAGAGCATTTTTTATCATCTAATTTATGATCTCCACATTTATATTCCAAAATAGTTTGTGGACGTTAGACTAGGAGAAAGTTTGTTGAGATGTAGATTGATGGAGCAAAATAGGTTCACCAACGTACCCATGTTATGAGGTTTTCTTTTTGACTGGAGGTTGATTGGTCCATGGTTTCCAAACTCGGGCTCAATAGACCTCAAATTTAAAAATTTGGCTAAAACTTGGGAAAAACTTGGCAACTTAAAAAATACTTAGGGCAAAAAAATGGGAGTTTTTCAGTCTACAGTTGCACTGTAGAGCATATTTTTCAGTAAACAAGCATTTTAGGGCACATTTTTCAGCATACAGTTGCATTTGAGGGCTTTTTTTTCAGTATATAGGCATTTTTAGGGCATGTTTTTGCAGTTGAGGGTATGTTTTCAGTCTACAGTCACGTTTTTCAGTGGCCATGTTTTCAAACACAACAAAAATTAGGGCATACGATGGGGACAATGGAAATACCAGTTTTTGCAGCATTTTTTACCATGTTTTTGCCCTGTTTCAGCAATTTTTGAAGTAATTCTTTGAAACCTCGGCCAGCAAAAAATCCAGTGAGTACTCAGCAACTCACCCAGTACCCTGCAAGTTTTCTAACTGTGGATTGGCTGTTGCTATCAAGAGAGGTTCTATGGGTAACTCCCAATTTCATTATTGTCCACCCTATCCCCTTAGTTGTGGACGCTCCCTATGCATCTTATCAGATCTTGGATCACCTCTTTCCTAGTGATAGATGAATTAGTTCTTGTTGTGAGAAGTATAATTTATTTGATATTTCTCTTTAATTTTCACAACTGCTATTTAGCTTGTAGAGCTTTTATTTTATTTTTAAAATTCTTTGTGATGAAGCAAAATGGAACTAGTTTTGTATTCATAATTTATTTTACAATTTACCACAACATCAGACATTATGAGAAAGTTAAGACTTTCTATCTCTGTAGTCTATTATCTTAAAATCAGACTTACAAATAATTCAACAGCTGCCAATAAGCCGAACTAAATCCTTAAGAAAGGTGGTTACTCTGTACAACATAGTAACAAAATTCTATTTAAATTTTTTTATCATAGTAGGTAATGGTTCATATCAAATACTTGCTTGAGCACTGTATATTGAAATCTGTGTTCTTTTTAAAATACACAGCCCTGTTGAATAGATAGAAAGATGCATTTTTGTTGATGTCTTTGTTATTGCTTGTAGACTTTATACATAATTTATCAGCTGCCAATAAACCAAACTAAATCCCTAAGCAAGGTGGCTACCGTGTACAACATAGTAACTAAATTCTATTTATCAATAGTAGGTTGTGATTTATATAAATACTTTCTCAAACATTGTGGATTGAAATTTTTATAATTTTTTAAATACATAGCCTTGTCGAATAGATAGAGAGATGCGTCGTACAATGTGGATTGGAATTTTTATTAAGTTTTAAATACATAGCCTTGCCGAATAGACAGAAAGATGCATCTTTTGTTGATGCCTATCTTATTTCTCAGCATAACAACATTGGCAAGTACTCATTGATCCATGTCAAGGAAGCCATTGTCATTAATTTTCTGTTTTGTTTTGAATAATAGGAACAAATATGGTGATACATGTTTCCTTCTGTTGGTTAGATTTCAATCTTAACAGTTCTAAATCAGCTCCATATCTGAAAGAAATTGGCTCCGTAACTGTCAATTTTTCATAGAAAATTAGACAAATAAAAAAAATGAATATGTTAGTTGCCAGATTACACAACTTTCTATTCATATGGAAATGATAAAGACAATATGACTAGGACCCAGAAATTTGTTCTCAACAAGAAGTTTCAGTATGCTAATGATCAACTCTTATGGCATTGTGTTCTGTTGTCACTATCTCTGTCCTTGTGTATGCATCCTGAGAATGAGATTAAGTAGGATTTCCATGAAGTAAATTATATTTATTGTTTTGGCTATGTAATAAATTGTAAGGTAGTGACTTGCATGACGTTTATGGTTGAATACATTGTTAGTCACACATACACATATTGCTTTTTCAACAGCCTTCAAGTCGCTTTGATGAGCTCCCAGATGATCTTGATCCATTTGGAAAATTGCCGGGATCAATTGATGATGGGGATCCTCAGACAACTAATCTTTATGTTGGAAATCTAGCACCTCAGGTAAATGTCTTTTTTGGTCACATTTTGCTTATCAGTTTGTTATAACAAGTCAGCCAAGATTTCCTGCTCCAATTTGGTCCATCAGCCAAGATGTCTGATTTGTTGGATGAATTGTGTATAATGTTAGGTGGATGAAAATTTTCTTCTTCGAACATTTGGACGATTTGGTCCAATTGCTAGTGTTAAGATAATGTGGCCAAGAACTGAGGAGGAACGTAGAAGGCAACGAAATTGTGGCTTTGTTGCATTTATGAATAGGGAAGACGCTCAAGCAGCCAATGATGAAATGCAGGGTGAGTGTCATTTTTGCTATAGACTACTGTTTTTATTTATGTGGCATAGGTTTAATGAAATACAAAAGGTCTCTCAAGTTTACAAAAAGAAATTACAGTGAGGTGTCTATAGACAACCTATCCATTTTGAACTATATTACATTGCATGATGTCGGGAATGCATAGGAAGCCAACTATCATGAAATTTCACATTCCTCTTCCATTGTAAAGTCATATTTTCCTATTTCTCTAATTTCGTAATTTCTAAAAGTGAGGGTGTCTCAAATCAGATGCATGCCTCACTTACACTTTATTTAATAGTTCTAATGTTTAAAACTAAAAACTAACTTCATTTTACTTTGGATTAAATACTCCATGAAGATGCCTGAACTTTTTGAATATGGCTTTGTTCAGCAGTTTAGTGAAAATCTTTACAACCTTTCTTTTGGCAGACATTAGACAGGATCAATTACCTTCTTTGTCACCAGCATTCTTATGTAGTGATATTTCACATCCACATGTTTTGTTTTTTCATGTAGAACTGGGTTCTTTGTTATTTTTATTGCAGTCTGATCTACTCTATGGGTGCTACAAGTCTTCAATCTTGCAAAGATATACAATCTCCCTGGAAGCATCCCAAGCTGCTATATACTCCGACTTTGCCATTGAATTTACAACTGGTCATGTTTCTTACAATGTCAGATATTACTGCTGATCCAAAATGCATCAAATATCCAGTTGTTGAAACTATGTCATCCACACTATCACAATAGTCTGTATCTGAGTATTCTACAAGTTTAAAATCCTCATTTTTCATGTATTCCATACAGAAGTCCTTAGTTCCCTGAAGATACCTGAGAGCTCTTTTCATTGCTTGCCAATGACTCTCTCTATTCTCATGCATATATTTGAAAAGTATTCACACTGTGAAAGAAATATCTGGTCTTGCATGTTGAGAACTGATCTGAGAAATTTTATCGTGCCTTTGAAAGTGCTTGTGTTGAGTTTTATATTGTTGGTTTGTACGTTTCATCCCTGCCCTATGTATGTTTCTTCATATTTGTTGTCTTGGTTGAGTTCCCTGTTTTGCATTTATAGTGGGTTGGTTTATCAAACTTTGAATGGAGGCTGAAGAAGTTTGCCTTTGCTTATGCCTTTGTGTTATGTTTTGTCATTGAATTGGTAATGGCGATATCCTTCCCCGTAATTGATTCGTTTCTTTCTATTGGGCAATCAGTTACCTTTTTTGTGGATCTAATATCTATAGACCGGCTAGGCTGGCAAAGTACAAATCTACTGCTGTACCTCAAAGATCCATGTCATCTGCATAGGTGCATCCAGCGTGGAACTTTTCTACAAAATTATGCTAATGTGTGTGTGTTTGATTGGGCCATTGAAGCAACGGATCTGCATGAAATAATACAATTGGTAGAGTGGCAGAGCTTCCTTTTTGGAAGGCAGAATCCATGGCTACATGGCATGATTTCCTTTCTCAAAGGCAGAATCCATGGCTATGTAACAACATTTGATTGATTTTGATAGATCAATGGATGGCCGAGTGGGTCCCTCTTGTAGCATGATGTACTATCTTAAATGGAATATTTTATGATATATGACCAATTTTATTCACTTCAACACTTTCAAAGGGGTTAACACTACATATTAATTCTAAATATTGTTAAATGAAATTAATAACAATATTAGATAATAATTGCTTAATTCCCAGCTTACAAACTCAGATAATGATCGCTACAATTTGGAGTGCTACAATGTATTCGGCTGATCGTATGAGTTCTTACCACGTCACAAATCTTCTTTGTAATAGAACGCTGGGTTCTTCGCAGACATATGAATCACTGCTGATTTGAAAATAGGTATATAGTGATTGCTGCACCAGAAGGAATGGAAATTGGACCTTGAATATGAATCACTTCCCTTTGAGAACCTGTGATGGATGAATGGTGGTTGCTGCTGTTTTCTGCTGCGATTTCTTCCACTCAAACCCCTAGCGCTAGTCACCTTAGATGCAGCTGTTTGGAACTATGAAAATTCAAAATTTACATGCAATCTGGTTAGATGGGATATGCAGAAATTCCCGTACAAATGGTGCTGCTAACATTGATTATTATGATGCATATTCAGAGGTACATATGGATTGCAGCAGACATGAAGCACATGTTTTATTGCTGAAACTCACACAATATTTCCGTACCAATTGGATAGACAAATTCAGCTCTAATTTATCAAATCTTCAACACAGAAAATTCAACAATTTCACCATAATATCAATCTGCCTGCCAACATGAAACTCATATGCAATCCTTGTGTGAGATTGCCCCCTTCTGAATTAGGGGGTTTCGTACACAAATTTAGTGATGGAAATCAGGGGTTTTGTGTCCTCATATTACAGACCTAGAGGGTTTTAATCCTCAGGTTGATTGAACCAAAAGTTCCATGCTCCCACAAGGATAAAAATCAGATAATAAAATGTTTTCTCAATGATGCTCCTTCTCCTTGCTTGGTCTCTCTTAAATACCTTTTTTCTCCAAGAATCATAACTCTTCAAATGCCTCTTGATTAATTTAATTATAATTTCATTTTATACCATTAATTAACATTAATATGATTGTTGGCTACACCCCTTGCATGGTGTATCGGTGTGTTTTGCCTTGCATCCAATTTTGGAGTTTGTTGTGGTTATATTACTTCTTAATTTGTTTTGCGTTTGCACTAATGATGTGTTGTCCACATTTGTCTTTGTGAAAAGGGTTTTATTGGGGAAGGTGAATGTGATCTAGCCCTGGAAAGAGAACATAAGCGTGATGGCGACTGTGATGGTGATCATGATACCAAACGCGAATTAGACTGATGCCTAGGAGTATGAACTAGACGGAGACTTTGAGATTGATCTTGACTGTGAATGTGAATAAAGATATGGGCTTGTAGGGCGACTTTCACTATAGCTCCGTTGATAACCATAACTATGGTTTAGGCTATAACTGGGGCTTCGACTTTTGCTATAACTGCGACTCTGACTTCGGGAAAAGTACTTTGATACCCTTGGTCTTCTCTTACCCTTATGTATGAACAAGCGAAAGGATTACAAAACTCTGAATCATCAAGCTTCCTTATCACATACTTCATATCTTCATAGGTTGTATAGTCCACAACTTCCACAATGCCACTTCTTTTGCGATATACTTCAATTCATATGTTGCTGGGAAGATTGGACGTGCAGAATCTTAGTGCAAAATTAAGATGTTGGCATGAGGAACAATTCCAATCACCGGCTTGCGATTCATTTTTCCAAACTTGGCTCTACCTTGTCTTGTGTGTCTAGAACAACCAGATTCACCAATTTATAGTTGTCGGCAGCGCCATCGACGTTGTCGATTCATTTCCTAGCAACCATATTCCCTCTTTTGGTCTAAATTCCGTTTTCCTTTCTAGATTTGCATGAAGGAATAGTATTTATGCTGAACTTTAATTGATTCCCCTTCGCTCCTCTCTGTATTTACTCCTCAACATTGATTCGATCGTGGGTGGGATAATCTTGCACTTCGAGAATATTACCTCAGGGGAGCCAAATTTAACAAACAATATCGAATATTTTCTTGTAGACTTCTCTAAAGTTTGCACCAAGGTTTGGAATCCTGCATTGATTTAACATTGCTTGTGTAAGGTTTGGCTTCCTCTTCAACAGGCCACCATATCCTCTTTACTATATCCATTATGCTATGCAAGCTTTATCTTGCCCTAGAGACTTTGTTAGCAGCTATGCACCATTGTTTGTTTGTTAGTGCCATCCATTAGTTTTGCATTTTGTTTGTGCAAACAATACATTTGCTGCGCTATCTATGAAGGGCGTTGGGTTTTATTTTAATTTTGTAAATGGAATATTACAGTCCACCCTTCCCAAGTTTGCTTGTCCTCAAGCAAGCGCAAGTTTCTGCTCTGCTACTCTGGTATAATTAAGAATTGGAAACTTTGCACCAGGTGATTTTTCTCCAACTGTCTTAGTTATGCCTGTCTCTGTACTATAGTGATGTCCCTAAAGGGTTGTTATTACTATGCCTGCTTCAACCTGTCTACCAAGATAGTACTTCAATGCCATAAAAAGGTTGATACCATTTGTATGCAGTACCATATCACCCGAGCCCTATTCTGCTGCCTCAAAATACCTTTGAGCCACTTGCATTGCCTTAGCCAAAATGTTCATGGATGCACCACCATCTTGGAGAGCAGCATGTATGTTTTACCAGTCCAGGAAATTAATCACTGTACACTCTGTTTGCCCAGCCATGAGATGAAAATCCGCTGCAACTATACCCATGTATCGTCTTTCAAAGAAAAGAGTTGCAACCTTTGCAATTGATGCCCACTCGCTAATGAGTTGTTCAGTACCTGTGGAGAAGATGAATGTTTCCCAGCATGTTTTATTTCTTTCAACATTCCTAAATCTCTGATCAATGAGAACATCCCAAAGAGGCCTTTCCTTGAAAGTATCTTTTAAGTAGCACTCTCCTGGGTTACCTTCCTCTGATTGCTGGTTATACACAGCTTTATGAGGTCTGACCGTGTTCCTGCAGGATGGAAAAACCCTCATAGCTTGCCTCATATGCAAAATTTTAGGAATGCAGCTATCTCCTTCCAGCATTGGTATATCCATGGACTCTCAATTCCCTTTATCAGCACCGGCATGATAAGTAGATGGCTGCCTACAAAAACATTATGCTGCTGCTCAAAATCAGCAGTAGGAGCAAGATGAAGTTGTGCCTTTGTTATATCAAGTATCCTGGAGTCCTCAACTTCTCTTGGTGTCTTTATGCATATCATTTCAGCGTCATGACAGTGGCTGATTGTGATCATATCAGTATGAAGTATATCTGCCATTTGACTTTTATTAGCCCAAACAACCCTGTAGGTGAATTTCAGATCAGCTATTGGTTGACTCTTCTATGCAAGAACCAATATGATGCTTTCTGCCAATGCTTGCCTTGATCCCCACTTATCCAAAATGTAAAACAGAGGAGCATTATAGTTTTGCACTATGGATGGTACTGGCTCTCTAGAATAGTGGTGAAGATAAATTCCTCCTCCCCATTTCCAATGATGACAAAAAGATCTTCACTCCGCAATAGAGTCCCTTCATAGATAGGTGGCAGGAGTATGTTCTTCTTATTATAATCCCATAAACTAATTGCCATCTGTTGTATGAACTTAGGTGCACTAGTGTGAGTTTTGTGGGGTGATATTACCTTTAAAGCAAAGGTTCCATCCAATGAATACCATAATAAGAAGATGGGAAATTCTGTGGCATTGCCATTTCCCATAGCAGCAAAGGGAGCCTTCACAAGTTACTCCTTGCTTACAAAAATCCATTCTAATGCACCATCCTCTATCAGGTTGTTGTCCTGGAGGTATGTTATGAAACAATATGCTCTGCTCAACCCAAGTACTATAAAATTTCTGCTCACTCATATATGTGGCATTATGTCTGTCTTTTAGCTGCCATTGGGAAACACCTATATTAGCAAAAGCATATGTATTCTCCTCAGTAGATTTAGGCCTCGAAAAAGAACAAGAAAGATTGGCCCGATCAAATTTAATGAGATCATACACTGCCATGATCTTCTGCTCTCTCATTACATATTCACCAAAGATCCTGCGCAACGAATACAAACTTTTGATTGTCATTGCTAACATCCAAGATGACAACATAGTGTTGCATCCTCTGCAATGATGAATTGCGGGAGTGCCTTGAATACTAGGATCCCACTCCTTTGTGCAAAGCCAATTCTGTATTCGAGTAAAAGGATCTAGGTCTTCTTTATTGCAGGTCGTATCTTTCACTTTTTTCCCATGCTTAGAGTACTTTCCACGATGACAGAAATATTGAAAGGACATAGTGTAAAGTAAATCTATACTATTATTGTCTTTTTCATGTTTTAAATTGTATTCATAGGAATGATTGGAATGCTTACTTTCCTTGACCTTCAGCCTTTTCGCAAGTTGTTGCTCCATCGCTAAATCTTTATCAGCAGAAATTGTCTTTTGCTCCTCCATTTTTAGATACTCTTAAAACTTTGTCATAGGTATCTTTAGAGATTCTATATGTGTTTTAGCATGTTTCTTTTTCGATATTTTTCAGTTTGGATTTCTTTTTAGTCTCATGTTTAGGTTGCTTATTTTTTATATTGGACTTCTTTTCAGTAGTCACATCTGAAGAATCTTTTTCAGCAGAAATTCCATCATTTACATGTGCTTGCGAATCTGGTTTCTCTTCCATATCTTTTGCACCAACAGTAGCTACAGATGCACAACTCTCTTCACACATCAGCACTGAATTCTCCCATCTATCATGACTAACATTTAGTGTCTCCTCAGACTCTAATCTGAGCTTCCTCGTTGTCTTGTATCTCAAATGAACTATTGTCAGGTTCCAAGTTTTCACACCAAAGTCTAATTTCTTTTGTTGTCCACTTCTCATTGCCAAGGCTTGTTTTACTGCCACTCTTAGCCATGACTGCCT
The DNA here is from genome assembly GCA_027924645.1 of Cunninghamia lanceolata. Lineage (NCBI taxonomy): Eukaryota > Viridiplantae > Streptophyta > Pinopsida > Cupressales > Cupressaceae > Cunninghamia > Cunninghamia lanceolata. The sequence goes on along the minus strand of BSBN01000281.1, from coordinate 1,676,691 downwards.
TGCTATGGCTTGAAGCTGTAACTGCTGAGATCCCAATATTATTTGTTGTGCTGCAAGAACTCTCGACAAAATCATGTAGACTCTTGTGTTTATTGCTGCTCACTAAATCACTGTCACTCTTTGTATTCTTGAAATTTGTGAAAGACATTGCCTTTGGATCTCTGTAGGAAGATTTCTATATTCTGCATAACTAGCATTGATAGCTTCTTGTTTCAAAATTTGAAATTCCACTACGGGAACTTCTCTACGAATGAAAGTGGGACGTAGAGGTCTATCAACAAACCCAACAACTGTTCTCTGTGTGTGATTGTTTTGATTATTGTTATTGGCTCCTAAAATGCTGCCTCACTATTCTGCCTTCAGGAATCATTTATGTCATCCTGCATCATGTGGTGTATCTAAACCATCATATCTAACATAAGGTCAAACTCCTTTCAAAATTATCTGCAGGATCTTCTCTTAAAGGATTTTTTTCTCTCTATCTGCCATATTCACTTCTTCTGTCACTTGGATGCATATGAAAAGAGTCTCTACATCAGAGGGTTAGCTTCTCTTCCATAGGTTGGCAAGATCCAGCTTTGATACCATTGTAATATCCCAAATGGAATATTTTAATATATATCAAACCCTAGTTCACAATTTTAATAATTTTGCACAATTAAACATAAATATGAAATCCTTATTTATTGACAAATATAAACCTCAAAGGAATATTTCTTTAATTACAATTGAAAATTTATAAAGTCTGCACAATGGTGATTTTTGTGTGAAATCACTCCAAAGAATTGTGGGGTTTCGTCCTCCAATTCTAGACCTAGAGGGTTTTCGTCCTCAGGTTATATTGAACCAAAGGTCCATGCTCCAACAAGGAGTAAAAATCAGATAATAAAATGTTTTCTCAATGATGTTCATCTCTTTGCTTGGTCTCTCTTAAAATACCATTTTTCACCAAGAGTCATAACCCTTCAAATGCCTCTTGATTAATTTAATTATAATTTCATTTTATATCATTAATTAACACTAATATGATTGTTGGCTATGCCCCCTGCACAGTGTAGCACTGTGTTTTGCCTTGCATCCAATTTTGGAGTTTGTTGTGGTTATATTACTTCTTGATTTGTTTGCGCTTGCACTCATGATGTGTCGCCCACATCTGGCTTTGTGAAAAGGGATTCATTGGGGAAGGTGAATGTGATCTAGACCTGGAAAGAGAACATGAGTGTGATGGCGACTGTGATGGTGATCGTGATACCGAACGTGAATAAGATTGATGCCTAAGAGTATGAACCGGATGGAGACTTTGAGATTGATCTTGATCGCAAATGTGAATAAAGCTATGGGCTTCTGGGGTGACTTTCACTATAGCTCCTTCAATAACCATAACTATAGATTTGGCTATAACTGGGGCTTCAACTTCTACTGTAACTGTGACTCTGACTCCAGGAATAGCTACTTTCATACCCTCTGTCTTTTCTTACCCTTATGTATGAACGAGCAAAAGGATTACAGAACTCTGAATCATCAAGCTTCCTTATCGCATACTTCATATCTTCATAGGTTGTATAGTCCACAACTCCCACAATGCCACTTCTTTTGCAATATATTTCAATTCGTATGTTGCTGGGAAGATCGGATGTGCAGAACCTTAGTGCAAAATTAAGGTGTTGGCATGAAGAACAATTCCAGTCACCTGACTTGTGATTCATTTTTCCAAACTTGACTTGCCCCTTGTCTTGTGTGTCTAAAACAGATGGATTCACCAATTTATTGTTGTCAGCAGCACCATTGACGTCATCGATTCATTTCCTGGCAACTGTATTCCCTCTGCCTGGCTAAATTCCTTTTTCCTTTCTAGATTTGCATGAAGGAATAGTATTTATGCTGAACTTTAATTGATTCCCTTTGGCTCCTCTCTGTATTTACCCCTCAACACTGATTCCACCATGGGTGGGATAATCTCACACTTAGAGAATGTTACCTCGGGGGAGCCAATTTTAACAAACGATACTGAATGTTTTCTTGTAGATTTCTCTAATGTTTGCGCCAAGATTTGGAATCCTGTATTGATTTTACATTGCTTGTGTAAGGTTTGAATTCATCTTCAACAGAGCAGCATATCCTTTTAACTATATACACTATGCTACACAAGCTTCATCTTGCCCTAGAGACTTTGTTAACAGCTATGCACCATCGTTTGTTTGTTAGTGCCATCCATTGGTTTTGTATTTTGTTTGTGTAGATAATATATTTTCTGCACTATGTATGAAGGGCGTTGGGTTTTATTTTAGTTTTGGAGATGGGACATTACACAAGATTGAGTGGTTTTAGTGAGGCTGTGTGGTGCAATCTTGTTGACTTCTATGGATCGGCGAATTGAACCATCCAACACCTTTGGTAGCTATAGCTCTACCAATACAGTAGATCTTGAAGCCAAATGAATCTTAGCCATCGATTGTGGTGAGTACTTAGTGGATTAAGTATATGGCTGGTGAGTATGAAGCTCCATATGGTGCCTCTTGCTTGCTTCTTTGCATTTACAAATCTGCTGAAATGAGTTTGGACCATTAATCAAGGCTAAGCTTAGAAGGCATTGAGAAGTGTGATCAAGCGGTTGTGATGAGGACACACTTGAATCTAGTGAATATCTGTAGATCAACAAATTAAAGTGATGTGCACTTTGATGATCTACATATTTGCCAATCATAAAGGCGAGTTGATTTGGACTGTTCATTGTGATTGAGGCCTAAGTAAGGTTGGAGCTTGTCGAATAGCAAGATCAAGCATTAATGATGTTTCCATGTGGCGTAATCCTATTGATCTTTGCATATTAGTGGGTCAAAGAGTATGTACTTGTGGTAATCAATCTAGATCGTTGATCTTGACCAAGTCTCAAAGGATTATGTAATGCATGATAACCAATCTCGATCGTCGGTCTTGACCAAGCCTCAAAGGATTATGTAATGCAATTAAGTGGCGATAGTGGAGGTATGTGGCATATTTTAATTGATTCCTAAGGAGTCAGGAGTTTGTTTTGTATGTAAATCTAGATCGTAGATTCTCAAAAGTGTGGTGCTACGTGGCACAATTTGATGAATATCTATGAATCAACAGTTAAAGTGGTGTGCATCTTGGCTACAAATTTGCCAAAGACGGTTTCGAGAGTGAAATCATCTAAACTGTTGGTTGTGTTTGATGTTTAATTGGTTTAAGTGACATATCAAAGGAATGAATGAAGGACATCTTAGGGACCTGTTGTGACCAAATCACACATCGCCCCATTGCAAATGGGGACCCCCTTTTTTTTGAGTTTTGATGCTTTGCATGAAGTTTTGATGATGTCTTAGAGCTATTTCATGATGAAGTCAGTGGTGTTTGAGCCCTGTCATCCCTTGATGACCTGATCTTGATGGTTCCCTTTTTTTTGAGTTTTGATGCTTTGCATGAAGTTTTGATGATGTCTTAGAGCTATTTCATGATGAAGTCAGTGGTGTTTGAGTCCTGTCGTCCCTTGATGACCTGATCCTGATGTTTGAGATCCTGAAAATGACTAAGTCTGGTATCCTGATCCTAAAGATCCTGAAAATTGGCTAAGTCTGAAATCTGGTAGATCCTCAAAAATCTAGAATCTGCATGTTAAATCCGGTGGATCTGAGACCTATCTCAAACGTCCTGAAAGGTATATTGAAAAATATTTAAAGTATAAGAAATTCAATCTCTCAACTTATACTTAAATATATTTTTCAATATACCTTACCTCGGGGACTTTCAGTTCTGGGTGCGAATTTTCTCTGGGATCATAGGCGCATTTCTCCAACTTGCACAACCTCAAAATTCCGCCTAGAGCAAAGGGCGCCTTTCATCATTCAAACAAACTCAAAATTGCGCCTTGAGCAAGGAGAAGTGAAGATCAAGGCGCCTTGATGAAAAAGTTGCCAAAAGACTTTAGGCATTGAAAATTTGACAAAAATAAGAGAATTCAAGTCTAGGCGCCCTTCATGCATTAGACTACCTCATTTTGGCGCCTTAGCATGAAAGAGATGTTTAAACTAACTCCAAGTTGCGCCTTAGGAAGAAAGAGTATGAAATCCTTGATGTATGTTTGAGATCCTGAAAATGACTAAGTCTGGTAGCCTGAAATCCTGAGACCCTGAAAATTGACTAAGTCTGAAATCTAGTGGATCCTCCAAATTCTATAATCTACATGTTAAATCCGGTGGATTCGAGACCTATCTCAAACATCCTGAAAAGGTATATTGAAAAATATTTAAAGTATAAGTATATACTTAAACTTATACTTAAATATATTTTTTAATATACCTTTACCTAAGGGACTTCCATTTCTAGGCGCATTTCTCCACTTGCAGTGACTCCAAATGGCGCCTACAACTCAGGGCGCCTCCCATCATTCCAGCCAACCTCAAGAATGCGCCTTGACATGAAACAAACATAGGAGCAAACAAAGGGTGGTGCCCACAAAGGGTGGCGCCCTCTTTGAAATGGATTGTTTAAAAGCCACAAGTGTTGAAAATTAAAAAAAAGGAAAGATGTTTAAGTCTAGGCACCCTTCTTGCGTTAGACTACCTCATTTGGCGCTTTAGCATGAAGTGAATGTTTCAACCTATCAAAATTGCACCTAGAGGGGAGATTGAAGTCACTGTGAAGTCCAAACATAAGTAGAAATCATTTGAAATGTTAAAGAACCTATCTTGAACATTAGGCGCCACTTCTAGTAGTTTTGGATCATCAAATTCTGCCTAGGCAGTAGAATGCTTGAAGATAAGAGTTAGGGGCGCCTAACAATCAAGAGGGGTTTGAAATCATAATTGTGGCACCTAAAGGCAGGGAGGTCTCCTGAGAGTTTGAACATAACATGAGAACCTCAAAATGTCAAAATTTGCCAAGAAAGAGTTAGGGCGCCATTTCCTACTCAGAGCATCACACATTGGCGCCTAGGCATGAGGAAGCCTAAGACTATGTAATTTGATGTTGATCTAAATCTTAAAAAAATCAACTATCTTAAGTTAGGCGCCTTCATTGAAAAGTTGCCAGGAGACCTCAAGAAGTGAAAATTTCACAAGGAAAACACAAAGTGAGTTTAGGCGCCCCTCATGCATACAATCACCAAGTTTGTCTAGGCGCAATTCCTTGCTATTTTTGGTGCCTAGCATGTAGGTGATGAGAATACCTCTTGAGAGATTGAATAAATGAACATAAGTGTTTTGAAGATTAAGAAGCTAGCTAAGTGTACCTAGGCGCCTTTGCTTGTCATTCCTACCTCATATGAGCGCCTAGATTGGAATTGCATCAAAGACATCTTTGAAGTGAGCGCCCTGAGGAGAGAAGTCATTTAAGCCATTACAATTGTTTGAAATCATTTTAAGTTATGAATGTGGGACTAACTTGTGTTAGGCGCTCTTTCCTCCTTTTTTCACCTGTATATGCGCCTAAGTTTGAAGTGGGATTATTACATGTTTAAAGTGATTTTTGTGTTACAAAGTGATTAATATTGTTTTCTCTTGTCTTATAGGAACATCAACCAAGCTAAGGAGTTGTTCAAGGAATCACCTTCAAGGGAGGAGTAAGGAGTCATCTTTAAAGAAGAGTCATCATGTAGCCGCTCTTTAAAGATCCTCAAGTTCCACAAGCTTCATCTCCTACATTATGTTCGAGGATACTTTACCCATTAAGCTTCAAGACTCATCAAGCTTCAAAGTCTCCTTGAGAGTTCATCTATTCTATATCCAAAGAAGGTTTTATCATGCTAGCCACCTTTGGAGATCACTTCAAGATCATCATCAAGTTGCATCATTGAGAGGAGTGTTGGTGAAGCCAAGGAATCATCTGAAGGATAAGCACCTGAGTCACCTTCAAATTGTAGAGGAAACATCAATGACATCATGTTAGATCACATCAAGTTCAATTATACTTCATCAGTGGCATCATGTTCGAAGACATTCATCCATTTAACTTCAAGTTCCATTCAACCTTCAAGTCCAAGAGAGATCTCCTACTCCGATTCATGAATGAAGCATCATCATTTACAAGTTGAGAAGGAAACATTATCATCTACTCTTCATGAAGATGCATTGAAGAAGATCAACATCAACCTACATGTAAGAAGGAACATCATAGAGTTAGTCAAATGAGCTACAAGCGTCATACATATATCATACTACTTACAATGAACAAGGCAGGATCAACAAGATACATCTCAAGTGTTCATCATCAAATGCAATTATGTTTGAAGACATCACAAAGATGATACAATTTGGGAGTATGCCCAAAAGCATATTGAATTAATAGTTGAAATCCACAAGATATGCTTAGGTGGCACTTATGTGGCATGTACACATCATCATCCAATCATGATCAGCCACATTATTTCAACTGCATTCAATGTATCATTTAATAAAGAACAAGCCAAAGGGACGCCTATGTGGAAGATGCTCTAAAAGATTCCATCTTATCCTTATCACATTGGAAAAAGTGCCTTCATTGCCTCTCTTTTGTACTAAAAATAGCAGTTTGTTGTAACTACCTATTGAGGTGGCATGATCTAAGCCCTTGGCTACATGAGTTGATCCTAGCCATTCATTGTATTTCTGGACCTCTATATAAAGGCCTTGTTGCCTCATTTGTAAAGTAGTAGATTAGAGGGTAGTTCAGTTAGTAGGAGTAGAGTAGAATAGAAGAGACTCTCAAAATTCTCTGAGAGGATTTGGAGATTGTTGTAAATATTTCTCAAGATTAATGCAAAGACATTGGAGCATTGTTTGGTGTTAAGTGTTGTCTTGTGGAGTAACATGGCTTCTTGTATCTTGAATTGAATGAAGAGATGTTTCAAGTAGATTAGAAGCTTTTTGATGTTTTGTATGTATGTATTGAATATTTGATCAACTCCTAGATCATGCTTTTAACATTCATCGCTGGTGAAGTGTTGTGTAAAGCTAGTTTGAGCCTTATTTGTTTAAGTTCGATTGTGGATGCTTGTTTGAGCTGCACCATTCAATGGGTGCTTGTATAAGCCTTTATGATTTGAAAACCATTCGCGTACCTTAGGAGATTGTACCAACTTCATGTAGTTGTAGGCATCCTTGACGAAGTGAAGTTAGGTTTATCAAGGAGTTTGTCTATTCGTACATCATCATTGCTTTATTGACATTAGATCAGCCTTTCTAAACCTTCATCTTTTTACTTTCTTTATCATTGAAGTCTTGTATATATGTCATCCACACTGAAGGAGAGATAAGCTAAATGAAAGAAAAAGAATCTAATGTAAGCCCCTTTGTGATTATCAGTAAGATCACATGTAATCACTGAGTTAACCCATCGTGAATCATAAATAAGGAACCTTGGAGTTACTTCACCGGATCACATAGTTTAGCCTTTGAAGAGCTTTATTCAAGAGAGAGTGGGATACTCTAGTGTTTTACTCTATTGTTGACTTGTCTAAAAACAATCATCAACAGGACCTTTGGTATATTGTGATTGTTTCCTATTGGTTTAAGGATGATTATGTGGAACTGTTGTAGTGGTTCATTCTACAGGAGCGAATGGGATTGTCATGTAGAGCTTGGCGGCAAATATGATGGTGGCCGTGAAATGTTTACTCAATGTTTCTTTTCGAGTTTGTTTGATAATCTAGAGTCATATGGACCGTGGATTTGATGATCACGTGGCATGATCAGATCAATATCTGTAGATCGGTAGATCAAAGGACGGTGCATCATTGGCCTCCACAAACTTGCTGAAATAACTAATCTTTGGATCAAATGAATATTGATTGTTGATTTTAATTAGGGTTTAGTGGACTAAAGTAGCATGGTCGAAGGAATAAATGAAGGCTACATGTCATGATTTGATTAATGTAATGCGGATCGTGGATTTTGGTGCCAAATAATCCTGTCAATATTTGTAGATCGACGGATTGAAACATTTGGTATTTTTGTGATCTACAAATATGTCGAAGCCGTTGATCTTAAGAGAAAATGGATCTCGACCATTTATTATTGTTGGCACTTAATGTGCTAAATGGAAATGCTTGGATGAATGGATGATAGACATGTGGTTGAATCTTGTTAACTTCTGTAGATTGGTGGATTGTTGTGGTGTGCATCTTGCCTATCCATAGGTCTATCGAAACCATTGATCATAAAGGGAGATTAATTTGGGTCGTCAATCATGATTGAAATTCAAATTGCTTAGCCTACAGGGTAGAGTTTTCGTTTTCAATTGGGGTCAAATAGTAACGGTGCAGATTGATAGAGAGGGTCAAAGCATTGATTCTCCAATTAAGGGAATGCTTTGTGGAGACTTAGGCAATGTTTTGCATATGGTGACATGGTGAATATTTATAGAAGCAGGTATGATTTGGGTGTCGATTTGCTAGTCAGGGAGATGAAAGCTTGAACCATGGTGAACAAGTAATGCAAGATCTTATGCAAAAGTCTACACGTGGCAATATATGATTCATTTCAATATATTTGTGGAATGTCTTGTGTTGGGATTTGGGTGATATTCATCTGTAGAGAGTCCTTGTGGGAAGAGTTTGTTTGTAGAGTATAATGTGGCAAAATTTGGTGAGTTTAGGTATTTCGGTACAACATATATTTTGACTTACATGTGGTGATGCTATGGCAGCAAGATGTGTTGCAACATACATGGTTTGCTTAAATGTGGTGGTACTACAATAACAACCACAAATCATCTGCAATAAGAACTCACAACTGCATATGAAATTAGTGTTTGCTAAAAGCATGAATAGTGATGCAGGAGCACTTGTGGCCAAATTGGAGTTCATGCAGCACAATTTTAGAGCAAGATAATGTTTCGGAAGATGGCACAAGGTATCGCAAGCAGTTAGAAGTGAAGTTATGTTTGTATATGCTACCACAAGCAAGGAGCTGGTTGTGGTGGCTATATCAAAAACATGTTGATATCAACAATGTTAAGGTTGTAACTATTGATTCATAGTGTGCGGCAATGCCTAAGTATTCAAGGTGACTATCCATGTGGAGAGATCATACTTGGTGGTATATGTAGTATGCTAACGTCATGTTATGGTCAGATTATAGGTACATGACTCTTGGTGTTCCATGTGTTGGTTGGACAGTTAAACAGTTGGTATTCTTGTGTGAATGTCTATATGTATCATTTTGTGTGAAGGCGCCAAGGTTAGAAGCGCCTAGGTTAGAAGGTTAGATAGTTGCACAAGACCAAACATTGCCCAAATAATGGGAATTCTATGTAAGTTCATGGTGAAACCAAGTAAAGAACATTGGGACATGTGAAAAGAGTGTTTAGGTACTTCTGAACTATTGCTTAACTTATCATGATACTAATAATGTGGGTAGAGTGTTGAGTGTATAGGGATTTGTAGATTCGGATTGGGTTGGAGATCTTGATGACCGAAGGTCAACAACTGGTTATGTTTTCATTTTGTTTGGTGGAGTAGTGAGTTGGATGAGCAAACAACAACAAACAATTGCTCTATCCACTACTGAAGTAGAATATATGGCTGCAACACATGCTTGTAAGGAATCGGTGTGGTTGAAGAGGTTAAGTGACAATATTGGTTTTAAGAGTCATACAACAGCGAAATGTGATTCGCATAGTGTAATTTATCTGGCTAAGAATGCTGTTTAACATGTTAGAACCAAACATATTGATGTGTAATATCAATTTGTGAGGGAGATGGTTGAGAGCAGGAAAGTCTAGATGGAGAAAATTGATCCTTAGGTAAATACTGCAGATACTTTGACAAAACTTGTAAGTACTGCCAAGTTCAAATGGTGTAGGGATGAGACGGGTTAATCTCTTGGGTTTGAATACCACACTCTCTCTAGTAGTAAATATCAAGTGACTTGGGTGATATTCACTTGCAGAGAGTCTTTGTAGGAAGAGTTTGTTTAGATAGTATAATGTAGCGAAATGCAGTGAGTTTCAGGGATTGTGGTACAACACATATGTTGACTTACATTTGGTGAGGATGTGGCAATAAAATGCGGTGCAACATACATGGTTTGTTTACATGTGGTGGTGCTGTGACAACAACCACAAGTCATTTGGAAGAACTCACAACCACATATGAAATTGGTGTTTGTTGAAAGCATGAACAGTGATGCAAGAGCACTTACGGTAGAGTTGGAGTTCACATGGCACACTCTGAGAGCAGGTAATGTTCTAAAAGATGGCACAAGGTACCGCAAACAGTTAGAAGTGAAGTTATGTTTATATATGCAATTGCAAGCAAGGCATTGATAGTGGTGTCTATATTGGAAACATGTTTATATTGACAATGTTAAGGTTGTAAATATTAATTCATAGTGTGCAACAATGGCTAGGTATTCAAGGTGACTATACACGCGCAGATGTCATACTTGGTGATATGTGCCATAGTTCGCAGACTCGGTCTCAATAAAAACTCAGTAGACCCAAAATTTGTGACTTGACAAAAACTCAACAAAAAATTTGGCAACTTAAAATAAAAAATTACTTAAATTTCTTTAAAAACCCAATTGTTTGTAAAATTCAATGACAAAATATATCCGATGAGTCCATAAATGAGTGCAAAGGTGTTTTCTATTAGATTTGATCTATGTTCCATGGAGTTTCCTGACGGAGAGATGGGGGGACGAGTTTTGGGGATAGGGGGACCATGGGCCTAAGTTTGGGGATGGCAGGGGGATGGTGGTGGGTGGGGGTCTGGGGGTAGTGTCGGTCGAGGGGTAATGCCCCTTGCGGGGGTTTTAGGGTGGAGCCCCCAGTGGGGTTGAGGGGCAACGCCCCTCGTAGGGCTGTGAGGGAAGCCGAAATTAAGGCATGCAATACCACACAAACCTTCATGGAGCCCATCATTTTCACAATTTTATCACTGTTTTCTGCAATACCTAGTCCTTGCTTTTCCTATCCTAATACTCACTCTTGCAGTCTTTCGCCTTTCTTATTTTTTTCACTTTTGTGACTGCTTAGGGTGTAGGTTGTGCCCATAGATCCTTAGGGTTAGGGTTACTAGCACGAAGATCCAAAAAGAATTTTGATTTGGAAAAAAAAACTTTTTGCCTTGGTTGTTGTGTTTGGTGAGTTTTTTGCTTAGACTCGTCGAGAAAACTTTGCAAGTTTTTCGATGAGTTACTTGCCACGCTAAAAAAAGCGAGTACTTGTTGAGTCTGCAATCTGTGATATGTGCGGTATGTTGACGTCATGTTATGGTCGGATTATAGTTACATGACTCTTGGTATTCTACATGTTGGTTGGACAGTTAGGTAATTGGTATTCCGATGTGAACATCTATATGTATCATTTCGTGTTAAGAATTATGCTATAGATCGGGACTTTGTTAAAAGTAAGACCTTTTTGTATTGAATCTTTACTGATTTTGAATAATATAACTAAGAACATTTTTTGGTGGTGGGTTTTCTCCCGAATGGGTTTACCACGTAAATCTTCGAGTCATGTGTGTAATCTTGTGGATACATACTATTGCTTTTACTTTTGTAAATGTTGTTAGATAGATTTTGCAAGTGCTATTGACTATTTTCTGAATACATAATCTTAAGTTTCCTTCATCCCAGTCAATCGGTTGTCTGCAATAGGGATTAAAATCCCCAACTTCTTGGCTATTCTCCTTTGATCTGCGGATCTTTTGAAGTCCACATGATTCATTGATCTGTTCAGGAAGTACATACACTAGGGGTTGGTTTTCTCATATTGGCCATGAGCATATATTTCCTAGCTCACAAAGGACAGTCTTATGATGTATGAAGCTTAATTAAGTGTGCTATATGGTCTAAGGTGGATGTGGTGTTTGGGGATTTCTATTTTTGGGTGTTAGCCAGTACTTTGCATTTCCAAAGCAAAGGTTAGCCGTTGGGAATTGTAGGCACTAGAAATCTTCATGGTCTAAATGTTTAATGAGCCTCGACAAAAAGTGTACATTGTTGGCCAATGTGAGCAGTGGACATATGTGGGTGGATTGAAAGTATACTTGTGAAGCAAATTATTTGGGCACAAATATATTTTGTTTTGTTATTCATTTTGAAGGCGCAAATTCAAACTTATTTAAAAAAAATTTTCTGTTGTCATGAGCTGGACATAATGGCATGTTGGCAACAAACTTTATTCTTTGCTTGGCATGGAGCATGCGAAACGATACAGATGTCAGCTGCATGGGCAATCTGGGCATAATTATTGGCTATAAATACAAGTTTTTCTTAGGAAAAAAGATCTTTTGGCCAAATTTGTGTAGTGCGTCCTCTGGTTTGAGTAATCTTTGGTGTCAAAACCAATAAAGAACACACCAAAAAGAGAAATAATTGAATAAATTAACAAACTGCAACTAGTGAAGCTTTCCTCTTTTCTTTTTTGGCTCTCAAACAGTATTTTATTTACTTGTGTTTTGGACAAAAAAATATTTTTTTCACTAACTAGGTTCTCCTTGAACCATAGTTTCTTCCTCCTGCAACACTTTTTGTTCTTCTCATTTCTTGTTTGTGCTCATTATTTCTTCATACAAATCATCTCTTATTTCTTTAATGACTTATTTCGAACCTTAATTTTTAATTTTTTTAATTTCTTCTTTTCATCTGATTTGAGTTCTATGCTTAATTTCATCAATGTAAAATTTTCTGATCTCAGATAATCTAATCTACTTGAGGTACCCTGTTTCACTATTTTTTGGGGTGGATTAAAACTTTTGGTTATATTTTTTTAAGAAATTCCCTTCCCAAAGAAAAAAATCCTATTTTACCAGTTTGCTCAGAAAAGTGCCTGGATGTGGTTTGTACTTGGTCAGGATCCCTCGCTGGGCCATCCATGGTCCAGCAAAAAGGTCTCGGTTTTGGTTGGGCTTACTTTGCAACAAACGCGGACACAGGCGAATCCGGGTCCATTTTGCAAGACCTGGGCTGAACTCAGCTAAATTTTGATGTTTTTTCTAATTTTAATTTTTTTTTAAAACCTTCTAGGTTGACTATTCAACCTAAAAGTTGAACCCTAACTGCATCAATGACTGTCACTGTCTTGCACCATGCGTGCTTAGTGTATGTGACAGAGATCTCTAGTCTCTTTCTAGATAAGGCTGCTGATGTGCTGATGGCAGGCTTGGTGATGCCCTGGATATTATTGCAGAGGACTTTCTTGCGCCTCTTGGCACCTCGCTTGCCACCCTCTCCTTGTCCAGACATCTTCTGCCGTCAGATTGGCCTATGCGCACTGTGATCTGTCGCAATGCAAAATATAGGGATTGGTCAATAGTGGCATCACTCAGATCACATCACTATCCAAATTGTGACCATCATTTTTTTGTGGTCCAATCAATGTTTTTGACTGTGGCCGTTGCTTCCTTTACTCTCTTTTTTCTATCCTCTTGTTGCAGCTCTATAATCATCATGCATATTTTTGATTGACAATGATGACACTTTGGCACTGTTATCACTGCTTTGCTTGCCATGTCATTCACATGTATTGTTGTTTCCTACTTCTCAGTGCCTTAGATCATTAATCAAAGATATAGTTCAATTGTTAAGGTGGTGGAGGATGTGTTTGTTTTCGGGGGCTGCAAGCTTAACCTTACTTTAATTTTAACTTCTGTTTGAATGCATAAACAGGGGGGGGGGGGGGCTTTTATGATAATTGCTTTCCTTTTATGTGGTTGACCCATTTCAAATACTTAAAATCTAGTATAATATTTCTAAGCCATTGGATGTGTAGATATGGCAGTTGATTGGTTGTGAAGTGAAAATGAGGATTGAATAACAATGGGAACATTGTCTTTAGGTACTATTCCATTCCACTTTTGAGAAAATTCTCATGTAAAATAGGAAAACATGTTAAAATTTTGATTTTAACCATGGATTGTCACTCAAATGCAGAGTTGCATGGACATAGATATAGTATCGGATACGGATACGACTATTTTTCAAGACCCCTAATATGGATACGACTAGATACGACATATATATATAAAATTAGCAATAAATAATATTAAATAATTTAAGTTTAATAATAAAATATATATAACAAATATATTACATATTAATAAATTAAACTTAATAAACAATAAACTTAATTAAAAAAATTGCAATCTAATAATAGACAATATTAAACTTAATAAAATTTTAATAAATTAAACTTAAATTAAAAGTTAAATGTATTAAACTTAATAAAAAAATAAAAGTTTACAATGTAAAGTAAAACAAAAAAGTCAAAAATAAAAAAAATATCAGCAATTAATAAAATTTGCCTCTTCCTCCATTGCTTGTTGACACTATATATCCAACTTTAGAATGAATGTGATTATTTGAGTAAATATGATCACGTAGAAAGACATATTCCCGATCGTGTGTGCTAGTCCAGAGTAGTTCCCTGCAACAAGAAATCAGCATGCCAGGTCATGGAGCAGTTGCTTGCGGCAATTTTTGACATTCTAGGGTTAATATTTTTGGGATACGACACAAATATCATGAGAATGTTGTATCTGTGTGTATCAGACACATGAAAAAAATAGATTTTTTGGTATGGTTGGACACAGTATCCAAGACGTATATGAGCTGTATCTTATGAGTATCCATATCCGATACGGTGATACCTGTACCAGGGGAGAAGGGGGTGGCGTATCCTGTAACTGTGCTCAAATGTTTTTAAATTGTTTTCATTTAAAATAATTGTTATATTGTTATAATTTTTATTTTTTTTGTTTATTATATGCATGCTATGTGGTATTCTGAACTTAATTCCTGTTTTTTTGGTTGCAAATATGTATATATTATATATTTATGATTTTTATATGTTATTTGTATGGACGTACCCAAAATGAACACGGCCCTAATTTTTGTTGTTGTTGTTCCGGCATACTTGAACCCGAACCAGTAGAATAAAAAAAATCCCTTTACAAAGAGGAAAGAAACCTCTTTACAATAAAAATTATTTTCCCAGCTTGCATGCCTCCTTTTATTCCAACACAAGGAATATTCTGTATGCCCTTTTATTCCAACACAAGGAATATTCTGTATGCCCTTTTATGGACAAGACAAATGAATGTTTTTTCAAAATGATATATGCTCAAAGGCTATCATCCCCAAAAGATTCATATGCTAAAAAGAGAATGGTTTTAATTCAAAAAGTACCTGGTCAAATAAAAGTCACATTGGCAGCAGGGGCAAATTAATTGACTTTGGAAAAAGGGTGATTCCAAAAAAGATGTAAAATTTTTGGGCCGGTTTAGTTCTTCCAACTGCCGTGCTTCTCCTTGCTGTGTGCTCGTCAACATCCCTCTTTGTTGCATACGGTGTCTCTCCTCTGCTGCACTTCACGCTCTCTCTCTCTCTCTCTCTCTCTTTTATTTTTCTTTTGTACTGCTTCATATGGAGCTCTCGTGTGGCCCACTCCACTGATAGTTTCATGCTTTTCTCTTCTTCATGGTGCTGACTGTCTTCCTTACATCTTCTCATACCAGATATGGGCTGTCTCTGGGTTTCTGGTGCTTTCGAAACTTTCTGAACGACATTTTAATTTTTCTTTTCATTCCAGAGGGAGTGCAAACTTTCCAAACATGCTTATGTGCAATGGGGGCAACTAAAAAAATGTGATTCAGACCAGTACTGAGAAAGAAAAAGAAGCATACTGAGCTACCATGTTCAAAGCAACTTCTTAATCAAAATTTTCTTCCTCCCAGCTCCAAGAATTCAATCCAAACAGCTCAAATACCACATGAATGGAATGTTAAAGTTCTCTCGAGCTCCAGTTGGCGAGACAAATTTTATTGATTAGAAGAAGAAATCACAATGGGTGTTTATATGCAGTTACCCATTTTGAAATATTACATTGCATGAGGATTGCAGCCCGTAGAAAACCAACCATTATGACCATTCACATTCCTCTTCCATTCTGAAGTCTTATTTTTCTGTTTTGCTAATTTCGCAATTTTGTAAATGTGAGTGTTTCGAATGACTTGCATGCCTCACTTACACTTCATTAAATATTTTAAATGCCTAAAACTAAAAACTACCATACTTTGAATCAAATACTCAACATACCTTTGGTACATCTGCCTTGCCTCCTGGGATGCAATTTTATGAAACATTGCTTCTATGCAGCTAGTAGAACTTGGGATGTACTCTGTGGATATGACTGTAACACAGAAAACATATTTGAGTTCATAATGGTTGTATGAAATTATTGTTTTGTTGAAATGAGAAAATTATAAAATTAGGTAATAAATGCCAGAATAAATTAGAAGCCTTTTGTCTTTGCTGTTGATTTCGTACTAGGAGTCTTTTATAATGAAAGAACAGGTCTTGTGATAAGCTCCAACCTCTTCAAGTATTACCATTACTTTGCTATGCATTTTTGTTACCTATCTTTTGCTAATGATGTTTCACATCTTTATCACATTCATAATTAGGAGTTGGGATGATTCATACACATACTGATAGAATGATATCTATAGGCCATGCAATGTTTCTAAAAGTTATTAAACTCATGGCAATTATATTCATTCCTATCCATCTATACTCATTCTCTGCAATTTTTTTTTGTTGCTTTTTGGGTTCAATTGTGTTTACTTTGAAGAGCTTTAATATCTTGTAGCTTGCAACATTTTAGCATATTTGATGCAAAAGAGTATACTATTTGAGATTTTCATAATAATAGATGTCTTGCACCTTGTGTTCTTTTTAATATTAAGTTGATAATATCGTTTGAATATCATATGAATTCAGGTGTTGTAATTTATGATTATGAACTAAGAATTGGCTGGGGTAAATCTGTGTCACTTCCATCTCAAGCTCTTCCTGCACCACCACCAGGTCAAATGGCTTTCAGAACTAAAGAGGTTTGCTCTTGAGATATGTTTGGTTTTAAGTCTCTTTTCAAGAAGTTATATTTTGAGATGCATTTGATAAAGATTCCTTTATTTTTACCTGGTATGAATTCACATTTGTTTACCAAACTTTTTGGGTTTTTAAAGAGAAAGTGCCTACAACCAATTTCTTTTGGAATATCGTGCTGGTTTGCAAGGGACATTTGAACTTTAGGTTAGATCTTTCTAGACATTTGCAGTATATCTTATACCTAATTTGAATATTTACTATGTTTTATCAAAGCAGGGTGGTACAGTAGCTTGGTCAGGTTCTGGTGCTCCAACTCCTGTTGTGTCAAGTCAGGCTGCTGAGGTGGTAAGTACATTCTGTGAAATTTCATTAATATTGCTTGAACCAAATGAAGGCCTTTCATCTTGCTTTAAGGTTGCTTGGGTTAGTGTCATTTGTACTAGAAGTTCCATTGATATTTGATTATTCAATGGTATAACATTGTTTTGTTTGTAACAAGGGACTGTTGCTAAACTTAGTTTTTCAGATTTTCTTTGTATTGGTTGCCAATCTATTAACATATTACCTCAGCATAAATTTTATCCCAGTAATGTCAAAGCACAGGGTAATCAATAAAGTGACAGGGTAAGATACTGAAGGAATTATGACATCATCCCTTATGGACATGGGGACTTAGATAACTCTTGGTTACAGAATCTATTTAAGTGGGGGATTATATTTCATGATCTATTCACATGAATTTATATCTTCGGTTACATTCCTTTATGATGTATTTTAATGACACGTTAGAATGCTATGTTAATTTGTGTAGAGTTTATTTCATAGATGGTTCAGTTATGGCTGACTTGGACACTTGGGAAATAATCATTTAGAACCAGTTCTGGGGCTAAAACAGACGTTGCTCATAGACACTTGGGTTTCATATCTAGATATTGCCTTACTGTTTCAACATCAACCAAATGTATTTAATGTGCAACACTACTATTTATTTTTTTACAAAAAGAAGGCATGAATACAACTATTTGCTGCTACAAGATAGATTCTGCAACATCACATGATAATATGGAACTAAGTTTTCCATTGCCAGCAAAGCTGGTACTCTATCTTCATAATTCAACATAGATTTCTGGAATAGCTTCAAAGTTTTGGTGTTCATTACTGAATTGATTTACATGTAATTTGATGCATCCAGCTTATGGGGATTTGTAGTAATCTGTTCTGTGATCTTGGATGGTTCATATTAAATCGGTTTCGGTTTCTCACCTTTACCCTTGAACCACTGCTTTCCCATATAAGCTGCACCAAGTTGTGAAGTTAAAATTTGTGTGCTGCATGATGTGTCGTTATGATGTGCTTTGTGCTTCACCCAAGCCTACACTGACAGGTTCTTTACTAGGGGTTGAATCCGCTGAATGTGCTCCAAAATCATATGATTGCCAACTGATGTAGTTTATTGCCCAGCTAAAGCTTTCCCAAATGCCAAATAAATAGGTAGTTTATTGGGTCCATGCACCGAGCACTTATAACTAAGTTGCAAATATGCCAAAACTACATCCCAAGTCCATTGATACTTGCAATTGTGTCTATGCAAATGATGAACCAATACTTTGTACTGGCAATTGCGTCTATGCATTTGATGAACCAATTGCGTCTTCTACCAGTCTGGTAAATGCTCTGGAGTACTTCAGTTTGTTATCCATTGGTTTCCACAACACTGTGTAAATATGGGTATGGAATCTGCTGTCACAGATTGAAACAATAGGCTTTGATAGTCCAAAATGCACACAAACATGCTCAAGGAACAAACTGGCCATTTTTACCCGCCAGTCTTCTTGCAGCATATTAACATAGTATTAACAATAACACACCTAAGAAGTCTACTAAAATATTTTTTCACAATTAAATGGAATTGGAAAAGGTGTGTAGGAATCTAACAACTAGTTGGAAGGCACTCATGTTGCAGATTGTGCAACCTTGAAGGAAGTGTTAAACACCACTCTCCATCTTTGACCAATAAATGTACTACCGCACATGGCTGCCTTTCCCATTCCAAAATGGCCTACCAATCTGGATGCATGATTTTCTCTCAAGAAATTTAACCATTCTTCTTCAGATATACAAATATTTTCTTTGAATAGTAGTCAATCTTCCACCTTACAGATAACATGCTCTTCTTTGTTGAATGATTGAGATCTGTGCTGTTGTAAATCGAAATGGATGCTGTGAAATGTCTATCTCTGACATGCTGCTCATCTAAGTCTTCATGCAGGGATGGCTTCAGTTACATCACCACGTGGTGCTAAAACTCTTTGCAGGGGTGACATGTCCTGATGCCAAAAATAAGTTTAACAATCTCATTTACTCCACTGCTAGTACTAGAATGAGCCCTCCATCTCTCCAAATTGTAAGACACCATCATCTCTTTAAGTGATTACATCTGTTTCAAGAAGCAATCAATCATGAGGAAAGTAGAAACAAAGAGTTTGTCTTCCCATATGAATTGCTCGTCTTCCCATTTTGTATCTTCAGCTGGTAGATTCTTCCACCTGATTAGGAATTTAGAAATGGCTTGGTTTTGCAACTGCTTCGCTCGTTTCTCTATGATTGCCTCAAGTTTCAGAATAAACTTCCCTTCTTCATCTAACTGGAGCAATTTTGCTTGTTACCTATTACTTTCTTCAGATAGGAGACATGAAATATAGGATGGATTTTGGAAGAGGGTGGAAGTTCCTACTTATAAGCTACACTACCAATCTAGTGGAGAACCTCATAGGGACCAGAAAATTTATGTGCAAGATTGATGTTCTTATGCTGCTTAAGTGACATTTATTTGTAGGGCTGCGACCGAAGGAATACTCAGTCATCCTCAAAATGCCTTTCACTGTGGGGTTGATTTGCTTGTCGTTTCATCCTATTTTGAGCCACAATTAAGTTCTCCTTGAGGATTTGAAGTATTTCTTGTTGGTGTTGAATATGATCCTCTACTACACAAGCTTTGGGATGACCTTGTAAATAAGTAGTAGATGGTGGAGGGTATCCGTAAAGAGCCTCAAATGGAGTCATCTTTGTTGATGTGTGAAATGATGTGTTATACCACCACTCTGCCAATGAAAGCCATTTGGACCATTGTGCTTGTTTGTTGGAGGCAAAGCAACATAGGTATCCTTCCAAACATTTATTCACAATTTATGTTTGGCCATCTGATTATGGATGATAAGATGAGGTATGTGCTAGTTTAGTGCCCCATGCTACAAATAAGTTTGTCCAAAAGATGTTGGTGAAGATAGGGTCACGATCACTCACAATGGTTTTGGGAATAGCATGGAGTTTTTGTACCTTTTCCATGAATATTTATGCCACAATACTAGCTTGAAATGGATGAGAGAGTCTATAGAAATGTGCATACTTAGTGAGTCTATCCACAACACCAAAATCACATCAAGGTTATTTGACTTTGGCAAAGCGGTAATGAAGTCCATTGATATTTCCTCCCAGTGTTGTGCTAGTATGCCTAATGGTTGTAAGAGGCCCGGGGTTTCTAGTGTTTCACCTTTATTTTGTTGACATATCGAACACCATTAATTTCTTTACATCCCCCTTAAGAACTTCCCAAAATAAATCTTTCTTTATATGATGATAGGTCTTTAAGAACTTTGAATGTCTGCCTATTGGTGAATCATGCATTGGAGACAATATGCTAGCTTTCAACTGAGAATTTTTGTATAAAAAGAGCCTATCTTTGTACCGTAAGGGGTCGCCTTTCCAAACATACTTATCTAAACAAGATGGATCTTGTTGAATTTGTTGAATGAGCTTTTTTGTTAGAGGATCATTTTGCCACTCTTCTAGTGCAACTTCTACCCATTCGAGTTGCAGTAAAGAAATGAAACATATTGTTGCTTTGTCTTTTTCCTATCAA
Organism: Cunninghamia lanceolata; assembly: GCA_027924645.1. NCBI lineage: Eukaryota > Viridiplantae > Streptophyta > Pinopsida > Cupressales > Cupressaceae > Cunninghamia > Cunninghamia lanceolata. The sequence continues at coordinate 1,655,943 of BSBN01000281.1, read as the reverse complement.
GAAAGGGCATCAACTTCTATATTCTCCTTAACCATTTTTGTAAATAATTTGAAAGTCATACCCTAGCATCTTGGTGACCCATTTTTCTTGCTCCTCTGAAGACAATCGTTGCCCCAAAAAATATTTTAGACTTTCATGATCTGCCTTGACTTTGAAATGTCTTCCCATTAGATATTGATGCCATTGTTTGACTGCATGAATTATAGCTAACATTTCTTTCTCATATGTGGGCCTTACGAAGTTCTTTCCTTTGAGTTGTCTGCTCTCAAATGCCAAGGGACGCCCTTCTTATGTCAGTACTCGCCAATGCCATGTCCAGAAGCATCACATTCTACTACAAATGTCTTAGAGAAGTCTGGGGTAGCTAACACTGGAGTGGAAAGAAGAGCTTCTTTTAGGAGTTGAAATGCCTGGGTGGCTCACTTTGAGCAAGAAAAATAACCCTTCTTCAACAATGTTGTTAAGGGTGCTGCTATGCTGTAATGTCCCCAGTATGATTTTTATATTTTCTGATTTATTTATTTATTTTATTTTCTAAATTTGAAAGAAGAACCAGAACAACTGCAATCTGAATTACTAGTGTAAACTCCTTTTGTTACTGGAAAATAAATAGCTACAGCACTCAAATAAATTACGATTCAAATCAGATCAACTTCTTCATGATTAACCCGCTGATTGGAATTATTCATAAAACACTTCTTGACAGTGAAGATAAGGCAATATGAAAGTTCATACAGTGCTTAGCACCTTGAATATTAATAACAAATGCAAACAGCAGTCTGAAATAACAGCTTGGAAAGATGAACAATTCTGCAACAACACTATTAAAGTCTGCAGTCCCTATTTTTAAGCTGGATCTGCACTTACAGTTATAAATATGTATGCACTAGGGTCGGCAAATGGTTGGAATATGAAAGCAGCAGCCTAGGTTTCCATTTGCCAAACCCAAAGGATGTGAGTAGGAGGTGTGGCAGACCTGCAGCACTTAATGATGATATAAAAATGCATATAAAGGGCTGTGATCAGATGTGCAAGCCCCTTTCACTGCTATGGATCTCTTTTAACCATCCACCATCCTTCTTCCAATGATGTGTAGTGAGTCACAAGGGCGTAGACTAGTGTGACCGGCAAGGTTCATTCATCCCCAACAGAAACAGTGTGCACCACCCTGAGATCCACCAAGATTATCCACCAATGTGTCACTAATGCTGATCGCAGCCTTGAAGTGGCTCAGATTGGTGTGGAATATGGTTCGCCCTCTCCCAAGTGGCTGATGCAAACACATAAGGGCTGTGCTTCTTTGACAATACCAATTGCCTTCTTGTGATGCTGCGCTCAATCTACAATGGTGACTACTTGATCTGCTGCGCCAAACAGCAATCAGAAACCCTGGGAATATTCTCAAATAATGGCGCTTCACTGGATCTGCAACAAATTGAATAACAATCCTAGTGAAAGATGATGATGGGCAGCAGTAGGTATGAGTAAACTCAATTTTTATCAACTCTGAGATGGTGCCTTAATATTTGCCCTATTGAATATCCGAAAAAAGGGGACATGACATATGCAAGCATAGTTGCCCTTAAGAATCCTCTCAAATCTTTGATATTTTTAGGTTTTGGCCACTCTTTTACTTCTGCAATCTTCTTGGGGTCCACCTTAACACTTTCATGTGACACCACATGTCCTAAAAATTCCATTTCCTTCACCTCAAAGATACATTTGGATTTTTTTGTGTAGAGTTAATTATCTTCCAATACCTATAATTAAAGAATACCAACACAAATTTTCAAAGAAATGGGCGGAATATTGAATTCATGAGGCTTTGAAAAGTTGATGGAACATTAGTGAAACCAAATAGCATAATTAAGAATTCATAATGACCGTCATGTGTTCTAAAGACAGTCTTATGTACATCCTCCTCCTTTAGACGAATTTAAAGATAACTTGAATGTAAATCTAACTTAGTAAAAAAATATGCACCATGTAATTCATCAATAACAGGAAAAAGAAGCTTATCTTCAAGAGTGATCTTGTTGAGCTCCCCATAATCTGAAAACATTCTTCATGACTCATCCTTCTTTTTAATCATAACCATTGGAGATGAATAGGCACTTTTATTGGTACGAACAATCCCTGAATCCAACATTTCCTTGACCAATTTTTCAATTTTAAACTTTTGTTCATATGGATAGTGATAAGGTCAAATCTTAGGAGGAATATCTTGGCCCACGATTGCCTTTAAACCAAAAGGTCGACCTATCAATTTCCGATACAAGTGCCAGAGTTTAGTCCATGTCACGAATCCCACGGGGAGTGCTGACCATCTACCAACAGAGTATTTATTGATATTAATTCAATGGCATGGTCATGATCTCTAATTAGAGGTAGACCCTTGGGTTCTTGAAAAACGTGTTGATGGTGTTGAATGATCTCTTGAAGCTCTAGAGGATCTTGAGTTTTCACTTCTTGTCGTCCTAAAAATTGTAGTTGTGCCACTATACCATAAAATCCTTTCTTAAGTAATTTTGCATCGTATGAGCTGATAATTTGGCTTGGTGGTGATTACATTCCTATAAGTTAATATTTTTGTCATTTTGTATTGAAAACCATGAATAGGTCCCTAGAAATTGAAGGACACTATTCCCAACTGTTTAAGTCATTGCACACCCAAAACTACATATGCTCCCCCAATAGGGATGACAAACATTTCGGAATCTAGTTGATAGTCTCCCATAGAGAGTTTTGTATGATGGCGTTTACCACCACAAGCGAGTTGTTTTCCGTCAGCTATCATGAACTGAAAATTAGAGATTGGATACATAAAACAATTGAGCTCATTAGCTAATCTTTAATCAATGAAGTTGTGTGTACTGCTTTTATCAACCAACTTTGTTACCTTTCGCTTTTTGATGTGACCAACCACTTTAAGTGTTAGTGGTGTGGTTATCATATTCAATGCATGTAGGGAAATAGTAGGTCTTTCTCCCTCCAAATTTGCATGCTCAAGTTCCACATTTGGTTCTTCTATAGCTACTTCTTCCTCTTCTTCAACCTCATTCTCAATAATCATTAGTCTTTTCTCACTATTGGCACACTTCTAGGCCATTTGCTATCACAATATACCAACATAGACTTTTTTCTCTTTTCTCTGCCTCCTATTGAGGAGAGAGCTTAGTAGTCTATCTTGGGTTAAAGAAGTTTGCCACATTTTTGTCAATAGGATTAGTCACATTTCTATCTCTCCAACCCGTGGTTTGACTTTGCATGGATCTTTTGGTGGCAAAATTTTGTTGCTCAAAATGCAGTGCTTGTTGCATAACTTTCCTAATTGTACAAGGTTCCAATAAATGAATGTCATGCTTAATTCGGTCATTAAGTCTGTTGATGTAGAATTGTAGCCTCTAATAAGGTGTCACGTCTTGCATTCAAATTGCCAATCTCATAAGCTCATCATTATATTCAGCAATAGACCCTATTTGTTACAAATTTGTCAATTGGGTGAAATAGCTACCCTTCCATGGTTGCTCATAGTGGGTTGCTAGGTTATTAGTAAATTCCTTCAAACCAAGTACATGCTCTTGCTTGTCACTCATCATCCACTGGTATCACTGATAAGGTTTAGATTCTAAATGTAGTGAGGCTATGTCAACCATTGCATTCTTTGGTAAATTATGAAGCTTAAAATACCAATACATGAGACTTATCCATGAAGTTACATTTGTTCCATCAAACTTATGAATATTTGTTTTTGGTAGGTTCAATTTTGGACCTTGGAAAGGTTACCCTAGTCCTTGATTTTGTCTGTTAGTGTTGTACCCGTTTGGGTGGTTTGGCTGGGGCTTCAATTCCGATAATAGTTCTTGTTTAAACCTATCCAAACCCTCATTTAAAGATGTTGCAAATGGGTCAAACAAATTATCCTTGATACAATTTACCACTATTTCACATCTTGGTGGAATTTTGACCTCAACTTTAGTTGGGCAATTAAGAGAGTCACTAGGCTTAGTATTTGTAGAAAAGTTATCTAATCCAAAAGATAACATGGCTTTTGATGTGTTTGTTTTTTTAACTCTAGAATTTTTATTACGTAGGGGAGGGTAGTATTCGGTGTGAGTTTGTAAATTGTAACCATAAAAAATTAAAACATGAGATATAACTGAATATGATGTCCTTCCTTTGACCACTAATTTACGGAATTTATTTTACCTCCAATAAGAAACTATAAAGAATTGACCCTACCTAGTTTCTCGAGAGCTTTCCAAAAAAGGAAAAAAATCTGAAAAATTCCAAAAATTGCGGCCTGTACAGCAATTTAAGGAAAATCATAAAATCACAATAACTCGCTCAAAACCAATCATAGAAAGCCAATTTTTTTATTGTAGCTTCCTTAGATATATTACTCAAAACAGTGAAAAGATCATAGTTAAATTTGCAATGGTTTGTAAGTTATGGCGAAAACAAAATTCTTGGCCCAAATTGCCGCTCTAATACCACTTAGGATAAATCTTGTAAATAAAGGCAAAAATCAATAAAATATCAGACCACTTTGAGGGGTGACCTCCAAAAATTAGAATATGAGAATATGAAATTAATCTTACAACTTATGATGGTTTGGAAGAGTGTTTCTCTTTTTAATTTATAGACATAATTAGGTAGGGACACACCCTTTCATTTTAATTAGGTTGGCCCTAGGGAATTAACTAGAGCTAATAAATGAAAATATTAAGGTTAAGCATGCGACAAGTGCTTAACCTTATTACACTTAGGAAAATGAATATTAGGGGCATAACAGTCAAACTTGTACAATGTTAAACAATTGCCAAAATCAGACTCTAACCTTAACTGAAACCTTTAAAAAAACCAATGTTTAGGGTTAGGCCTTTCTCGCTAGCGAAAATGCCTAACCGTGATGCTAACGGCAAAAAAAAAATCAGCATTTAGGGTTAGGGTTGGTTCATTTTTGCTAACGAAAATCCTAACCCTAACACTAAACACTGAAAAATTTAGTGATTTGAGTTAGGGTTAGGGTTAAGGTTAGGGCTTATTAGGGACTGTTTTGGTAAAAAGAAAAAGCCCTAAACCTAATTGCTGAAAAATCAACATTTAGGGTTGAGGGTTAGGGTGTTTTTTTGCAAAACAGAAAAGGGCATACTTTATAAATAAAAATGTTGAATTTTGTTAAAATAATCTAACCTGAAGGATGAAATCTCAATAAAAACAGTCTGAAAATTGTTGAAAGTCTGCAGTTTGCCTTCTGCAGCCAGGGGGATAATCTCCAAACCCCGCTCGAAAATGCTCTGCTCTAGCAAAAGAAACTTGTGCAAATGTGAAGAAAGCAAATAAAACTGTTTTGATGTGAAAAGGTCACTTGAAAAAGTGAAAATCGTCCAAACTCGGCGTTCAATTGCTTAAACTCTTGATAAATTGTGATTCTGACGCCTTCTTGCAGTTTTTCAAGAAAACAACTCTAAAAAATTGTGTTGGCCAATTTATTGTGAAAAGCACAATTTTTGATAGGTTTTTCATGAATACTTGTGGGAAGGGACATTACAACAATCAAGACACTAGTAATATCATCGAATTACGACAAATAATAATTACATTGGTTCAAGCGTGAAGAGAAATATAACTCGTTTGCAAAGCCAGCATAAAGTTTTTATATTGTTTTAGATTTTATAGGAATTTACGGTTTAGTTTATTAAAAACATTAAAAAAAACAAAAAGGGATTTATTATATTTATATAGTTTAGACTATATTTAAATTACCCAAATATTTCTTAGCTTGCCCAAAAGATTGGTTTTAATTGCATAACTTTTTATCTGGTGTGCAGATTTGATGAAACTTTGTGAGTATATGTAAATAATGCATTGTAAACTTTGTTCAACCAAGTCTCTAGGAAGGGGATGACAATTAAAAAAACATGGAAAATTTAAAAATATAAGCAAATTTCAAATATTCATTTGATAAGGCATTCACCATATTCATTATATAACCATATTATGAAACATTAGAGGTGAATTGAGAATTCACATGAATCGACATACAAATTAACAACATTTCAATGTCTAATCATTTGAGTTTTCATTATCAATGTGCACATACACCCATCCCTGTACCAGGGACGTTCTGGGGATGCAGGGACGCCTTGGAAACACCCCCCCTTCCGTCCGCAATCAAAAAGAATTGCCCTAGCCGCCCTGAAAACGCGGGGCCTTCACGGGGATGGCCGGATGTCCCCAAGACGGTTGATGCCCCCCAATTGTCTCAGGGACAGCCAGCCGTCCCAGCGTAAAAACACTCAAATTTTTTAAAAAAGCCCAAAACCAATTAATAATTATTTTAATGCTTTTTCCATCACTTTTTCAGCAGATTTTCAGTCATTCTGAGGCAAGATACCAGCTGTTATAACAACAGTCATATCAGTGAATTTGAGGAGGTTTTTCTGTCTTTGTTACTGAAATAAACATTGAACAGCGGCATTCCTCATATCAGTTTTGTGACAGTCATAGAAGGGTTTGCTCAACAATTTGATCACTTCATATACAAAACAGCTCTTCATATATCCTAGGGTTTCAAACATGCAATTTCATTTTCAAACCGTGGATACTTCAATAGTTTTGGTGACAGAATACTCTAAAATTAAAGATTGGTCTAGGACATGTCAAAGTGCAAGAACTAGAATTGGAGGAGAAGATAAAAAAATAGGAGTAAAATAGCAAAAAGGTTATGGAATAGCAGCCTCGTGAAAGCAGCCTTTTTTTCTTGTCTCCATTCAAAAGTCAAGAATTTGTCCTTGCATGTGTCAAGCACTATGACCCTAAACAAAGGAAGATATCAGTGAGTGATCAAGTACTTTGCAAATCTAATCTGAATTCAATAGAAAATACCTTCACTTTGCCATTTTATGAGGAGACTTTGAAGATTGATCTAGGAGAATGTGAGAAGGTTTAGGAGAAGAGTCTTATTGAATGTCAAAAGCACATTGGCAAGCATTGGTTGAAAGAGTCTTCTTTAATGAAAGCAATTAAATATTGTTAATTTGTTCAACTCTCATGTGAACTCTCAATTCAACTCTAATGTATATGATGAATGCCTTATCAATGTTATCATATGAATATTTGAAATCTCCCTTTATTTTTAAAACTTTCCCTATTTTTTAATAGGCATCCCCTGCTGCCCCCTAAAATGACTCCAAAAAAATATGTCCCAAAATGTGCCCCCCCATCCTTTGTTGTCCCTGTCTTGGAAACTTGGTGGAACATAGCTACTATGCCTTTGCCTCATCTTCGCCTAAGGCTAAATCAAAATAAGATTTTGAATTTGAGTCATGAAATTTCCCTTTATTTTTAAAACTTTCCCTATTTTTTAATAGGCATCCCCTGCTGTCCCCTAAAATGACTCCAAAAAAATATGTCCCAAAACGTGCCCCCCCATCCTTTGTTGTCCCTGTCTTGGAAACTTGGTGGAACATAGCTACTATGCCTTTGCCTCATCTTCGCCTAAGGCTAAATCAAAATAAGATTACCAATATGAGGGATTGCCTCATCCAATGGAACCCCAACCAATCCCTCCTATGCTTCCTCATCAATATGTGCAGCTAGAGTTTGACAATACTCAAAAGTTTGTTGATCCTAATGTTGCAAGGCATTATGCACAACCACCAGCTTCTTTGCTTGTTGAGAGGTAATCCTGTTTCTTTTGACTGACTGGATAAAGCTGTATGTGGATCAATTCCTCTCTACAGTGGAGGAATTGACAACCTGTGAAAGAAGGCAAAGTGGCAAGCATCCTCAACTCCGGTGCATCCTTGTCATGCCATTTCTACCATCCAATAGGGTCGGTTTGAACTATAATGTAGCCCTATCTGATCTTGCAACATTTGGGCATTTTATTGTTTTGTAGTTGAAACTTGCAGCCCTTGGGCATTTTGTTGTAATTTTTATATAATCTCAAGTCAGCTCTAATTTTATGTAATAAGGTTCTATAATGTATATGATGAATGTCTTATCAATGTTATCATACGAATATTTGAAATTTTCTATATTTTTAAAATTTCCCTATTTTTTCAATAGTTTTCTCAAAAAAGATGGCCTCCCAAAGAATCCATCCTAGAAATGCTTCAGCCTGTCCCCTGCTGTCCCTGGCTTGGAAACTTGGTGGAACATAGGAGAACTCAGAAAACCTCTAAATAGGATACAGATTTTTATATGCATCCTGGTAAATGATGCCTCAATTGCCATTCCTCCTCTATGCTTGTGCTGAATAGGAGTCATTGGATCTCCTTTGTACTCTAATCTGGGTTGTCTAGACTCTAGACAAATGTTTCTTCTTGCTGTAAGCTGTATATGGTTTGTGTTATTACTCTCTCAATTCTATCTACGATAATCTGTGTTTGGAGCTTGATCTGCAATTTTTATTTGATATCAATTAATCTGATTTCAAGGTTGGATCAGAATCTTCCCGTGAAATCACAGATTTTAAAACAAGATTTTGCCTTTAACATCAAATTTCTGAAGTGAAGATTGCTTGAAAAGAACCAATTAATTATAGAAGTGATGATTTCTCTGAAAACTTCTCACAAATACAGACAAGCAAAAAGATTTTACTATTTTCCTAAGATGGATCTAATTCTACAACGATTTGTTAAACTTAACCGGTCCAATCTTTATGACAAGTAAACTTACCATATTTCTCTATTTATACATTTTTAATAGGGACATTTTTACATGCTCTACAATTCCCAAGGTCAGTTATGGGATTTGATTTAAAATGCCTTCTTGATAATATGATGAAAAGACTAATCAACCTTGGTGTCACCATCTTAGCTAAAATTCCAGTTTTGTTTCTGTATTTAGCAACGCTTGACATCAGTTTTTGTTGCTAACTGGTCTCTTGTTGCATCTTTTTCTGTTACTAGTTGAGATTTGAAACTGTTGGCTTCCTTGTCTATGGTGCCAACTTTTATACTTGAATTATGATGTGTTTTAGCATTACATGATTGGTTTTCTTGTCAAGTTAGCTTGGCCACAACTTCTGGTATCGAATCAAAACAATTTTGGCGCTAATCTATTTTTAGTGCTGAACCATCCATTGCACTTAAAATCTTTCTGTATCTTAATCCTTTATGGATTGCAACTGGATGACCAAATAGATGTAAATATATAGGCAAAACAATGACATGCTACCACCAATTGAAGAAGTGAACCAATAATCACCTCCACAGGCAATTATATCTCTCTCAATTTTGTATGCAATATTTGTTGATATTTTTAGGTCTTCTGTAAAGATATTCAGTCATATCACAAACTGCAAAGGAAATGCAACTAGGTTTGCTTTCAGCAGTGGCATAGTGCAACGGTGGGGCTGGAAAGTGAGTGAAGTAACACAATCATAGATTGGTTCCTTGAGTGAGAAAAATAATTTTATTGGTAACATAAAGCTAATTGCATGTGCACGATTCTTATTTACAGATTTCGTCTAAGTCTCGTTGCATATAGTACACAAAAAATTCAGGCAATAAAGAGAAAGTTAATACTAGAAGTGATAGAAACCTCAGAAGACACCAACAAGATAGCAGTGTAAGACCTAGGATGTTAGTTGAATTTGCAGGTTGGAAGGTGCAGAAGCTGGGGTTTTGGTTTATAGCAATGATGCAGAAATAGCACAAGCATGAAAGGATAACAGGGAGCGAATTTTATTTTCTTGTTGCAGTGTCATTCATTCATGGCCAAGGATGTTAATAGGTGTTTAGTATTGTTTGAAATGTGAGACACAGACAAACATTTCTTTGTTTCTTCCACAGTCACCAGACCCCTGGCTGTACTGTATTTCAAATTGACACCTGTCTTCCCATACACAAATGCCATGTTTTCTGGTGACCATGGTACTCTCTTCTGATATGTACAATAAGGTATGGTTTCTGTTCGAGCAGTATGCGTGTTGACTTGGCATATTCTTCACAGGCTGGTATAGAGCCTGTTGTGAAGGAACCTTTAACGAGCCAGAAGCAAAGTATCTGTGATGTGCTAGGGGTTTGCATGTCACCTTGCAAGGAGAAAGAGGAAAGATTGATGCGTGATGCTGAGAAGTGCAGACAGGGGCACACAGTGGAATAGAGAACACAGTCAGGGTATTTCCTAAGGATGAAACTGTGTGCAGATCTCATAGATTTGAAAATTTATTCTTTTTCTAAAGGTTGGTGTTAAATTTAATCAGGTTTGGTAATTGTTTGGTGTTTCAACGGTCTATCCTCCTCCAAGTTGAATGGAAGCTATTTTAACTGAGCGACTTCATGTTCTTTGTTTAGTTTTCATGCCATATCTTAAATGTTCAAACATCTTTGTGGGGTTATATAATCTCAACAGAAAGCTGTGACATATGAGGAAGTCAGTTGGCTTGTTGAGAAAGCTATTGGATTCAACACCTAAGGAATGCCATTTTGTATTGAATTTTTGAAGAGCTCTAAAATAAGAGCATTGGAGAGAACACTCAAATTGTCATGGTTAAAGACCTGACAACAGATGTGCCAGAGATAAATGAAATTCATCAAAGAGGCTGGAAAACTTATCCTGCAGAACCTAAAGGTCAAAATATTGAGTCAAGAAAATGGTTTTTTTTTGACAGAAAATTTCATTCAATTGGGAATGGAAATTAAAACTATAAATAAAAATTTGATCGGCAACAAAAGGCGGTCAAGGAAAAACCTGAAGAACTAGAGTTGGGCATCAATGAGCATAAGAGAGATAACGATCTGCATTTTGAAGTAACACACCAAGGACATTGGTACAAGATTCTTTCAAAACATGCGTGACAAAGGAGCAGAAATAGGAAAGAATGGGCAAGGGATGGTGACCTCCATTGAGATGGAGATGGTACAAAGAATATGGATCTTGGTTTCAGTGAGACAGTTCAAAAGGAAGACAGTCAAGGGTAAGGGTCCAAAGCATGTACATGGAGAAGACATATGAAGAGTGAACCATTTCGACATCCTCAGAATCTGACTGAAGACAATTACGACAGTAGAACAAACATTGACATCAGCATTATCAATATTGCAGTTGCAAGATGGAGGATACAAATGGAATTGGAGAACTGGTTATACTAAAGACTTTATTGGAAATAAATTTTGACAACTAAATGGCAAAATTTGCAGACTCGAGGAAGTCATGGATAGATGATTGCACGTACCTCAATTTGAGCAGAATCTTGAAAACATCTTACTATGTGGTTTGTTTGACTGTAAATAACTTCAACTGACAAGTTGTTAAGATGTAATATGAATCATGAAGTCAAGTAATAATAGTCAAGACATGTCCCATATTCACGCAGTTTCTCATACAATGTGGCTCCTAATTATTCAATGACTGAGTGGAGGATAATTTATTGATAACTTCTATGAATATGATGACTGCGTTGTGAGTTGGTATGTCGAAATGGTCATTTAGATTGTCACTAAAATCATAAAATGATGTCTGGTATACAGACATGGATAGACCATGTTAGTAACAATTGTCTATACCTAATTAGTGTCATGATTATCCCCAAACAAATATTAAGAGGGAACATCAGACTCTAATATTTATTTATGGCAAGGATGTTGTGAACATCCGGTGGTTTTCTAATGAGTGATTCTTGGCGAGTCTGTCCACTCAGGCTATATATGAATATAAATATATTCTCAAGATAATAGCAGATGATTATCAATTGAAGAAGTGAATTATTAATCATTTTTAATTTGCAATTATATCGCATTATTTGCTTTGCAGTATTTGGGTTTCATATTTCTTTGTACTTTAAGATAACTGTATTGGGCTTGGTCCATAGAAGGTTTTGATTCAATTCCATCTTTCAAATAATGCATTTACAATCACATTATTGCATGTTTTCACAAGCACCTGTATACTTGGAATGGACAATTGGATGAGCTATGCAAAACTAATCTCTTTACAAAATTGCCTCTATACATGGTTAATTATGGCTTGAAGCATGCACACATGAAAGTATGAGGCCAAGGCAATGCCCCTTGATCTATGTGATGCAACTGCTATTTTTCAAGTTTTAGTAACAAAAAACTCTCCATCGATTCTAAGAAAATGTATTTTACTTGTCTTTGAATAGTCACAAATCGCTACATATATGAGATTGTGATGGGAAGAAAAACTAAAGTAGATCAACAGGACTCCAAAGCATGACGAGTTACGAGTTACAATTACAATTACAAGTAAGTAATGCTAAAAATAATCTGAGAAATTAAAATTGAAGTAGCTAAAGGTAAATATAAGATGCAAAAGAAGCTAACAAGAGGAGGGTGAATCCCAAAGAAGCCAGTGTATGCAAACCCTTATGATAGAGCACAATCCTGTAAAAGAAAGGGCATTTGTCAAAAAGAACTACTTTTAGTGCCAAGAGAAAGGGGAAGATGCTAAACAAAGGCTCTAATTTGCATAAGAGACCATAGGAGAAAAATATGTAGCATTGTACTGACCGATAGAAACATTATACAGAAGTGGGTTTAGTTCTGTTAGCCCTAGAATGACATTAATTCAAAATGACCATTTTCTCAAATTGAAGTTAAATGCCTAGCATATACCATGTTGATCTGAGTAAAGGCAGATTCTCACCACCTAGACCAGGTAAAAAATGAGAACCCAAACCACTGTTGATCAGACAAATCCTAAAAAAATGTTCTTACTACTTTATGTTTATATATCAACATGATGTTTTTGTCTATTTATTAGAATAGTTAAGGCACAAAGCCCTTTACAAAATCTTGAAACAAGCTCTATTTAATGGATTTTTGGAGCAGAGTCATGCTTTGACAATCTTCAAAGAGTGATGGGCACTATAATGATTCTATGACCCATATATTTTTAAAAAGCCATTACAGATTACTTTTGTAATATAAGGTGCAAGATTAAGAATGGTTCTTATGCAAGGTGGGCATCCTCTCCCTTTTTAAAAATTTTAAATGAAACAAAAGGTTTTATTTAAGCCTGCATACAATACAATTACTGGTCATCATGCTTATACTAATGAAAATGCCAATTGCTAATTGAAGGCTTTATTCGAGTCCCAATTTTCAGGTGAAAATTTTCAAATTTTATTTTGCAACAATCAGCTTTCTATGATGAAAAGCAAAACTGGGCAAGCTAATTACAATTGGGTTAGCTTTCTATTATTAAAAAGAAAAGATAGTCTAAGTACACATGCTTATTGAGACATGATTATATTCTTCTGTCACGCATGATTTCCATATTCGGTATGATGAATGGCAATGCAAGTTGAGCATGTAGGGATATTAAGTACACAAACAATACATAGTCTGGATGGGCAAATGTTATACTTTCTTTCAAAGGAAAGACTTGAAACATTGTCAAGATATTATTTTCTTGCAATAAAAGATTCTTTGATTCTTGTAGTGGAAGGGACTGGAGAAGAGGCAAAAGCATTAATTTCTGTGTTAAAGTGTACCTCTGAAAAATTCTAGCATCTCTTCAAAACTTTTGTGACAACCTAGACATTTTCTAGATCAATGATTGGAGGAGCTTTCCAAACAACAAATTTTTTAATGTTTGAAGGCATAAACAACTTTTTGTGTAACATGAATAAATTATCATTGTACAAGATTCATTTTTAGCTAGTGAAGTTGCATTTAAAATTAAGGTAATAGCAGGATAAAGTCATCTTTTTAAGTCCATGAGTTTTGCGTATATGAGACCCCATGCATCTGACTGTGCAGACTACGGGGACAGTGACGCATGTACCCTAGACCCTCCAATTCAATCTATTGTCACCAGGAAGGGAACGCTTAACTGAGACACCAAATGGAGAGTCTATCTATCAAAGAAAAAATGCTTACACAAGCTACTTAAGCTTCTGACAGTGACCATGATCTGAAATTCAGTAGTGTCATTTGGAAAGATAGGCTTCACCATGTTGGCTTAACACTTCACATCCCAAGCTTCTAGCAATTAACTAAATGTACAGAGTAAATAATATCTGGATGTTAACATACAAAGTTAATTTTATTTTTAAACTGGCACACGGGGCTTCTGTTTATACAATGATGTTATAATATCACATATCAGACATTGGCATTAATTCATCCTAAATATTATATGGAATTTTAACCATCAAAAGCTATTACAAGGTGCTAGTAATACAGTATCATTCAGAATGGATGCAAACACGTGTCTACAATTGAAAAAATACAATACGTGAGCTAACATTAGGCTGAAAACCTCAATGGGAAGCAAATTATATGATGCTTATCAAAAAAAGCATCTCACATCTTAAGTAATCCCGTAGAAGTCCAAATCATTTATGCGGTAGCAATGTAGAATGACTTCTACTGCTGTGAAGACAAAGCAATCTTAAGAGATGAAGGCTTGCAAAGAACCACACTTTACTGATTTATTAAATAACGCTGTCAAATTTTACTCATTAATGGGTACACCTCTTTGGTGGATTGACATAAGCATGCATTTGTCACTGTATTGATTGTCAATATATTGATTTGGCAAATGTTTGTTCTGGCATTGTCCTAATCTTCCAAAGAAGCTTTGTTTACAAGCTTCTGTATTGTACTCGTTTATTATTTGTTTGAATATTGTTATCTGATTGTTTATTACTAATGGTTAATAATTTTGTTAATATTAATTGTAGTGCTGCTTTTGTAGGAATTGACATAACCATTCATTTGTCACGGTATTGATTGGACTATTTATTTGGAAAATGTTTGTTGAGGCATTGTCCTAATCCTCCAAAGTAATTTTGTCCAGAAGCTTACGTACTGAACTCATCTATTTATTTGTTTGAATATTGTTATCTGATTATTTATTACTAATAGTTAATAATTATGTTCATACCAATTGTAGCACTGCTTCTGTAGGAATTGATAAGCATTCATTTGTCTTGGTATTGATTGGAATGTTTATTTAGAAAATGTTTGTTGAGGCATTGACCTAATCTTCCAATGTAGCTTTGCTTACAAGTTTATGTAGTGAACTCATTTATTTATTTGTTTGAATATTGTTATCTAGTTATTTATATGGAATAGTGCCTAATTTTGTTAATATCGATAGCAGTGCTGCATCTGTAGCATAGTTTAAAGACCCACGACTTGGCAAAACTAGACAGACCCAATTTGACTCTGTCTTGGTGACTTGGCAAAATTTTTGAACATCAAAAAACACATTTACAAAATAATCCTAAAAATATGCATAATGATAGAACTTACTTTAAAGAACTGGTAAGTAGTTTTTCATTCATTCGTAGATCAAAATAAAAAAGTTCAATATACATCATTGATCATAGTTATTACTTATTATTAATTAGTGTCAAGTTCAACAATCATATGATTATAAATCTCAAACATCCGTAGTGGCCAGAAAAGCATCAAAACACTTCATAGCGGCCAGAAAAGTATCAAAACACTTCATATATGATCAGATTCATAATAACATCTTGTGCCACTATATCTGCCATATCCTACTCTGCATCTTCTTGTCATATGAAGAAAGTAGAGCCATAACCTCTCATATAACATTTGGGCTCTACTGTATCACGAAGCAAAACATTGCTTCCACGGATCCGTGCAAGATGATATTTGAAGCCATTGATGCCTTTGATCTTCTTCCCGCAATATTTACACACTACTTTTCCTATTTCTCCCTTTGGGGTTCCATGCCTCTAAGCAAGGTCTGTAGGGTTGCCACCCAATGTCATAGCTCAAACAAAAAGCCTGAATTTGAAACCCTAGTATAAATAAAAAAAATTAAGAATATAAAATGTAAACCATATCAGCTAGCTAAATAACCGGAAATAGAAAAAAAAGAATAATAAAACCCTAAAATGAGGGAAAAACAAAACAAAAATCTGAAAATAAAAAACACAAGCAAGGACATTGTTAGGTTACATACCTTGCAAATGCTGCCAAAAAACTTGTCAGTCGTCAAATCAGTCCAGGATCATGCAAAATCCATTGGAATTGCTTGCAAATGCATTGAATGTTGTCAATGTGTTGAAGGAGTGAGAGCTGGAAGAAGAAATTGTGAAAAATGAAGTGTTTTGATGCTTTTCTGGCTGTGGACTGTTATTGTGCGTCATCAGGGGAGTTTTTTTGTCTAACTTGCAAGTTACTCACCAAGAAATCGTGCAAAACTTGCGGGCGAGTTAACTTACGAGTAACTCACCCAGAGATTTGTCTCGTGAGTACTCGTGAGTCTGCAGGTTTTTGCATGAAATTTTAGTCTGCAGGTTTTTGCATGAAATTTTAGACTATCATCTGTAGGAATGAGTATATGTTATCAATACCTTCTTTGCGTCATGGTCTGTTGATATGCTCTGAGTGGTATCAGAGCCTCTTGCAGGTTCTTCCATGATTCAACCTGTCTTGTACATTAATACCATTTTTCTTAAATCTGCAGGCTTCCATTGTTGCATAGCACCTAATACCTTGCGCCACATTCATCCATGTTTTAAAAATGTTTATTACCAAAGTTATCCAGTCAATCCTTTCTTTAAATACTTTTTAATCTCTTTCTTTGCTAAAGATCATTCATATGGCAAGGTTGGCATTCTTAGCTATTATTGAAGTTCTGCAAGTTTCATCAAATGTGACATCCCAGAGTGCAACAAATTCTTTTTATACCTTCATTAGACTTGAAAAAATCATAACCCTGTGTGGAAGCAAGAACATCATCTTGGAATGGTTATGGCTTGTCTCTCATTACTCACTATAAAGATTTATCAATGCGGTGACGATGAGATATAGAGCTGGATTAGGAAACAAAATAGCAGGTGACCGGCATTGAGATAATTTCCTGTACAAATCAACAGAATTCATTTTAGTAGATATTGGATTTGTACCCATAGGTGAGGATGCCCATTTTTCCATTTTGCCATTGAAACATGGCTAAGCTCATTTGCATGAAGCATCAGGAATATATGGCATGGTTATTCTTTGGCTCCTGTATGGCTGCTTGAAGATTTACAATTACCTATATCGCAAGTTGTTTCCCTAGGCTGATTGATTGGTAACACAAGTGTCTTCTGAATAGGATGTGATGCGTTTCTTTCAAGTTGTATGAGACACCACTATTGACCTAATTTACGATACTAATTTTTTCCTGTGCAAAATTGTGTTAGATAGATTGGTTATACAAATCTGAAAATGTCTGACTGCAATATTATTGTATCTTTGCATCAAGCAGTATTTCAAGTCTTGTTTTTATTGTTAGGTTGTAACTCCTAATGTTCCAGACATAGAGGTGATACCTCCTGAAAATGAGCATTTGCGTCATGTAATCGATACAATGGCTATGTATGTGCTTGATGATGGTTGCCCTTTTGAGCAAGCTATAATGGAAAGAGTACGAGGCAATCAATTGTTCGGGTTTTTATTTGACCTTGGATGTAAGGAGCATACTTACTATGTGTGGCGTCTCTATTCATTTGCTCAGGTAAGGCTTCAATGATGCATTTTAAGGATATTTTTTTCATTTACAGTATGCTTTTCTATTGCATAAGTTACAACAGGTGGGAATAACTTGTAAGACAGTCATGAGGGTTTGCAACTGATATATTTTGTCTGCTTGATGATGCTGACATCGATGTGCATCAGAACAACATTTCAAAATATCTGATTAAGATTGTGGTTACTCTAAAATGTAGGGGGATACTCTTCAAAGATGGCGAACCGAACCTTTCATCATGATTACTGGAAGTGGGAGGTAAAATGTCACCATTGGTTGATTTGCACAAGCTGCAAGGGAGAGTCAACCTTTTCTAGACTTGTCTCGTTATTAAAGCACGCCTAACAAGATATATTGTTTATCTCACATTGTTTAGCCATTAGGGGATCTTCTCAGTCCCCAGTAATTTGACCGACTTCAGAAATAAAATGCACTGTACTCTATTTTTTTTTTTCTGTTGCCCCTTTTGTAGGGAGTTATGTTGAACTTATTGTCTCATTATCGAGCAAGAACTTAAAGGGATTTTTTTTGAGTCTTTCCTTGTTAGGGTAATTGTTGCAGAAACTCCAGTCAGTTGTCTTCTGAATTGCATCCTTCCTATATATGAAAGGGTTTACCCTATAAGTTTGTTCTTTGTTTTAACATTCTAAGTTATTGGGTTATATATGTTATCCAGATGGGTACCACCACCTTTACCACAACAGACACTTACAAAGAGTCCAGAACATGAGAAATCCTCAGTTGCAACTTATGCAGCTGGGAGAAGCAGAGTAAGCACTATATTGCCTCTCAGTGTTACCTTATATTTGGGGTTTCTCCTAAAGGGCTTTTCAGTGCATAGATATACTCAAAATAGCATTGTTCTGGTGATTGTCATCTAACATTTGAATTTCAAAAAATGTTAAAGCCCACCACTTGGTTTGGAGAATGGATATGTGGATTCCTTTAACTGTTATTTCTAACCTGTATTATGATGTACATTATATCAGAGGCTGGATCAGGAGCGTGCCTTAACAGATAGCCAAAGAGATGAATTTGAAGACATGCTGCGAGCATTAACTTTGGAAAGAAGTCAGATAAAAGAAGCTATGGGTTTTGCTTTAGATAATGCTGATGCGGCTGGCGAGGTACTATTAATATGAATATAATGGAACTAAGGGCTTGTCTTTTTACTTGTTGACTGTGCTGATAACATGCTTGATTTTCTACTTAATTGGCACCTTCTATGCATTGTAGGTTGTTGAGGTACTTACAGAATCCTTGACACTGAAGGAAACCCCCATTCCAACCAAAGTGGCAAGGCTTATGCTAGTATCAGATATACTTCATAACAGCAGCGCTCCTGTTAAAAATGCATCTGCATACAGGACGAAGTTTGAAGCGACTTTACCTGACATTATGGAAAGCTTTAATGACTTATACAGAAATATCACCGGCCGGATAACTGCAGAAGCTCTGAAGGTTTGTTAAAATCATTTCCTCAATCTCTGTCATCAAAACAGGTGGCAATTGTTTTGTTCATTGTATGAACCTTCTTACATGTAATATTTCTGAACGTCCTTTCAGGAGAGAGTGTTGAAAGCTCTCCAGGTCTGGTCAGATTGGTTTCTGTTTTCAGACACTTATGTGAATGGACTGAGAGCTACTTTTCTTCGGCCTGGAAATTCAGGTGTACCTCCTTTTCATTCAATATGTGGAGATGCTCCTCCGGTAAAGGATCCATATAATTTGGATAGTACTGGTATGGAGATGGCAATAGTGGAACCAAATCAAGACGCTGCTCTTGCCATGGGTGAAGGTGCAGCAACTCGGGAATTGTCTAGTATTCCTCTTGCAGAACTTGAAAGAAGATGTAGGCACAATGGCCTATCAATTCGGGGTGGTAGGGAGGTCATGGTCACACGATTGCTCAGCTTAGATGAGGCAGAGAAGCTTGCTAGAGAAAATGATGGATATTTAAGACCAGAAGAGGGTAGATGGGGCACGGGTGGAGAGCGTAAAGTCATCCACGAAGATGATAGGGAGTATATGTCCAGATCTAGGCAGAGTATCTTGGGGACACGAGAAGAACACCAAGTGATGAGTAAGACAAATGCTGCTTTTGGAACATCACTGCAAACCCCTCCTGTTACCCTGACCCCAAAGTTGACAATTCCACAGCCAGAGCTAAAACCTTTTACAAGCAAGGGTATGGATACACATCCTGTTTTACAGGCTTCAAAGTGGACTCGTGAAGATGATGGAACTGATGCAGAGGATAAGCCTGAAGTTAAGGACCTTGGCTTGAACTACTCTTCTTCTGGTAGTGATGATATGTTTGGGAGTTCTGGGAATGATGAGAAAAGAGAAGCAACTGCAGACAGCTACGCTACTGCTATTGGTGACTCTGGAATGGATGAAGCACGCAGGTGATTTATCCTGCCTTTGCATGTTAATATTTTTTTTGGTTTTTTTAGTTGTTTTTCCTTTGTTTTCTATATGTCACACATTTTGATATTGCAAGCATGTAATATCAGACAAAAGCTTCGCCAGTTAGAGGTTGTAATGATAGAGTATCGTGAATCGCTTGAAGAGCGTGGGACTAGAAATGCTGAAGAAATTGAAAGAAAAGTGTCTGCCCATAGAAAAAGATTAGAAGCTGAGTATGGGTTAACAGACCCTTTGAATGGAAAAGACAACAAATTAGATTCTGGAAGCTACAGACATTCATCTCGGAAGGCAGGTAAGAAATGAAGAAATGTATATATTGGGGTGTATGTTATTGGAGTGAGTTCAATTATATTTTATGGGTTGTACTGAAAGCAGTCATTTATGGGCTGCTATCAGTTTCAAGTGTCTGGTGCTGGGAATCGCAGAGGTCTTTAGGTCAAGGATGTAAGACATCGGTGTATAATAATTTTGTGCAGCTTTCTTATTTTACTTTTTGATGGGTGCTGCCAGAGAGAACCTCTCTGGAACAGAAAGACAGGCGAGATAATAGTGGGGATTCATCTTCAAAGAAGCGTAGTCGCAGTCAGAACAGTAGCAAGAGTCCTTCACATAGATTAAATAGAGACAGGGAAAGGGAAAACAGCGAGAAGGGCTTTGATGGGGACAGGGACCGAGATCCTGATTCAAATTCTGTTCGTCGTGATCGAAATCGTAATAGAGATAAGCATCGTGATTCTGATGCTGAAAGAGGGAGGGAGAGGAGTGAAAGTAGAGAGTTTGACAATAAAGAATTGGATAGAGACAGAGACAGGGAAAAGAGCAGGGGGAGAGAGAGGGATAGGGATCAGAATAGAGAGAAGGATAGAGATAGAGAGAAAAGGAGCAGAAGAAGCTAATCTTCTTATCATTTTTCTGGGGCTGAGATATCCTCTGAAATTTTATTTATAAAGCTATTATATCATAAGTTATCAGAGTGATCTATACAAGAGTGTTTTTTTTTTTCTAACTTTTACATTGAAGGTTTTTTGATTTGAGTTGTATCCTCTAGCCTGCTTGATTAATGCAGAATTCAGTTATGGAAATTGAAGTTTGTTGCATTTCTTGTGTAATAGAATTTGATTCTTGTGTGACAAACTTCAAATCTTGTGTACAAAAATATTGCTTGGCATATTGTCTGGCCTTGCTAGGTGCTACTGATAATTTGTTTCTAGCCCAGAATATACACTTTTTGATGTAGGTGATTATCTTCCAAAGCCCGAAGGGCCTTTATCGGCTTGCTTAATTTTCCAAAGGACGACTCAGATTTCCAGGGTTTACGCCATGAAATAACCTGATGTATACTCGCTTTACTTGCAGTCATCAACAGCCATATCTCATCCTCAAATATGTAGTGTTGTTCAATTGACCTAGAGACATAATGAGCATGCATGCTAAAGAAAGTCAGTTGTACATTTTTGATTCTTGTGTGACAAACATCAAATCTTGTGTACAAAAATATTGCCTGGCATATTGTCTGGCCTTTCTAGGTGCTACTGATAATTTGTCTCTAGCCCAGAATATACACTTTTTGATGTAGGTGATAATCTTCCAAAGCCCGAAGGGCGTTTATCGGCTTGCTTAATTTTCCAAAGGACGATTCGGATTTCCAGGGTTTATGCCATGAAATAACCTGATGTATACTCGCTTTACTTGCAGTCATCAACAGCCATATCTCATCCTCAAATATGTAGTGTTGCTCAATTGACCTAGAGACATAATGAGCATGCATGCTAAAGAAAGTCAGTTGTACATTTGTTCATTTGTCCATAATTGCAGGAGGCACTAACAATCAATATTCAATTACTTGCCTTGTTCTTTCATTGCCTAATAGTACGGTTTAAATTCTTGGGGCACAAAACCTTTCAACATTCTGTTGTCAAATAGACTGTCCAGACATTGACAATTCCACATGGATGAGATTGTGCATAAGTTGCTCATGAACATTCAGAAAATGAGGTGAGCTCTTTGTGACACAAACCATAAAAAATGATTTAGTATGTGATATGCTAAAGTTTATAAATTCCAAGATTTTTGGTGTACCTTCCTGGAACTTCTGAATTCTTTCAGATATACTGTTAAAAATAAATACATTGAAGTTTTGCTTCTTGAAAACAAGTTATATAAAAGTGCAACACATTTTTCCAGAAAGAATAACGAAGAAATAAAAAGATGAAACAATTAGAACAAAAATAAGTAAATGCCAAACTACTTGAGCGTCATGGAGAACTTAATTGCTTTGTTTTATCAGCTTTTCCTGAGGCAAATTTAAAGGTGGGTGATGGCTTGTATCCAAACCCCATAGCAAGTTTTTGGCTGGATATCTTGAATGTCTACTACAGTAGAGTTTTTGGATTCCATGCATTTGTTTGCTTTTATTTCTATGTATCATTGAGGTTTTTATTGATTCAGATATTTAAGTATTTCCTTAAGCACATATCTTACAAATCTTAAACAGATTTTTTTTGCCAGTCAGAAAACAATATCGATTAGGTACAAAAACTGCGAGTATCAATTAAGAAAACTACAAATTTCCAGTAATAATCAAATTCATAACCCCAAATGGTCTTAGTGTTTAAAAAAAATTTGTTAGCATATCTTTGTACATCATTATGTTGTTTTCCATACAAAAGTCAATAAGGGCCTAATGGCAAGAGTTTGTATGATTAGTCGGCTTTTATGCAAAGTAAAGCTGTGGTTTTATGATTCTTAATTGATAGGGGTCAGGATTTCTTAGGGAAGGTCTAGAGAAATCAGTACTGTGTGACTAAGCATATGTCAGGCACGAGTTTGGAAGAGACCAATGCTTTCAGCCTCACCATTCAGAGAAATATTACCTTAGATGTGGTATATAAATTTCAGTCTAAACTCTAAAGTGAAATAGGTCTTTAAGTAATTGTGTTCTTGTATGCTATGTAAGTAATTCCAACTAGCATTTACCTATTCACTATAGTAGAGCTCAAAAGATGTTTCATTCCTTTTATATTTTGTTAGAAATGTCAAGGCTAAACATGTTACTAAGTGAAGGTATGTAGAAATAAGTGCTCTATATGATCTCAAGCAAATAACATGCATTAGTTGAGAAAAGATAATTGATTTTAGCTTCTTCATTAACAGGTAGATATTACATTACTAGATATAGGTACATAAATTGCAGACTAAGTGAAATTACAATTATGTGATTTTATGTTCTTATGGGCCATGTAACTATATACCATGGAGCATTCACTCATTTGCATGAAACTAATTTTAGTTTGATGAATATATATTTATTATATAATTTGTGATAGAATGGTTAAACATGTTTGTTGAAAATATTTTTATTTACCTAACGAAACGGGAACATTGCTGCATTGGCAAGAAACATAATTCATTATAGGGTAACAGACAATATTTATGATGAATGGAAATGAATCTAAATTACAGAAGTTTCATCTCAGCTATATTGATCACTTTTTACCATCCAAGACAAATGTGTATTATTTAGACCTAAAAACAATCAAATTACAGACTTAACCTTCTAAAGTCGAACTTTTTAAACCCTTTTGAGTTACAAATTGCATCGAACTTTTTAAACCTTTTAAAGACATCTCTGATTAAATTGGATGATATACATTGGCCCTTTTTTAGTTCTCGTGGTATTAAATTTTGCTTTGTGGCTCAACTAATGAGGCAACACTTGATCGATTAATCAGGATATTCTCTCTTGTTGAAGACAGGGGATGAACATGTAAGAAGCTCTTGATTTTCTCCATGAGATGCTAGTGAATGGTGAAGTTGACCTGTTAAGGACTTTGGGTGGTCGACCTCAAATTCAATGCTCTAGACATTGAAGGATGAAGATACAAGCATGTTAGTTGACCAACCATAGAGAAATGGCTTAGTTTTGAAATGGTAGAGATTGGTATCATTGAGGGAGATGTAGTCTTGATCAACTTTAGGTGGTTTATAGACTTGATCGCTATGTCAATACACCAATATTAGGAGGTTGAGAAACATTGTGTAGATTAGGATAATTGATAGCGTCTTTGTCCCTAGCCTTAAATGGATTTAGACTCATCAAAGGTACATGCAATTAAAAACTATTAAACCTACTAGTTGTTGAGTCCGCAATAGGTAGCTTTAGTTGGCCCTCTCTTGATCTCTTGATGCCAATTGAGTACTTGAAGGTCCTTGACTAACACTTCTATTTATCCCTAACAACTAAGTTCCTCATCTTAACCAAATAATGATGTTAAGCTTCTTTTTGAATGATTTATCACATTGGGAGTGAAACATGACATATGTAATGGGTTTGCTAAGAAAGGAGAATGGTTTGAATTTAAGGCTATTAAACACTTTTCTTTCTTTAAAATTAGCACAATCCTTTAGAAGCATTAAGATTGAATTTATAAACGAAGTTACATCCTTCAAAATGGAAAAGAAAAACTTTTTAGAAAATAAAACATATTTGCATACACTCAAACTCTAATGAAAATAAAATATACTTGCATAAAGCAACATATTACTAATGATGGGATCAACAAATACATGCATGTCCACTATCATGTATCCTATTTACATTACTATGGAAGTTATCATATAAGTAAATCAATAAAAATTAGTAGTTCAAGTTGTGTACAATTCAAAGTAATAACTTCAATGACTTGGAATTGGTTTCCATTAATTACTAAGACAATGTTGGTTGACAAAATGATCAATTGAGTGTATATCAAGTTGTTTGATATGATAGAATCTATACCCATTGTTCAAGGTCACCACATTTTTCATAATTTCATCTCTGTTGTTGATACAAATACATAAAACTCTATCCAAGTTTGATTTCAAGAGGGGTATGTGTGCATTATTCCTAGAACTATAAGGTAATTGTAGATTATCGAGTATATCTAAGATTTCACTGTGACAATTGCAACTTTGGCCACTAATGGAATATTTTTGTTCATAATATTATTGACATTGATGTCATAGGCAAGCCATTCATTTTGGAGAGCCTTCCATTTCAAGTTAAAGCCATTCAAGTAATCCTCAAATAACATGCCTTAGGCTCAATTGGGATTCACCACACTTACAAAGCTTTGGTTAGTCTAATATCCTTCAGGTTCTATAGCTTGACTATAAGGAGGAGCACTCAAACCTCTTTTGAGGCTCAACCAACATGAGATCGTTTAATTTGTGGATTGAGATTTTCCTCTTCCAATAAAGATGTGGCACGTAAGTGCCCCTCTATCTCCAAGATGATTGGTGGAGAGGGAGTATGGCCTCAAGGGGTTCGGCCTCTTAATTTAATACTTAGTTCCTTGAAGGACGAAAAGGATAAAGACAAGCATGTTGGTTGACAACCAATACAAAATTAGCCCACTTCGCCAATAATAAATATGCATATGGTCCTAGGAAATAGTCTTCCCTAGGTTGTATACTATCAACCATAAAGGTATTTATGCTTCCAATCTTGATCCATAAACAACGGGAAGTAGATGATTGTTCCATTGATTTGGAGTAATGCATAAAAGGGTCTTAGTCTGTAGCCTAAAAGGATATTGAGTTATTGAAAGTGCATACATATAGAGGCCTTCAAGGTCTAGAAAACATATATTTTGGGGCATAAAGCTTGTAACACTAATCATTATGGCCTATCCCCTTGTGAAATTAGGGATCCCATGGAAAATATGGGAATTTCAACCCTAGTTAGAAAATGGTGGGATCTCTGTTGTGACACGCATCCATAGTGTGAATTTAATGCAACAACTCCCTTCATTTAGGGCTCTCTTTTAATCTAGGAACCTAAGGTCCTTTAAAAATTTGAGCAAAACCCTAGCATGTGCAGAGATGACACTTGAGATAGAAATCTCATATGATTTAATTGTACTTAAGATTAATTCTCCATTCAAGCATGCAGTCATTATATGATATAAAGGTCTTTGGACAATAGATGAATCTTTGGAAAACTACTCTTAGGATGTTTGGAAGGATAAGGGCGACATAATGCTTAGCCTCCTCTTTAACGGGTTTCACATTATAATGGTCCAAAATTTGGGCATCTACTTATCTATTCAAAATAAAGGCCCTCGTAAACTATGGTGAACACTCCATCTCTAGCCTTGGTACCTAGTTTTAATCCAAACATGGCCACTATAGTGGGAACAAAAGTATGGATTTCCTTCACCAAACTTCCTTTGGAATGCTAAAATTTAAAAATCTTGCAAAGTGTTGGCATGGCTCATGGAGAGTTTGAAGAGTAGCTTGAAAGATAGAAAATAAGAAACTCATATTGTGCTGAAATGAAAGTTTGGATCAATCATTCAAGTCCTCAATGTAAATGTATGTATACAATCCCAATTTTGATCTTTTTACTAGGAGTATTGATTACGCTAGGGTTCCTTTTTTATGCTACTCTTACCCCTTGGTCACATTAATATGCTTTTCCCTAACAAGACAACTCAATATAACCCAAGATGGTGTGGAAGAAAGGTTCTTTATGAAGAAATATAATGATTTCTACACAATCACTATTACCTCTAGTTTGTTTTCTTCCAATCCACTTCCTCCCAATTTTGTGGAGATATCGTGGTCAATCCACTCACTGAATGTTAAATAATGATTCAATTCCCATCTTGTGAATTAGATCCACAAATCTTCCTCTCTTCAAACACTCCTATCTTGCCAATACAAGCTATATGTTTCCATAATTTTAATTGTCTCAAAGCTATTGTTGGGTCTCAAAAATGCAGGTTGTGGATTCTAAGGGGATGCCAAACCCTATGGTCAAATCCACAATGTTTTTGAACCAATGATTGGAGTTTGACCTTATCGATCAACTTCTCCCTGCGCTTTAGGTCCTGCTACAACCTAGGCAGGTGAACCTTTGATTATCAAAGCAGGTTGTATGATTAAATCAATGTTGGTTTGCTGCTAGTTTATCCAATTACAATGGCATACTTGTAAATCAGATGAGATATTGTAAGCTATTTCTAAAGAAAGCAAATGATTTAATCTAAATTCTAACAGAAATAAATAACAACTAACATGAAATGAATCTAAACTATAGCGATAAAACAGAGTAAAGATTTTAAACATAAAATGAATCAATAGTTAGACTGGTGCTTTGTCCATTTGGGCAACGGAGTCAGGATGTCAGAAACAAATAACTTGTATCAGGTAATAACTCGATCTGATTGGCACATATAACTATTTGCAACTTGTACAAACGTGCAAGGAAGAAATTATTAATTCATTCTTAATAATCCAAAGGACATAATTGTATTAAATGCAAAATATTAAAAAGATTTTTAATCTTTCCGGAAAGAACCAATTCAACTTTGCAAAATAATAAATTAGATCAACTCTGGAGACAAATTTATAACCCTAATCAATTAATCGTACTTAGCAATCCATTCAACATTCTAAGATTACTATAATTGATGAGAAAGGATTTAATTCTCTCTGAGAAACCAATCAAATCAACTATACTGGATTAGCAAATGTAATCAGACAATTTGAACATATCCTTAACATATTCAAATTGAATAATCAGAAAATGAATGACATGGAGATAATTAAATTGATTGAATTAAAAACAACAAACAGATGATACCGTCACAATGCATTTCGAATTCGAATCCTCAACTGCTGCCTCAAAACATATCATGCACCATAGCCTTTCTCAGAATGAAATTGCATAAAGGATCAAATTTGCATCAGATTATAATCCTAAAATGCTTCAATTTGTCTTTGTGTAAAAAATCTCTATTTCTAACCTAATTCTAACTCACTTCTTCGGGTCCTGGGATCTCTATTTAAAGAGATGCAACAAGCCTCAGACCCGTTACATTCATTTTGGTGACGGTTAATAATTGGTTGAACCAACCATAAGAACCGACCTTATTCATTACATAAATTAAATGACTTGATTTTGAAAGACTTAACAATCCTCGGAAGTTGGGATAAAATATTTAATCTTCCATGATGAGATCATTTAACCGCCAGTCGAGAACCACTTCATTGCATTCAACACAACCCTAATCCTGCAAAGAAAACAAATTAATCATTAGATAAACAGTATATAAACAATATATGATTTGAATTGTTGTGAACCTTAGGACCTGTGTCGTGAGGTATCATTTCCTTGTCTCCGTATATTTTCTCATGTATTTAGGGTTTTATCCTTTCCATAGAAATCCCTAATATCTTTTCCTTTATGTTGAATGCCTTTGGCAGAAAATAAAATATTCCATATTAACCTTCATTATAGTATCATCGCGAAGAAAATAAAATAATTATTTATTTCTTCTTTGGCCATTAATCTTTATTTTCAGATTTGCTAGTTATATTTTTCATATTTGTTGTGAAAATAATTACCCTTGATTAGGGTTTGACAATAACCTTCATGAAAATAATAATTATTATTCCTCTTTAGCTTCCCTTAATTATTATTTTTCATTTGTATTAACCCGCATATCTTTCACTTAAGTTGGACAAAATTACTTCAAAAACTATTACTCCTCCTTAGCAAAATATTTACTGGCCTTTGTATGTTCTTCCGTAATATTTTCTGGGTGAAATAGTTACCTATTGAATTAATCCCTCCCATATCTTATTTCAGGATGAAAATATCAAAATTTCTCCTTGTATCGGGTTAAATCTTCTAAAAAATAATTCACCTCTTTACAAATGGCATCCACATATTCCTTACGCCTATATTTTCTAAGATGAATTGACAATATTCATCAATGTCGTATAAAGTGCAGTAATTTCCACTGTGAGAATGTTTTATAGTCATAAAAACCCTAAAATCAGCTGTATATAACTTGCACTCGTAAGAAATTACAGGAATATACAATTATCAACGCCCAATAAACTTAGAAATTCTGGTAATGCAAATAATCAGGTATCTATAAACGATTAAGATATCCTTGAACAATCTTCAGAGAAGAATATACAATAAAAACCTATCCCTCGTGGCAGTAGCCTGTAAGATTATAGTTGTTGACGCATTTTTACTCTGTTTCATCGATATCTTAACAAATATAAGATCCAAGTGGTTTTTAAGCCAAGTATCATCAATGCCACGTTGCATTGGTTTGGCTCTTATGGTTGTGGTATTCTTTTGAATTCTTTGGCACTGATAATCCTTTAAGCAATCTGTTATTTTTAGCAATAGCTATTTTTAGCAATTGTTGTTTCCATAGGTTCTATTTCTGATCAAAGAGTTGAGGGACTGTTTTTAGGTCACTTTAGTTAGTTGTTATTTTGTTATTTCTTTAGATTAATTTTTTCTTTAAAGTATCTTTATTTCTTGCTTTTTAAGAGATTTAAGCATTTGCTCTTTAAAACTTTGGTTTTTGGAATAAAATAATGATTATCTTAAATCCCAAAAATTGGGTATCTTGTAATCTTATAAATAAGCTTTGAGCACATAAACTCTTAATGATAGTGGCCATTATGCTTATGCTGCTAAATTGTTATTCAAGTTGGTTAACTATGTTTGTGATCTCCGTGAAATTTAATTCTAATGATAATCTTTCTTTGTTGGAATTTTACCTTTCACCCGATGTAAAATACTCTTTTTAAAATAATCACCCATTGCAAAGCTTTAAATTTAATTTCCTCCATGAAAGGCTTTAATAGTTAAAATATCCTCCAGGTAAAGTAATCATCTCTCCCTTGGTAAAAATATTTATCTTGTATTTACCCGTATGTATTTTTCACTTGGCTTTTAGAAAAATATCCCTTTGGACAAATTACTACCCGTTATCTTGGTGAAAAATATTTTACCTAAAAATGAATTTTCATAATTTGATAAAATTTCTACATTCTGGGAACAAATGGGGTGATTCTAATAGTTTTCATTAAAAATATTCGCACCATACATCTTTGCAATGGTGTTTTATTTCCTTCACGGCCATACCGGAATCAAAAACTCTTTGATAATATTTATTTTATCTTTTTCTGAAGGACATGACGGTGTTGAATATATTGTTGGAAATGACATTTGTCCATGCCTTGTTGAGCTTCTGTTTCATGATTCTCAACATATACTGCTTTCTGTCATGGAAACTATGGTCAATATTGCAGAGTATGGGAATTATAAGGATGTTATCAATGACAAGGCACTCTCCCGTATTGTGGCAATCATTTCAAGTGGTGACAAGAGAGGATCAGAAATAGTGATGCAACTTCATATACAGATTTGTAGTTTGGTTGCGAGTATCACAACACTCACACAGGATGACATTGAGCTTACAGTTAATGCAGGAGTAATTTCTGCACTTGTGGGGCTTCTTGTAGAGGCAGTAGATAGTGTATAGGAAGAAGCTGCTTGTGCTATTGTTAATGGTATTATACATGGGAGCGAAGAGCAGGTGATATACTTTGTGGATCTTGATTGTGTAAATCTCCTTGCTAATCTGATTACACCTAGCAAAAGAAGCCTCACACAAACTTGCCTTGATGGCCCAGAGAGGATGTTGAAGCTCATAAAAGAGGAAAACAAACACCCACATCTCTTACGAACTGCTAAGCTCAGTGATTTCATTAAAACATAAGCATAAAGCATTTTCACCAGTTATCATGATCAATGGCCAGATCCAAAGCACTATAGTCTTCTATTTCCTCCTGCTAAGAAGCCTCGTTCTGGTTTGTCAATAGATCCAGAGAATGAAGTTTAGATGAGAACTCCCTTTTCTTGAAACCTAAAAAGTTCAATGGTGTGGAAAAGTTTGAGTGGGAATTTGTTTGTATATTAGAGCTTGAATGATTCAATGAAATGGTGTGGGAAAAGTTTGATGGTGTGGAAAAGTTTGAGTGGGAATTTGTTTGTATATGCCAGCATTCCTGTTCATTTCAATGAATCAATCATTCAAGCTCTAATGTGATGCAACTTAAGTGTTTGATTTAAAAAAATGCAGTTCAAATTATATTTTCTAGTTTGTGGGGCTTAAAATTCAATCACCATTGTCTTGATCTATAAATTATTGATCCCAAAGTATAAATGTTTCTAATGATTTTGACCGAAGAAACCTGAAATCTTTGTACTACGGAATGAATCATTTAAGTTAAACAACATTTCATTTGGTCTGTCCTTTTTGTTGTGTGAAAGCGTACACATTTTGTGATCTACAGTTAATATGATTCACAACTGTTTCAAGTTCAGCCTACTCATTCCATTAAACATATAGTATTCCAGATTTTGTCCATACACACATGAGAATAGATGGAATCCAACGATTTATAATTTTTCTTGAATCTATGCATGTGAAAAGATTATCTAATTTCATTGTTTTGTTACCTATAATGGCTAAGAAAAATGTGCAGGCTATACCCCTACGTGGCCAGCACAGTAAGTCATTCAAAGTATGATAAATGAAGAAGCAATGCTATATATAAGATTTCAAAACATGAAGGAATGGCTCAAGAATAATCATTAGATGATTGCAGGATACACACAAAATGAATCTTTGGATCAAGCTTTAGTAACTTTCAATCAAATAAAATCGATAAGTGCAAAGCAAAATTATTATGGAGCAAATGGTGAAATATAATTGGAAGTGTTCTAATAGACATGACTATAAAGGCTCAAACAAGGTACCAAACTGAACAATATACTCTTCTAGATTTAGATAGGAACATCGATGGGTTTTTAAAATTTTCTGCAAGGAGAGCGAACTAGAGGATAATGGCTATGTTTGAGCACAGTCGAATCACCAGAAATGGGTGTAGGAGTAGTCGCCACCAAACCACCAACAAGCCAAGCCGAGGACAACAAGGAGAGATTGTTTCAGGAAGACCTAGGGCACTGTGTAATGCTGACTAAGTATAAGGAGGCTTCACCTCGGATGAACACCTGAATGTTTCCATCCATCTGCATGTTTGTCAATATGCAGACTATATCAAAAGAAGTTTTGCATAAAGATATGCAGTTTCCATGGCAAAATGACCTCAGAGAGAAATGGAACATAACACGATGTTCATGGTCAACAATGTGTAAATAAACATTCTGAATTTCTTTGTACAATATGAAGATTTAAAACTACTTTTAAAGGCTTAATCTCTCCTAGTTGCAAATATGAGGGGGCTCCATGAAAAATGAATTTCCACGCATGCCTCCATATAGAAGATATGCATTTAATCTAACAGTGTTCATAACATCTTTTCCATTATAGTGCACCACCTAGTTTTAACTCAGGAGGTCACTTTCTACCCAAGAGGTCTGGCAAAAAGGCTACAATATTTTCAAGTGATCCCATCTTATAAACTCCTCAATCTTACACTACGAGAATCCATAACGAACCCAATCTTCTAACAAGCCACCCAAGTGCCACTAGCTATCTTATACTTTCTCTGTGTATTCTCAATAGAAACCTTGATGAGTAAAAGCCATTTTATTTGTTTCTATTCATCTACCCTGTTATCAGTACTAGATGCATGCACTATCTTCAATAATCAAATAATGGTAATGGCTTGAGCAAGGAAATGACTTGTAGATGAAAGTTACCAGACTAATTCCTTTGCTTTAACTACGCAGCACAACTACAATTGCCTTTTGCTTGCTGATGAGCTCAAAGGGTCAGGCACTAGACAAAGAAATGCAACCCCTAACTGTCCCAAAATTTTTGCATTTAATTGGGTAAACTGATCTCGAAGTGCATACAAAGTAAGCATTTTTTGAAAAAATGGATTGGACTTGTCCAGTTCCAATAGCTATACCTATGTGGAGATTCAACTTGTTTGTCTAACTCATCTCCCTACTACAAGCAAATCTATAACCATTTGGAAAAGAAGATGCATATAGTACAATAAAAAAACATAAAGAGGAATCTTAGGTAGTTATGGATTATGGTACCCAAAATTTGTTATAGATCTATTCTAAAGATAGAGGTGGAGGTAACATCCACAAGAAAAATTAAAAACCCCATCCTAGAACATTAGGGGTTTGAACATCCCTAACAAAAGAAGCCTAGTTAAACACTAGCTTTAGATGAGAGGAACAAACATTGTCCTTATTCAAGAACCAAAATTGTAATGGAGAAATTAGTGGCTATTTTTGAACATTGTGCTCATTATGGAAGGGGCTTGCAATGAATTCAATGGGTGATTTAGGTAGCCTATAACTCTCTACGACTTGACTGTAGCTATTGCTAATGATTTAACTTGATGTATCCATAAAAATGGTTGATAATCTGTAATGCTTATGTTCTTATATTATAATTATCTTAAATATATGTTTAAGTTTGTTGTAGTGGTAAATTGTTTTCGACACTTAAGGTGTTATGAAGGAAGTCCATCTATTGGGGCTTCTTAAGTTTTAAACATTAAAAGAATAGAACATACTTTAGTATATATAGTTGTGGATAATGATCTAACCATCCCCATTAAAAGTTTCATAATTGGTTTCCTTTTGACAATTATAAATGCATGAAAAAAATGTCTACAAGAAATCCTTAAAAATCAAACTACTAAATCTATATTTAAAATGATTTTAAATTTATTGTCCACCTTTAAATGTGAAATTACAATGAAGTTTTCTTGATTTTTCGAACTCAATTTCTAACCATTTCCCATATAAACAAAAAATACTATACCAAATTTATCTAACTCTTAACAAAATTGTAATTTCACACTTGTGAATAACTCGGGAGCTCAGTCCCGCCCAACTCAGCATGGGGTCTCTCGGCCACTGCCTTGTGCCAGATCGTCTTTGGTGGTGATGTGTGGCCAATAAGTCTCAGAAAATGAGGAGTTTTATCTCAAACGTGGGGTGATTTGCAGATTCAACGATTTTTGGCCATACCTTCATGCTCTTCACAGATGGGTCATGGATTCATGGAAGCCGCTTGTGGATGGTACGATTGAGCTCTTCCCCTGTGCAAGGGGTTTCTTCATAGTGACATTTGCTTCTACGGAGCAACAAGACTTAGTGCTCAACGATAGCGTTTGGTTGTGGGGTGAGCATTCTCTCTCCACAAAACCTTGGATTCCTTCCTTCAATCCTCTCTCTGAGCCGCTAAATATTAGACCAATTTGGGTTCGTCTCCCGAATCTCCCTCTCCAATTTTGGGAGGATTCATGTTGTACGAGGGCATTGACAATGCTATTGGTCGCTTCTTGAAGGTAGACTCTACTACTTCTTTGATTGGACATACTATGGTCACTCGCATCTTAGTGGATATTAACATCTCCAGACCCCTTCATGGAGATGTAGTTTTGATGGTTGGGGATAGGCCTTGGATGCAATAGTTAGACTATGAAGGTTGGTGCTGCTACTTGGTGGAATGATGCTCTCCTTGATCACTTGATGGGGTTAGCGCTTCCCAGGAGGTTGCTTCCTTTGAGGAGGATAGCTCCTCTCAGAAGGGTGAGCCCTCCTAGTAGACTTTGCCCACCCCCCTTGTGGTGGTGGATGAGGCTAACCCCTCGACTTCTCTGGCCGCTTCTGATAGACCTTCGGCTCCTTTGTCGGCCCCTTCCACTTCGGATTAGATTGCTATTTCGTCAGTTCTTGCTTTATCTTATGTGATGTCGACTTCTGGTTCAGCGCGTGAGATCTCTTTGGTTGCAGTGTCTGTTGAGGGTCCCCTCCTCTCGCCTCGTTATAAGGATTTGCACTCGGAGTTTTCCTGGATAGTGGTTCAGCAAAAAAAAAGGTCTCCCCAAATCTGTTGCTGCTTCATGACTGAGGGTTAAGGGAGTTAGATTTGTTTCCTCGGGATTTGGTGTTGTTTAGATCCCTTGTTTTGTTTTGCAACTAGGTTGCTGTTTCTTTGTTGTTTTTGTGTTGTTGCTGGCTTGCTTGTGGCCTATTTTGCTCTGCCCTGGGGGCCTTTGTGTAAAAGGGTTCAACACCCTGGTTCGCTGCTTATCTTAATCAAAAACAAAATTTTACTCTAATAAGAAACTATGAGTAATTATGAGTGTGCCCATTTAACTTATGAGTCTAATTGCTACTAAGAATTCAATTATTAATTCCCAACTTTGTGTGGCTATCGTTTGCATTTATTTAATTAGCCTAGATATATGTGAAAGGGATTTTATTCCCTTTGCAATAGGAAGGAAACGGATTGGATTTCATTTGAAATGTAAATACAAACTAAAAACAACAGTATAGGTGAATATAAAACAGTGAGTATATAATGAAATGCCTCTTAATAAATAAATGTGTACGACCAGGGCAATAAGATTATAAACAACGACCTCCATATGTACGAATAGATGTTATTTTTCAAAATTTATAAAGTGCTTTAATCTATTTGATGGAAGACCCTTAATTGAATTTGCTCTCTTTCTCATGGTCCTTATCTTCCTTCTTGTTTGGCATGGACTGGGTAGTTGTCCTAACAGTATCTACCACACTTACAGTGAGAATTTCTCGTAGTTGGTTATCTATAGACTTGTCTGATATGAATATTCTCAAAGCCCTTGGAGAGGCGTAATCAGAATGCAACGATTGTTACAAATTAGACCACATTACTCTGAATTCGCCGCGCCTGTTTACTTTTCCCTGATACGCAACAGGACGCAGTATTTTAATCTTGTCAAACACTTTAATCGATGTAATTTATGCCTGCCCTTATCCACCTCTACCCGCCCAAGAATTTAACTCTTGATGGCTCTCACTTCACAAGAAATAAATTCTGTACATAGATTTTAACTTTGCGTTCATTGCAGTATTCGATCTGTTGTATCTGCAATATGGGTGAAAGAAGATCGACAATTAGTTGTGCTTCACTCTGGATTATAACATTGGGCTGGATAGTTGCCCTGCCATGGAAGTGCGCGACAGGGGAAAAGTGTGGAAACATAACTGTGTTTGAGCCATTTGGGTCAGGCGGATCATTCCCTTACGCAAACATGGTGCGCTGCAATGCCAACAAGACGCTCCAGCTTCGAACTGTGCGCGGCCCATTCGATGTGCAAAGCGTGGATTACGAGTCGAAGAGGCTGCGGATTTGGGATCCTTCGCTTTCAACATGCACGGCTCTCACGCCTCTGGGGAATCAATATTTTTCCCCGGATTCGATCCTCCCACCTTCCAATGAGACCACCATTCTCCTCCTTAACTGCAGCTCTAAATCCATTGTCACGCAGAATGCTGCTCATTTCTGCGCAGACACTAATTCTTCTTCCACTGTTTTCCATGATATGTATGACGATTGTCCTGCTTTTAAAGGCCTGGTGGCGCAGCTTCAGAATTCTGAGACTTTGGCGTGCTGCATGACCGATTTTGAAAGACTGGGGAATCTGAGGCTTAAAGAGCTCCAGTGTTCTCATTATACGAGTGCATACAGGAGTAAAGAGTCGCAAGAATTGGGGTACGGGATAAGCCTTTCGTTCCGGGAATCGGAGGAACCTGTGCCGGACATTGGTGACTTCTGTGAGAGATGCGATCCTGACCGCCATGGCTTCCAAGTGTCTGAAGATCATCGCAGATGTGGCATAGGGCGACAGTGCATTTGCTACCCTCATAAATGCGGTAAAATATCATATACCATATGATACTATATACTATACAACAACATGATGCTTATATTGTTAGTATGTGAAGTTGTGAATTCAGTTTCTTATTCTAAAATTGATGAAGTAGTTGATGATTAGTTCCATCCAGAAGTGTATATCTAAGTGTCACTGGTATGTTCTATGTATGGAAATCCTTCTTTGGAAAAGATTTTGATTATTTGCATGTTTTTTTTTTGTGGTTTTTTAAATTAATTGAGTTTGAATGCAAATGCATTGAGAAATTCTATAACAGCTAATTTTCTTCTGAGAATAAAATTATTGAGAGAATGCATTGTGAACAACAAATTTTCTTCTGAATTGAGAGACCTTTATCCTTGGTTTTTTTTCTATACATAACCAAGTTTTCCACATAAATCTGTGTGCTGTCTATTTTATACAATTTATTACTATTTCACTGTATTTATTTCAATTCTACAATGCATTTTTTTTTAACATATGTCTAATATCTTTCATTTTTTTTTTTTTTTTTGGGCTGACGCAGAGGATGACTTCTTCTCAAGAGCTGTGCCCGACACTTTGCCACCAACCCTAATCGAAAGAATTGTTATTTTGTCTGTGTCGTTAGCAGGTATTATCATCATTACTGCATTTGTCATCTATCCTTACAATATATTATCTGTGGTAAAGGCAAGTCTCTGGTTTTAATGTGTGGCTGCATGCTTTTGGATTTTTTCTTTGACAGGAGCGGCGCTTTGGATGATATTCTGATTTTCAGGGGCAGACTATGAATTTTAGCGTTAAAATTGAAGCTGATCTGTGATTTAAAATCTTGGAATTATAGGTGGTTTTTAAGGCACTAAAATCAACACACTTAAATTCTACCTACCTAGCACGGATCACTACACTGCTATAAGTTTTGACATTATTTGGAACTTCAAAACTTTAATGAACTATGCGATTCAAGATGATTGTAATTTTAAATTTTACACATTGTAAAAAAAAGGCACCCGTGCTATAAATTGGATTTGTGTTGTGTTGTGTTTTTCTTTAAAGGATATAGTTTTGCGGAGAAAATAAATCACAATACATAAATAAACAAGTTCAAGTTAGTTAAACAAATGCAATCAATAGGAATTTAGATTAAATTAGTTAAGATTAATTATTGAAATAAAGATGTTAAGTTAAAATAAGAGGATTATGGGTATTTAACTTTCTAATTAATGATGGATGAATGATGCAAATGTGATGTTGAATTGATTTATAATTGCCTATAAATTTATGCCCTTGAATTGATAATTGTTTTAGAATCTATGCAATTTCAGAAAATTTTGTGGTTTGCCTAGATAATGGGTCGGTAAGGGACATGATAATGGGTTGGTGAGGTTGTGTGTGTTATTGACCGATGGGACTATACAGGATAGGTGACAGGACAAATTTCATTATGAAAGGATAGTTGCATTAATTCCTTGTAGAAGGTGGTACTGGGGGGTTTGCATAGTCTATTGTTTGTGGGGATATCAACAATTGTTGTTTGTTGTATGTGCTTTGTGACAGATAGCACCTTCGGCTGGTGAGAGATTGGAGAAGGCGAGGAAGGTAGAAAGTCTTAAGGGATCCCATTATGGTTAGAAGGGGAAACTGAGGAAAAGAAGGGTGTTGAGGGAGGAAATGCTGGTATATTTATGGATTTTGTTGAGAAGGAAATTAGGAATCCAAAGTTGAGGCATTGGCTAGTTTGAATTTGGGAACTAGCGAAAGATATGGATGAAGCTCTGTGTGTTCGATTCGGTCTATAATGGCCAACCTTTTTCTAAATCTAAGGCATAGATGGGGAAGACAGAATGTGTTTGATGCTGCTTAGACCTTGAGTTGTGCCTCAATGCTCTCTGATGTGGTAGGATCTTAGCTGGTCGATGACGATATTAAGGATGTGGTGCATCAGTCAAAGGTGCATTTCAATTATCTTCTAGATCATCTACATGCTTTGAAGGGGTGGAATAAGAGTTTAGAAAGGGTGATTGAGGAGATTGCCAAGGGGTTGAAGGTTAAGCTTCCAATTGATGCCATCCCTACTTTTGTAGACAACTACGATGATGAGGATGAGGACGATTTTGTTGAGGTCACTTAAACAGGTAATGTCTCTTGTTAAATGTTAGGCTATTAAGGAGGGGGTCTCAGGGCTTGTGTGATTTTCCTTGGCCCCCATTTTTCATTTATCTTTTTGGGATGATATGTGATGGGCTCAGTTGTGTAAAACAATGGTGGTTTGGGTTTATGAGTGGGTTTGATTTGGTGGCACAAAAAAATGGCGGGGCTGGGTATGGGTATGGGGCAGGTCTGTGTGGTTGTAAGTATGAACATAGATATTAGATAATCTAGTAGATACTGGATATTTTTGGTTTTGTCGATTCCTCATCGGTCACGTTGTTGGTATTTTGTATAACGAATGTTTATGGTAGCAGACTTGGTGGGCATTATGCCACCAACATCTAGGAGTTAATCCTATTTTTTGTTATATGGCTTCTAGGCCCTAACCATGTTTACTATAATTTTTCTTTTGTGGTTCAAATATGAGTGCAATAGGTTGATCTTGAGTAGTGCAACCTTGATATGTCATGTAAAATTGATTTGTGATGCACAAGACTGATATTTTAGAATATGCTCCTAAAACCCATTTGTCTTTGTCTTCCTAGTAGCTAAAATTATTAAGGTAGTTTCTAAGGACATTGTTGGGGAGATTGCTAATTTGATAGATTAGTGTGTTATCCTAGATCACCCTCTTTGATGGGTTGGATCAACAATTATTAGTGATATCAAAGACAATATACACAAACATGCAATTGACCTATATACAGATGATGTGATGAGATTCTTTATCCCTTTAGAAATTTAAGTGTGTTCTAATTGTTCTCCCATATGAAATTAAGTGCACATTAAATTTCTTTAAATACAATGACATAACATGTTGCATAAAACATGTGCTAGTTGACTCATAATGGCTAGTAGAAAGGGGTAGATAGTTGGAATTTGAATTTGAACATTTGAACTTTGGGGTCATTCCCATGTACCTTGGGATTAAGCCAAGTCAATCCCTTGTAACAAACAAATGAATCATGGGGATAAAGTGATAATATTGAGGCCAGTGGAGTGTATGCCCAGGGTAAGTGTGAATGCAAGTGCAATAATGATGAGTATGTTAGGATTAAGGTGCCATCAACCTTGTAAATCCTATGTAATTAATTACTCTTAATGTTGTTTGTAAATTTCCATAAGTACTCACCAAGTAGCGATCTTGTTTTAGTCGCATGTTTGATCCCGGCACCCAACAAATGTAGGTTATCTAGGGCGTTCCAGGGGTACCCTTGTGGGGTTTGGGGGTTGTGCGCCCCGGTGGGGCAACACCCCCGGAAGCCACATTTTATATATATTTTCTCATTGTAAATCTGGACCATTCATCATTAGGTCACAGATCTGATGATAGAGGTTATGTTGGCTTTTGTTGTACCCTAGAAGGCAACCCTTTTATGAGGATATTGTATTACGACTATGTTGGAGTAGAGATTATTATAGGCACAGTTGGATTGAAGAATGAAGAGGAGATTAATAGTGTTGTATTGTAAACTCTATTGAAGTTAATATAGACTAGTGCATCTCTTCTTGTGTGGAGTTTTTTTTCCCAAAAGGGTTTCTCCATGTAAACACTGTGTTATGTGTTTGATCTTCTGTTCTGTTATTGCTTTGTGTTGATTTCATACTATCTTCATTATGGTTCTGCACAGTTAAATATCTATATTACAGTTGTAATAAGTTTTCTATTTATAATTGTTTACCTTCATTTATAAAGTTTGATATTAGAGTTTGGCCAGTTCTGTGTCTTGGGTGGAAGTGTGAGGGTTTTTTGAGGTGCAGTGGGAGTTCTGGTTTAACTTATTTTGTAGATTTGTGTAGAAGCCATGGCTGCACTCTCATCTCGATTGGACATTGAAAAATTTAATGGAATAGGTTATGAGCTATGGAAGTTGAAAATGGAGGATCTGCTTGAAGAAAAAGATCAATGGTTGGTTGCGACGAAAGAGAAGAAACCTGATACTATCAGTCAAGATGAGTGGGACAAGATGGAAAAAAAGTCACGAGGTATAATCTCGTTATGCC
This sequence comes from Cunninghamia lanceolata, assembly GCA_027924645.1. Classification (NCBI taxonomy): domain Eukaryota; kingdom Viridiplantae; phylum Streptophyta; class Pinopsida; order Cupressales; family Cupressaceae; genus Cunninghamia; species Cunninghamia lanceolata. The sequence continues at coordinate 1,615,398 of BSBN01000281.1, read as the reverse complement.
TTGCAAATTCTGTCATGTTGAATGTCTTTGCTGAGAAGAATGCACATGCTTTATGGAAGTGGTTGGGTGAAATCTATCAAACCAAGAGCCTAGTAAATAAACTGCATCTCAAAAGAAAGTTATTTTCCCTTAAAATAAAGGAGGGTGATTCGATAGTTGAACACTTGTGACAACAATCTAACCTACACTCTAATACCTGATCTAATGTCAAGCTTGACAAGAAACTAGAATGAAAATGCAGTGATAGGAATTCAACAAAATGATATCCACTTTAATGATAGCAAATTAACACTCAATTGCTAAGAATTCTATTTTAATAACATTTATTTAACAAGAGTCTTTTATTCAAAAATTAGCTAGCAAGGCCATGAATACAAACATTGCTTATGAATAGGAATCAGACTTTGTAGAATATGATTTCTCCTTGCTTAACATCTTCCTCTCTTATGATTCTCCTTCGTGTTCCACCATCTTTCATCTTCTTTGCGTGCTCATGTTGCAAGTATGTGCCTAATCGGTATTGTCACTGATGTCAACATATCTGTGTTGTCATTGATGTCAACTGTGCCCTTATCTTGTTACTTGCTTGTAATGAGTTAGATGTTGAGGATATTAAGAAAATTAGCTCCTCCGATAGAAATAGTGAATTGTAGTGAAAACAGTGTATTGCATACAAAAGAATAGACCGGAAGATTGCTCCGTATTTCCTGTAGAATGAATATCTTTGTCTGCGAATTGGAAGTTATTTAGAAGTTTGTCTAAAGATGCTATGTTCCAAGTTTGAGCCTCCAGTATGAAGATTTGTGTAAGTTATGTTCACCAGTGTGAAAACTGCTTTTCCTGTATGTTTGGTGGTGATAGGGAGAAAGTGTTATGCTCCACATTCCTCTGCATTGAAGTATTTTTTTCTACAGTTCTAGTTAAGTCTAAGATGATGTTAAGAGCCTTCAACTTCAATGGTTCATGATCTGGTGGTCCACAAGTAATCTTTTCCTTATGACAGTAGTTGCCTGTGTTGTTTATGTGCTCCGGTTTAAAGAATTTTCTTGACAAAGTGGTTAAAAGTTGTGCAGTTGTTTCCTGATGATTTCAATGTGCTTGTGGATGTCTCCTGATCATGTTCCTACCCTTGGATTGGTCCGCAAAGAGAAAGTTGGATCGTGGATGAAGAATGTTCTTAGAAGACTTAGTGTTCTCACTAGTCTTGGCCAACCTGGTTGATTACATTATTTGTGGAGATGTTTTGGAGATGGTGGAAGCATGTCATGGTGTGAAGGATTATGTTTGAGTCACATCTAAGGTGTGGCGTGATCAACATACATCATTACATCTTTCCCTTAGCAAATTCTGTATTAGGTCTTGACCTATTTCTATGTATATTTTTGTAATGTCGACCTTGGAGATTGTTCCAATGGTTGATGAATGTATTTCCGACCTTGATGTACATTCCAAGGTTGATGACTTGTATAAAGACTTGTAATGTAATTGCAAAAAAGTGTGTGTGTGGAAAAATGAGAAGATAAGTGTGAAGAAAAGAAGACCAGAGCAGAGAAAGAATATTGCGCTTTAATGGAATTGAACTCAGGGATAGAGTAGATGTTGTCAAATCAGTTCAAAAATTCCTGGCAGTGAGACACCCCTTGGTAGTGAGCTGATCTTTGCAGTGAACATTTTGGGCAGTGAGCCTCTATTTTTTGGTATTGATATAACTTATATATTTATGTGGGCTAACACCCACCATGGTTTTTCCCTTTTAGGGTTTTCCACGTAGAAATCTGGTGTCTACAGTGTTGAATGTGTGATTGTGATTAAGTCTATGGTTTCATGCTTTTATGGTTAAATCTCATTATCAACAATTAAGTAGTTGATGGTTTGATAGTCATTTGAAGTTAAGTTTTTGTGACAACTGATTCACCCCCCCTCTTAGTTGTCCTATGTATTTCAACAATTGGTATCAGAGCCAGGTTCCTCGAAAGAAAGCCTAACAGCATGAGGTTGATCCGGGATGGCACACAAGGATGAACTATCTTTCAATTGTTTCAATTGCGGTGAAGTTGGTCACTATGCATCCAAATGTCTAAAAAGAAACTTAAAGATTTATGATGAAGAAGGCAAAAGTAGAAAGACCAAGAAAACATTTTATGATGTTGAAGACGATGACTGTTGTTTCAATTCAAAGGATGTCAATTGCAAAGAAAGTTTTGATCCAGAGGTAAGTACTGGCAATGAAGATATAAGGAACTATTGGGTTATTGATAGTAGCTGCTCAAATCATATGACTAGTGATAAAGGTAAGTTTTTTAATCTTGTAAAGAATGAAGAAGGGTTAGTTAGATTTGGAGATGACCGTACTACTAAAATTTGTGGAAAAGATTCAATCAGTTTTGATGGAAGACAACATACAGATGATGTTCTCTATGTTGAAAGCCTGAGACAAAATCTCCCGAGCATTGGATAATTGTGCAGAGAAGGATACAGTTTCATATTTCAGAATGATACCTTTGAAATCAGAGATAAATTTGGAGCTATAATAGTTGGTGGAAAAAGGATAGAGGGAAATCTTTATCATCTTAGAGAAGGCAACATTATCTGTTCTATAACTCAGAATCATGAAAGTTGGCTTTGGCATAGGAAATTGTGTCACATCAATCCTAATGATTTATCAAGGATAACCTCAGCTCAAGTTGTGAAAGATCTTCCAGAGAGGATACATTTTGGCAACATCACCTGCAAGAAGTGTCAAGTTAAGACGCAAGCAAGAGAAAGTTTATAGGATGAAGAAAGATCCTCAACTGGACTAATGGAATTAGTTCATATAAACCTTTGTGGGCCTACACGAGCGAAAAGTCTCCAAGATGACAGGTACTTTATGTTCTTTGTTGATAATTATTCTAGAATGACTTGGGTTAGTTTTCTCAAAGAAAGATTAGAAGCTCCTGATGCATTCAAAGCCTTCAAAACAATGGTTGAAGATGAGTTAAATGTGAAAATCAAATGTCTGAAGTCTAACAAAGGAGAAGAGTTTACCTTTGATAAATTCAATATGTTGTGTGAGACTCATGGAATAAAAAGACAGCTATCTAGAGAGAATAGAGTGATGGAAATAATGAGCAGGTCTGTTCAATAAGATGCAAAAATAATGATAGAGGAAGTTGACTTACCAGAAGCATATTGGAAAGAAGCTATACATACTGCTGTCTACATTCAAAATAGAGTTCAAATCAAAGGTAACGATACTAAAACTCCTTACGAATTGTGGTATGGAAGACTACCTTCGGTAAAATATTTCAAAGTTTTTTGGAAGCAAATGTTATATCAAAAGAGATGAAGAGCTAAGCATGTTTGATGCTAAGTATGATGAAGGAACTTTCCTTGGATACTCTACTAAGAGTAAGGCCTACCGATGTTACAATAAAAGAATGAAAAAGATCATTGAGAGTGCAAATGTCAAGGTTGATGAAGACATACAAAAGTATTCACGAATCAATAATCATGCATCAGATTCAAATAGGCTTCCTTACAATACAAAAAGGGAAAAGGTATTTGCCAAAAAAGATGTTACTGAAGAGAAAAAAAAATGAGGAAAGATCGCTAGTATGAAGTAAAAGGACAAATGAATTGGTGTTTGATTGCCAATGCTGAATCTAAATCGGTGGCTGAAGCCTGCAACAATATAAAATCCTCTCAAGATGAATATCTATCCACTGACAGTGAAGAATTCAAAATTGCTCTTGAAAATCTTGAGAAATATGAAGAAGAAAACATGGACTTAAAAGCAAATATAACATAAGCAAATGAATACATCAAAGAGTTAAAAAGGAAAATCAAGGAGCTTAAGCAAAGACTTGATGTAAATAGTGAAGATTTGAAGTTAGCAAATGAAGAAAAATAAAAAACTAAAGAATGCTTGAAAAGAAAAACAAATGATTGCATAAAGCTTGAAGAAGAAGTTGTGGATCTGAAAGCTGATCTGAAACATGCATGGGTTCAACAAGACATTGAATTCAATGTAAGTACAACTAGATTTGATAGATTAACCGCTGAAGCAAGTCAGAAAAATCTTGATGACATAAACAATATAAGACCTGAGAAAGATGAAAGTTCTAGAACAAATCAAGAAAATAATTCTGAGGTCAAGGAGTACAAAGGAGAATAGTTCAAAAATTCTTGGTAGTGAGCCACCCTTTGGTAGTGAGTCGATTCTTGGCAGTGAGCCAATCTTTGTAGTAAGCATTTTGGGCAGTGATCCCTATAGGCAGTGAGCCTCTATTTTTTAGTATTGATATAACTTATATATTTCTGTGGACTAACACCCACCGTGGTTTTTCCCTTTTAGGGTTTTCCACGTAAAAATCTGGTGTCTACAGTGTTGAATGTGTGATTGTGATTAAGTCTATGGTTTCACATTTTCATGGTTAAATCTCATTATCAACAATTAAGTAGTTGATGGTTTGATAGTCATTTGAAGTTAAGTTTTTGTGACAACTGATTCACCCCTGCTCTTAGTTGTCCTGTGTATTTCAACATCTCAAACATCCCCACTCAGATCTTCCCGTGGACTCCAACATTCCTTATTTGGCATTTGTTCCCTCTTTCTTTCTACCTTTCTTAAAGATTTTGATCCCATCTGAGACACTTCCCCCCTTACTTCCATACATTCACCTGCCTAATTGATCTACGTGGAATCACTAGAAATTTGTTTTTGTTTTCCCAAAAGATACATTCTCTGCTAATTGTTTTGTTAGTTTCTTCTTCCATCCATCCAAACTAGAGTGGTGACAGGAACTACTTCACCATCTCCAACGATCTTCTTCAACCACAAAATACCTGCCTCTAAGAGGCAGATGTAGGAAAGTTAGGGAATTAATGAACTTTAAACAAAAAAAACTTCAAACAACAATGAATTAAAAGCCAAAATTGGTGGGGGATGATGCCCCTGCATCAGGCTCCCTAAGTGTGAGAAATTTGAGTTCCATCTCAAATGATGGTTTTCTTTTTCCTCTTCTTCCAATTGTGTTGCGTTCTTCGCTGTTCTTTGACCTCTTCTTGATCCTCTCTATGCTTGGCTTTATCGGCTTTATGTTTCTTGGTTTTTACTCTTTTGTTTTGCTCTTTCTTCGTGTATCTTCTCCTTCTTCTATCTTTTTCATCTACAAGCCTCCAAAACTCCATCTCATGTTCTGGAACATATATATCATTATCACTTTTTGGTTCCACATCCTTTTCATATTTCTCTTTTAAACTCTTCCCTTCAACAATTTCATTTAAAGATTCAAAAGCATCATTCTTAAAATCATTGGAATCAACTTGCTTACCTTTCACCTTGCATGTGCTCTCCTCAAGCTTCTTCCATGCTACTCTCAAAAGTATAACAATCTTCTTTTCCTTTGGTATCTCATCAGTCAATACTTTTACTTCATCTTTATTTACAGATTCTCTTGCATACTCCTGACTAGCATTTTCCTTTCCATCTTCTATTTTCTTGTTCTTTGTCTCTTCTACAAGCTCTACTTCCATGTCATCTTCATCATGAGGCAATGCTTCTTCTATTTTCAAGGCAACCATATTACGCCCTCTTCTTTTCTTAACAATAATCTGCACAGGCCACTTCAACTTCTTCCTCATTGGCCAATACCAATCATATTTTTGGCTTCTTTCCTCAAGCCACTATTCTACTACAAGCTTACACTTCTCAATATCTCTTCTTAACTCTACCATTTCTCTGTCAAACTCTATATCTTGTTTCTTCATATTTGTTTTCATGTTGTCTTTCTTCTAGTTGCTTCCCTTTTTGGTATTTTGCTGCATCTTTCTTTATTTTTCTGACTTCTTATACCTCACCTAAGGCTTCTCTCCTTTTCCTCTCTGCCTAGTCTTTTGGTACCCAGGTTCTTTCTTGTTAACCAGTCAATCTGCAACCCACATATCTTTCCAAGAATTTATGAACATACATAACTTCTTTACCCAAACTTTTGGGACTCTCAACTTCCTCTTCCTAGACCTTTTAGGCTTTGATACCACTTTGATGATAGCAATCCAACCTATGCTCTAATACCTGATTTGATGTCAAGCTTGACAAGAAACTAGAATGAAAATGCATTGAAAAGAATTCAACAAAATGATATCCACTTTAAAGATAGAAAATTAACACTCAATTGATAGGAATTCTATTTCAATAACGTTTATTTAACTAGAGTCTTTTATTCAAAAATTAGTGAGCAAGGCCATGATTACAGACATTGCTTATGAATAGGAATCAAACTTTGTAGAATATGATTTCTTCTTGCTTAATGTCTTCCTCTGTTATGATTCTCCTTCGTGTTCCACCATCTTTTATCTTCTTTACGTGCTCAAACATCCCCACTCGGATCTCCCTGTGGAATCCAACATTCCTTATTCGGCGTTTGTTCCCTCTTTCTTTTTGCCTGTCTTAAATCTTCCGATCCCGTCTGTGACGCTTCCCCCTTACTTACATTCATTCACCTGCCTAACTAATCTACGTGGAATCACCAGAAATTTGTTTTTGTTTTCCCAAAAGATACGTTCTCCGCTAACTGTTTGGTTAGTTTCTTTTTCCAACTGTCCCAACTAGAGTGGTGACAGGAACTACTTCACTGTCTCCATTGATCTTCTTCAACCACAAAATACCTGCCTCAAAGAGGCCGATGTAGGAAAGTTAGGGAATTAATGAACTTTAAACAAAACAAAACTTCAAACAACAATCAATTAAAAGCCAAAATTGGTGGGGGATGACGCCCCTGCATCAACTTGAATACATTTAATTTGATTATGAGTCAGTTAGCTTATGTGGATGTTAAGATAGATGAGGAAGATAAGTGTATTATGATCCTTTGTTCTTTGCTTGAGTCTTGGGAGAATTTCATTCTTTCTATCATTGCTGACCTCGAAGATCCAAAGATGGATGCCCTTGTTGCAACTCTCCTATCATCGGAAATGAGGAAGAAGGTTATGTATTTTAACATGCATGCTCTTTTCCCGCTTGATTAGCTTTTTGGGCTCTAGTTTGGGCTTTTGAGTGTTGGTAGGTGTCCTTATGTTTTTTTGGTTTTTTGTGGCCTTGGGAAGGCATGTGTGTTGTTTCGGGACACATGCCTTTGAGAAAATTCTATTCAGGCATTGTTTAGGGACATTAATGCCCAAATTGGACACTAGCACCCAAACTAGACACTAGCGCCCTGAGGGGATAATGCCTAGCACTGAAGTCCCAGTTTAGTGCTAGAGTCCCATTCTAGGTCTAGAGTCCCTATGCACATTGTGGTCATTAAGCCTTTGGACAACGAGCATTTTTTGACATTTTTTTAGGAAACTTTCTATACGAAAGTTGTTCCCCATGGTTCTCTAAGTCCTCCCATATTTTTATCTTGACTAGATGTGAAGTATTTTGGGAGTTATAACCATGTTTGTCTTGGGAAGTGTGCCTCACACGATGTCTACTGACTATCATCATTCTTGGTGGGAGTTGTGTTCCCCTTAGTGGACCCTCCTCTTGGTGAGGTTGCTCCTTGTGTTTGGAGGTTGTGTGGACCTTTTTTTGGCCTTGTGCTTTTGTGGAGTGTGTTGTCGTTCCTTGGTACGCTATCCCTGTGGTTGGGATTGGAGCTTAGTGTCATGGGAATGGTTAGGCCTATGTTGTGCCTTGTTGTTGTGCTCTCCTCGTGTGGTGGGTATTTTTGCTTCATGGAGTGCTTGGGAAGGATCCTTGATTGTATGCTTTACATGATTAACCTTTCCCTAGTCCAGTGTGATTGATGTATGATGCTGTGATTTTTATATATCGATGGGGGATGCCCTATGATGATACATGTGCTTGTATGGGTTATTTTTCCCTCTTCTCCCTTGTTGGTGACTAGAAATGGTCATGTAGTGAATGTAAATGCATAATTTTTGAGATTGTGAACTTTTATTTCGGTTGTTGGTGAGTTTTATTTTGGATTGTGAAGACTTATTTCATCTTTGGTTATGAGTAGCTTAGCCACAAATCTTTGACTTTATTTTCTAGTCACACTTACGGGTGCATTTGACTTATTGTTGAAATTATTGGTACCATTTATTTACCTTATTGTTGGAATTGAGATTTCTTTCACTTTGGTACTCTTGAAAGCATTGTGGCTATGCTATTTTCTAATTGTTTGGATTCGCTAGTACTGTGTTGTGAAATGTTCTTCTCTACCTTATCCAGTGTTGGATGTTGGGTAGAATGTTATGAGGGAGTTGAGATGGAAAATATTTGTGACAAGAAGTAGACGTGGGTCATTATGGGACAATCATTATCTGTCTATTTCTTTGTGTGGGTGTGTGTGTTGTGGTGTAAGTTATGCATTGGTTGCATCTTATTTTGAGTGGTGATTGTGGATTGATATTCTCTTGATGAGAAAATGCTTTTGTGCATGAGTGACGTGATTTTTGTTTGAGAAAATATGGTGTTATTTTGGAACGATGCCTTGTGATGGTGTGGGGAAATACGTTAGATTTCCCTTTCCTCAAGCTCTTTTGATCTTGTGTGATTAGTGTGGCCAACCTTGAATGGTTGGAGGTGTATGTTATTTTCTTTGATTTGGGTGTGCTTAGCAGTGTGGTATTCCTACCTTGGATGACTTCCAGGAGGAAGTCCATTTTAAGGGGGTGAGGATGTAATGCCCACCTATGTTGACCCTTGTTGTTGTGTGTAATAGATGATTAGTTGTACATGTAGATCATGTTATTGGATCCTTATGAGATATGCTATTGATTATTTATATAGTGTATTGTGTGTTCTTGTGATTTGTCATCGTCACATTGATCTTGCTAATGAGGTTGTTTCCATTGAGGTGTTCTGATGGTGTAGTCTGGATGCTTTATGAGATGTTTCTTATGACCATCGAGGAGTTTCTGATGAGGTCATGTTATGTATTGTTATATTATTGGAGTTTCAACTTCATTTTTTTCATTTAAATAATATGTTAGGTAGGCAGACCAGATTCCTTTAGTATGATTATGTTAGATGATTAATTGCATATTGATCATATTTTTAGAATACTCGATTTAATTAAAATGTGCATTTTAAATGATTAATATTTATTTACGTAATTTATGTCATTTCTTTGGTTATTGTTATGTTTTGGGCAGATGCACGTAATGTTGCATTGAGTGTGTAGGAAATTACAGGGATTGACCAATGAGTGAAATGTGGAGTAGATGACATGGGATGCTTGGTCATCTCATGTCATGATCCTTGTGTTGTTAAAACTAGTGAAAACCTCATTTGAATCGATTGTGATTCTGGATTCCCCTTGTGATAGACCTGTGAATGTCTTCTTGGGTGTGTTTGATTTATCACTTGTGCAATTTTTCATGTGCATGGTATGTGTGAAATATCTTATAGTGTTTTTGAAATCATTAATTGTGCTTTTATTTCCTGGTGTAGAGGAAAGGCAATTTAACTGATTTAATTGAGTTGTGAAGTGTGTTGCGAGTATGTGCTAATTGGTGTTGTCATTGATGTCAACAAGCTTGTGTTGTCATTGGTGTCAACTGTGTCAAGAGTATGAGTTAAGAAATGATGCAAGAGTATGAGTAGTTTGTGTTGAGCAGAGATCAGAGATAAGGTTGTACAAAGATGAGGATATGAACTATTGCTGAAGGTGATTTGGTTGCTTTGTAGAGATGTGGAAGATGTTGAGAATATGCTTCTGTTGTTTGGTTACCAAGTGCTTTTGAGAAAATTTGATTGTTAAAGGAAACAATGTGTTGAAGATGTGTTTTGACTTAACATAGTAATGTTTTGGTTTTGCTCCTTTATTCCTTATTGAAGATCTGCTTTTGCGGTTTGAATATATTGTTTAGAGGTGTTAAGAGATGTTATGTTCCAGATTTTGTGGTCCGGTTCGTTGTGCAAAGAAAGTTGTGTTCACTAGTGTGCGGAGAGTGTTTTTGAGTTGTGCAGAAGTGTCTGGGAGAAACTATTTTGCTCCGCATTTCTCCACAGATTTGTTTCTGGCTTTGCAGTTCTGGATTCATGCTTATAAGGTCTATATCTTTCTTTAGTTCAAGTGTTTCATGGTTTGGTGCTCCGCAAGTTCATTTCTTGAGTTGCAGTTGATGGCTTCTTGAGTTGCAGTTGATGGCAGAGTAATCTAAGTGCTCTGGTGTGAACTTTCTTTAGGTGAAAGATGTTGCAAAGGATTTTGTTGGTTTTCAGGTGCTTGTGGATGTCTCTAGATCATGTTCAATCTTGGAGCATGGTCCACATGTCATATTTTGGTTTTGAGGAAACGTGCACTTAAAAGTTCATAGTGTTAACACAAGTTTGGTCGTCTTGGTTGTTTACACTAATTACAGTTGTGCTTTGTTGATTGTGAAAGCATAATGAAGCATGTATGTATGGATTTAGGTCCATGCTAAGGTGTGATGTGGTCCGCATTCATTCCTTTCCTCCACAGGAATGTTTTGATCCAGACCTAATTTGAATTTTATGGGTTAAGTGTTAGTTGCCGTTGCACCAAAAGATCGACCTTTTAATGCCTGATACAACCACTTGACTTAACAAGCACGGGAGGTGGTTAAGCCCTTGTCACAAACCACTGCAGCGCAGTGCTGAACAAGAAGACCAAGGGTCACACCTTGCAACAAGCCCCCCCAGCGCAAGTGCATGGTTTGAACCCGTGACCTCAGCTCTGATACCAACTGTTAGTTGCCATTGCACCAAAAGATCGACCTTTTAATGCCCGATACAACCACTTGACTTAACAAGCATGGGAGGTGGTTAAGCCCTTGTCACAAACCACCGCAGCGCAGTGCTGAACAAGAAGACCAAGGGTCACACCTTGCAACATTAAGATGTGTTGCCAACCTTGGAGAATGTTTTCAAGGTTAACGACGGTATATTTATAAGTGTCAAGGATTCATGGATGGAGGTATGCACGATGGATATGATGTATGTGATGTGAATTCGATCAGCGCAATGAGAGCTTTCATGTGTTAGGCTACTGGATGCAGTGTGCAGAAGGTGTCTACTATTTTTTTAGTATTGTTTCGAAGATGATGTTTGTGTTGTGAATATTGAGCTTCATTGGAATTGAACTCCATGCATATGTTAGATGCAATTATATCAGTTCATCCTTGGTAGTGAGCCTTTTCTTCTATCTCTTTCTTCTGGACAGCGAGTCCTATGATGGTGAGCCTTTCTTTCTTTCTTCTGGGCAGTGAGCCCTCTGACAGTGATCCTTTTGTAATTCGGTGTTGCTACTACTTTATATTGTGAGCTAATCCTCACCATGGTTTTTCCCTTCTTGGGTTTTCCATGTACAATCTGGTGTTGACTTGTGTTTGGTGCTATTATGATTCAGTTTCTATTATTTGCTTTTCATGCTTAATCATCATAACAAGTTTAAAGGTTAGTGTGGATCTAAATGTTTGTGAGGGTTTAAAGTTTTTGATACAATTGATTCACCCCCCTCTCAACTGTCTTGTGCATTCAACAATTGGTATCAAAGCATGGTTCCTTGGAAGAAGCTTTATCGCTTGAGGAAGATATTGGAGGTTGAACACATGGCAGATATAAAGTTTCCTACTCCTTTAGAAGAGATTCCTATTGTTCAATTTTTAGAAGATGAATGCATGTCTGTCAATTGTGAAGAACTCAAGGTTGCTCTTGAAGACTTAGAGAGGACTGAAGAAGAAATCAAAGATTTGAAGGAGAACGTTAAAGAAGTAGATGGATGTATCAAAAAATTGAGAGAGCAAGTCAAGAAGCTCAAAGCAAGAAATAAGGAGATCAGTGAATAATTGAGGCTAGAAAATGAATCTTTGAATGGTCTGAAAGTGCACGTTGAAGAAAAGGAAAGGATTGAGGAATATCTAAACTTAATGGTGAAAGGAAAATCTAAAGAATGTATAAGGGTTGAACAAGAAGTTGTGAAACTAAAATCAGATCTGGAGAAGGCAAAGAATTATGAAGAAAAATTCAAGATAAGTTCTGCAAGGCTTGATGAGATGATTGCAAGTCAGAAAGATCCCAATGATAAAGAGAGTTTAGGATTTGAAAAAGGTGAAAGTTCAAAATCAGATCAGACTTCAAATTAGAGGAACAATGGCAAGCAGACCTGGAATCAAAAGAATAAAGATAGAAGACCTCCGGTCAGATAACCAAATGCTCAAAGGTATCCATCTTTCAATGGATTTTGTCATTTATGCAATAAGTATGGACACAAAGCAATAGAATGTAGAAGTAGAAGGAATCAAAATGTTTCATCCTTCTTTGGTCAATGCTTTACATGCAATAAAGTTGGTAATAGAGTTACTGTAAGCAGAATTAAATTGATTCAGAACTCTATTAGGTGTTTTGCATGCAATAAGATGAGACATAGAGCTAATGAGTGCAGAACTCAAATGAGAAATGGCTATGGCTAGGATAGAATAGTTAAATCTTTCAGTGGCTATTGTTATACATGCAAGAAATTTGGGCATAAAGCTAACCAATGCAGATCTAGAATGAATGGAAGGAATACTGGTCAGATAAATGTTGTGTGCTACAATTGAAATAGATCTAGACATACCTCTAAGTTCTGCAGAAGCAGAAGCATAAAGAAGGATAATTCGGTAAAGAAGAATGAACCAGTACAAAAGGTTGATCCCACAGAGACAAAAAGGGAAATGAATAAGATATGGCTAAAGAAGGATGTAACAAATGTTAAGGATGAGCCTGTATTGGTATTCGCTGTAGATGTTCCCTCCGAGAACTAAAATTAGAGCTTTGGCTCAGAGGGAGCCTTATTGAAAAAAAATTCTCCCCTGCCAAAGGAATGGTGCCGATGTCTCAGCACAAAGAGATAACATTAAGGATTAGCAACAAAGGTTTAAGTCAGGACAGAGACTGTAACTGCAAAGGATAAAGGTAGAATTGTGTAGATTATCTTGGTTGGTAATTTTGCAAGAGGATCTTATCCTCCACAAGAAGTTTGTTGTGCAAGAAAATTTTATTAGGTAAGAAGACATGTTATGAATTTTTGTTAAGTATTTGTCTGGTAAAATCAAGCTATAGTGTTCCAGTAATTTGGTTCACATTGGTCTGCTATTAAATATATTACTTTGCGGTTCTGGCATATGGTTATTAGTCATTGGATACATCTACATCCAAAATTTTGTCTGATTTTGATGATTGGCTTGAAATTAATGAGTAACGGAAGTTCTACTTGACATAACATAGTTGATTCCAGTACAAAGCAGTTTTCATGTTGATTGAAGGTGTTTGGGATCTACAGAGGAACTCATAATGGATATGAATTAGATGAGTCTTCAAGTAGTAAAGAAGAAAAAGCTAAAGAAAAGGAAGTGCAGATTCAAGAAGCTCCGAAAAGAATCCATAAAACTCCCAAGTATGTGCAGACATCACACTAAAGACTAGATCATTAGTGATAAGAGAAAAGGTGTACTGATAAGGAGAGCGGCTGAAGAATAGGTAAATCTATGTTTACTTTCTAAAATTGAACCTAAAATAGTGGTTGAGGCATGCAAAGATGAGTATTGGATCAAGGCTGTGGAAGAAGAACTAATGCAGATTGAGAAAAATTAGACTTGGGAACTTATCCCAAGACCAGGGAACAAAAATGTAATTGAAACTAAGTGGGTATTCCATAATAAATTGAATGAGAATGGAGAAGTGGTAAGGAACAAGGCAAGACTTGTGTGTAAAGGCTACTCACAAGTGGAAGGAATAAACTATGAAGAAACTTATGCTCCGATGGCAAGAATGGAGGCCATTAGGATGTTTTTGGATTTTGTAGCACATAAGGATTTCAAATTATATAAAATGGATGTGAAGTCTACTTTCTTGAATGGTGAGTTGGAAGAGGAAGTGTACATAGAGCAACCGAAAGGATTTCAGTTATCATATAAGCTAGATATGGTTTACAGGTTGAAGAAGGCACTATATGGATTGAGCAAGCCCCCAAAGCTTGGTATGTAAGGCTAGACATGTACTTATTACAACAAGGATTCAATAAAGGTATTGCAGATAACAATTTGTACATCAAAGTAAGTAGAGATCAAATTTTGATTGTGCAAGTGTATATAGATGATATAATCTTTGGTGGAAATGAAGGTATGTGTAAAAGTTTTGTAGATGAGATGGAGAAAGAATTTGAAATGTCAATGTGTGGGGAAATGAATTTCTTTGTTGGCTTACATATCAATCAGACAGATAAGGGTATTTTCATTTCTCAGTCAAAGTATGTAAAAGAGTTGTTAAAGAAGTTTGGAATGGAAGATTCTAAACCAGTTTGTACTCCTATGGTTACTGGTTATAAGTTGAGCAAGAATGATAAATCTCTTAAGGCTGATCAGAGTAAGTATAGATCAATAATTGGAGGATTACTATATTTGACTACTACTAGACTAGATATTATACATGCAATCTACCTTGTGGCTAGATTTCAAGATCCTAGAGAGTCACATGTTATGGCAGTGAAGAACATATTCAAATATTTAAAGGGCACTCTAGATCATGGCTTGTGGTATCCAAAAGATACTGACTTTACTTTAAGTGCTTATACAGATGCAGATTGGGTTGGTTGTGTAGATGACAGGAAAAGTACAAGTGGTGGTGTATTCTTTCTTGGATGCAGTTTGGTGTCTTGGCTAAGTAAGAAATAAGATTCAATGTCTTTATCTACCACAGAGGCATAATATATTGTTATAGCATCATGTTGCACACATGTGTTATGGATGAGACAAACCTTGAAGGATATCAAAGTGGTGTATGATGAACCAATTTCTATTTTCTGTGATAATACAAGTGTTATTAAAATTTCAAAGAATCTAGTGATGCTTTCAAGGACAAAGCATATTTCAATTATGAAGTGAAGCTTGAGTATGTGCCTACAAAGGATCAAGTTGCTGATATATTAACTAAGGCTCTTCCTAAGGATACATTTGAGTATCTCTGAGAGAAGTTAGGGGTTATTGCCCCTCCTTCTTTGAACTAGATGCATAAGGAGGTGCATCAGTCCAGTGGATTTCAAGATTCATTCTTTTTGGACTGATGTTGGAGGTTACCTCTCAGGGGGAGCAGGTAGTGGTCATGATGATTGTAGCAGTTAGGGGGAGTAAGAGTTGATACAGTTTGGTGTGCACTCCTAAGGGGGAGTATTCAGAGTAGTGAAAAGAAAAGTTCATGTGACCTGATAAGAGTGAAAGAAGAGGTGTGTTGCCCTTTTCCATTGATGTCAAAGAGGGAGAGAGAGCAATGTGAAAAAAAAATGAATCAGTGATCAGGGAGAAAGAGTAAGATGTGTAAAAGAAAGGGGGAGAGTAAGAAAGTAAAGAAGATTGGTGCAGAGTTGGGTCTTGATAATTTTTCACATTATGTGTTGCCATCAATGACAAAGGGGGAGATTGTTGCAAGTATGTGCTAATCGGTGTTGTCATTGATCTCAACAAGCTTGTGTTGTCATTGGTGTCAACTATGTCAAGAGTATGAGTTAAGAAATGATGCAAGAATATGAGTAGGTTGTGTTGAGAAGAGATCAGAGATAAGGTTGTGCAAAGATGAGGATATGAACTATTGTTGAAGGTGATTTGGTTTCTTTATAGAGGTGCAAAAGATGTTGAGAATATGCTTCTATTGTTTGGTTTCCAAGTGATTTTGAAAAAAATTGATTAATAAAGGAAACAATGTGTTGAAGATGTGTTCTAACTTAACAGAGTAATGTTTTGGTATTGCTCTGCATTTATTCCTTATTGAAGATCTATTTTTGTAGTTTGAATATGTTGTTCAGAGATGCTATGTTCTAGATTTTGTGCTGCCTCCACGAGGGCCCTTATGATGATTTTTAATCCTTGTAATGTACATGTAAGCATGAAATAACATCCTCTCAGCAACAATTCTCTTGGTGACATGTCATTTCTTTCGTCTTGTGTTGTTTCTCCTTTGTCGTTTTCTCTCTCTCTTTGTTGTCAACTCTTTTCAACACTTTTTGACACTTGTCGATTTGCATTTTTCATGCTTGTGACCCTATTCCTAAGCCTTGTATGCATCTTGTAGGTGAGTTTTCACCTCTCCTTAGTGTTTTTCATCTTCTCCACCCCCTAGAATCCTTCTAGAGATCCCCCTAGCCATCCCCCACTTTCAGTTTTCAGTTTCACTCAACCAATCTAAATCGCCCCCTATTATTTCCAGATCTCCCACCCAGAGATCCTACTTTGCAAGTGAAGATATGGATTTTTACACATGACTGACCTATTTTTGGAGGCAGATCCCCTTCTTTCCTTCTCCTCTTCCATCTCCCAACTTGCAAGCCAACCCAGATGCTCTCCTTAGTGGATCGCCCATGGGTTGCCCCCTGGGTGACCCAGGGTCATCCCCCGGGTGACCTGATTGGTGAAAGGGGTGACCCTGTTATGTCTCTAGCCATGGAAAAACTTGAGTTTCTAACTCAAAAAAGCTCTATTTTTGCTTGTTTTTCTTACTGTTTGCATGGATTTTCGTGCCAAATATAGAGTTAACTATTTCATGCACCCACCATGTATAATTAGCTTTATTTTATCTTAAATTAATATCTCATGCATTCCCATGCACTCCTTCTTCACTTCTTCTTAAGTGATAAGCTTTTACTGGGTAGATCACTCCAATTTTAGCTCAGATCACTCTTGAATCCTCTTTGTTAACTCTCCAATAAAATTGAGTTAACTCTTCTTCTTCTTCTTCACCTCTCATCCCTTCTTCTAACCTATAAATACCCCCCTCCCTCAAGTACAAAGAGAGACAATTTTATTTGTGCACACAACTCTTTCAAGTTATTGCTCTCCACATTCAGCGTTCTCATGCTCATACAGGACATAGGAGCCTTTTGTTTTATTTGTTGCTTCATCTAGATTTCACATAAAGCTTATCACGTGTCCATATGCTTCTCATATCAAGCCATAGTGCTCAACAAATCTCTCATTGAGCTCTTTTTGTAAAGCTTCAAAGCTTCTTTTTGCTTCTATTATCATCTTATCGCCAAGAGGATTCCCAACTGCTACAAGAGGATACGAGGTTGCCATCACAAGGATTTCTGAGGATAGTGGAGGCTCATGCTTCTCCAGGTTCATTTATGTTTTCTTTCAATTCATAGTAATTAGATAACTAAAATTGCTCTTGGGATCAGTAATCTTGTTTCTTTTTTCTGGATAGAAAAGATAGATCTTGGATTCTTAGAGTAATTTGCTTCCAAGTTCATAGATTAATTCATTTAAACGCAATTTCCCTTTTCTTAGATTAATTTGTTCCAAATATTTAGAAAACCCCAAAAGCATATTTTACATTGCATTAGGTAAATTCATTATAGCTTGCATACATTCTTTGATTCCTAGATTAGAAAAAAGCATCTTCAATTCCAAAAACATTAAAAAAACACAAAAATAAGTTTTGTATTCATTTAGGCTTGCATTCATAAAGACCCAAAAAATAACAAAAACATTAGAGACTTAGAAAGTTTGCAAACCCTTGATTCCATCACAAGGTCAACTATGGTCAAACATTGGTCAAAACCCTTGACTTCATCACAAGGTCAACCATAGTCAACTGCAATCAAACCTTAGGTTGAACAAACCCTAAGTCAAACCCTAGGTCAAGTCAAGGTTAGCTCACAATCACTTGTCTCTTGTCTCGGCTCACGAATGTGCCTTGGATTGAGAGGTGAGTGGGAGGGGGCAATTTTTGATGAGATAGAGGAAATCCACCCAAGACTGCAAGAGGACCCACTAGTCATCCAACAACAAGAAGCATTTAGACAACTCTTAGTACAACAAACATTCATCCAATAGTTTGAATGACAACGAGCAATCAATTAAAACAATATCTTACCCACACAAAGGTGGAATATCAGAAACCCCAACAGGGGAGCAGTGACTAGTGACCCTTCGGGTCGTACGGTTATCTTTAAAACCAGGATCATTGAACAAAACATCTACACAAGCGCACAACAATGTAGGCCCCAAGACGTACTGACCCCTCTTTGCAAAGTCTATCTCTCCAATGAGCCAGACCACCACCGTGTCTCACCTCCTCTAGACTGGCTACTTCCACGAGAGCGAGAGTGACATGGTAGTTTTCCCTGTGGCAAGGAGGGAAGCATCCATGTGCAAGCCAAAATCTGAATCGACAACCCGAAGCCATTTATGTTGTGATTTTGAGCATACATATTTTGGTGAACCTGATGTGAAGAGCAAAAACTTTTGTTTATGCTTTTCACATTTCAAACGTACAGATCACAACAAAAACTTAAACATTCAACACTTCAAAACAACAATCTTCAAGCATTTTCACTTTATTCTTCATAGTCGCTTTTACCACCTCAACCTCTATCGCCTTCACCATCATCCATTCCATTTATTCTGTGGTGTCTATGGCACCCCTGAATATGACAGAACCTGATCTAAATTTAGGGAATGTTCCCTCTAGAAAACCATAATCTCCTTCCTTCGATAGGTATGTACTGCCTCACCCAAATGCACCAATCATAAACTGCTATGATTACGAAGACTTCGACTATGAACAAGACCAAAGAGAACCCAGGCATTCTTTGTCTTTTAACAACCTTGCATGGGAACACAACCCTGCCATACCAAATGTGCCTCATAAAGGTAGGAGAATAAGGTCAGAAATACATCAACCTAATCAATCTTCCACGAGTACCTCAAGTATTCATCTCGATGAGGAAGTAAAAAGGTTGGAAAGGCACTTGCAAGAGGCAAGAGATGCTCAAGAAGCATTAAAAGTTACCCTGCGAGAAGAAAAAAGAGACAACATTGCATGAGAAGAAGCACACCATCATGACAATACATGAAGAGAAAACCCTAGAAATGAGGAAGCACCTAGAGCTGCGACTCTTGCAGACCTAATTGCAACTCTAGTGTAAAGGATTAGAACCTTAGAAGGAGAGCAAGTTGCTCCTGAAAGAAGACATAAGTCCTATGATAACATTTGAAATGAACAAGACCAGGGGCATTTCAAGAAATGCGAGTAATGACATGTGTCTGAATGAGAACTCTCCTATTCAGAACAATCCAGCAATGTTGGGAAATCAAACAAATCAGACAGTGGGTTACCAAAACCCTCCTACAGGGTTGATGCTATCAACCCCCCAATCAAAAAGTGCCTTTCTTGGGACATATCTGGAGTACTTAAAAGAACCACTTGATTTAAACATAAGAAGTGTTCAGTTGCCTCGACCGTTACTTGATCTGCCAAAATTCAAGGGAGAAGGAGATCCAAATTCCCATATCAAAGATTATACCATTGCAATAAGAGAACTCCTCCCTTGGGATGGGGTTGTCGTTAAGATCTTTCTAAAGACTCTTGAAGGAATAGCTCTAGATTGGTACTATTGTTTACTATAGGCTTCAATCCACTCATTTAGACAATTGATCAGAGAGTTTGTCATGGCATTTGACATGAACAAACTCGTCAAAATAGGGATCAGAGAATTCCTGACCATGAAACAAGAGTTAAACGAATATGTAGCCTGCTTTGTTACCAGATGGAGACAAGTCCTCTATTCCTCAACCAGTGCTCCAAACATGGACCATCGTGAGTTATGCGACCTTTTCTTACATGCCTTGAACAAAGACATGAGAGAAGACGTTCAGAAATTACCATACAAATATTATGAAGAAGCATTAGAAAGTACTTTGAGGATAGATCAAGCCACCATCGATAGTGGTAGAAGGGTCTATGGGTCAAATGGAAAGTTAACGAGGGAGGACATAGGAAACAATGCTCCTATCATCAAGATTCTTAAAAACAATAGAAATGCAACAATAGATGGGGTAACAGATCAACCCCCTATCAGGAAAGTAAGAGATGATTATAATGGGAGAGACTATTACCCTCCTAATGTTAATGTTATTGATCAGCCCAGAAATATAATGGATACTACCCTAGGGACAACTATCAAAGTTGGAATCATAACGGAAATGAAAATGATGGAAGGCATGAAAGACCTCCTTATGAGTACAATCAATTTTGTTCTTTTCATAGAACAAGGGGGCATAGCACATAATCATGTAGAGAGTATAATAGATTCATAGAGAGATTACAGGAAGACCAATAGTAGGTGTTCATAGAAATTTTATTGAACCTGCAAGAAGTCATGCTGGATAACAAGGGCATAAGACAAACCCAAGCCTCGACAGCTCCACAGAATGCTAATGTGAGGATCTATCAAGACCCATTTTCTGTGCATAAGGATACAGAGGCAACAAATCAAGACGAAGTAGCCCAAGGTAGCAACACCGGCATCCCACCACAGTTAGGGCAGAAAAGAGAAGCTAGGATGATGGGATTGGTTGAAATACTGCATAAAGAAGAAGAATAGGGTGATCTTGAGAATGAACAAGAATAAGTGCACGAAACCACCGTCTCGATGGTTGAGACAATACCAAAACCAATTGGCCCCTACAAACTCATTGAAGACTTAAATAAAACCTACGCACACATATCCTTCATTGACCTTCTTAGGAATTCCCCCTCGCATCATTTAGCACTATTGAAAGAAATAGGGTTGAAGTATCTCGACCAAATTACTCCTCCACCTAGCAAGCAAATCAGCGATGTGGATTTCAACATAAGCCCACTGAACTCTGAACTCAAAGTCCCAGGTTTCTTCTTTGACCTAAAGCAAATGCCTTCTGAGGCAAAATTAACCAAGAAAGGAGACCCTATGTTATACTTGCAAGTATGGATCTGTGATACCTGCATCAAAAGGACATTAATAGATGACGGAGTGGCAGTAAACATAGTTTTGTTCTCTCTCCTAGAGAGAATGGGTTATGGCCACACTAATATCACCACTTCGCGAGATACTCTGAGTGGGTACAATAATCTAAAGGCCGCTACGATAGGGAAGATCACACTTCCTATGACTCTAGGGCCCAAGACTGTCCCAACCACATTTTATATCATCGAAAAGGACACAAGATATAATTTGCTCCTTGGAAGGCCATGGATACATAGGATGAAAGTCATGCCATCTATGTTATTTCAAGATGCTCAATTCGTGCATTTGGGGAAGGTATACGTTGCGGAAGGGGATCCAAAACCTTTCAGTATGCTAAAATCAAACACATCAAACGAGCGTATAGGCATCCCCATAGATTATGAACTTCCTACCAACAAACTTTCTATTCCTAGTCTTACACCTCAATCAATAAGCATCAAACTAATGGAAGCTCTAGAAAAGACCATAAACACTGCAGGGATAAATTTTTTAGAAAGTGGGGTACCGTTGAAACAAAAATAAATCGTTCCCAAAGAAAAGATAGTAAAGATCATGGAATGGATAGAGCAAGATGGACCTCTCCAATTTCCTCTAGAAATCCTCATGATCGGTATCCAACCAGCATACAAACTCTTCCCTTGCATAGGGGAGAAACCTCATAGAACTAAAGGTCTAGTGTTTGAAACAACTACGTTAGACTTGAGATATGCAAACCCTCACGCTTTCTCATATCCTGAAGAAGACATGACAGAGAGTTACACTCCTCTGTCACCCTTGAGTGAATCACATTTCCCTGAGACACCAAAGGAAAGTGAGTCATATGAACCTCTCACACCAACAAAAGAGTCATATAGACCATTGACACCAATGGAGGACATACGTTCTATTGACAACGAATCAACTTATGCAATAGGAGTTCTCCCAAGGATGTTCATGGTATGTCAGGCACAAGTGCAACCCACCACTTCTGGCTCGGTGCAATCAAATGAGCTTGGTGAGTGGGAAGCACCCTTAGTACAAATTGAAATGGTTAAGAGACTCCTAGATGAAGACAAACAGAGTGAGGGTATGTTTCATAAAGAATGGAAAATGCGAGTGTCGATTGGAACCAATGATCCTGTCATCTTTGAGTTGCTAGGAAGCTACATTGGATACTCTATGGATTGGAGGATTGAGCCTAATGGGAGGACAAGTATAAGCTTTGTCCCTCCTGATGAGTAAAGGGAATCTCAAACTACCTTGGAATTATTTCAGTTCTTACAAAACATTCAAGGTAGACAAGACGTAAAGATTTACATGCAAGAGCAATTTGACATGCTGATGGAATTGTTAAGGTGCAATGGAGTCCTGTATTGGACCCCTTCCCATCAATAATATTTCTAAGATTTGTTCCATTTTACATTACCAAGAGGAATCACTAAGATAGAAACAATAGAATCAAATGATCAACCCTATAGAGTAGGAGAGCTAGTCCTAAGAAGAGGTAGCTCACGAAAAACAAAAAGAGAAGATGAAAGAGAACATTTATAGAGGATTGGAAAGGTCCTTACATGGTTAAAGAAGATGTCGAAAATGGTGCCTATCTCTCGTGCACAATGGAGGGAGAGGAATTTGGCAAAACAGTCAATGTCTTTCACCTTAGGGAATACTATGTCTAAAAATCATAAAACATGAAAATACCAAAAAAATCAAATGTTCCAAAAATACAAAAAATTATAAAAATAAAAAAAATACCAAAAAGAATTTTATTTCTTGCATTTCAGTATCATTTTGTTCATCTTGCATTATAGCGACTTACTCTTATATCATTTTCATTTCAGTAAGGAGTCTAAGGTTTCCTAGGTATACATGATCCTTTCAGGTCCTAGAGATTCCCCATTTTCACAATCACCATATCCCTTTTCATTCCTAATGATTCTAATCAAAGCCTAGCTCTTAGCCTTACACTGATCCCAGTCTTAATGAGCCAAGATGTTAGGTCTAAGAAAAGTCAGTATTCAAACCTACAGTGTTCAATGGAAGCTTGCAAGTAGACCTTCCCAATTCTTCCCTAGTAGAAGAGAAGTCCTCCTGGATTACAAAAACTTTAGGTGGCGCTCAACCTCTTATCTTTCCTGCCCAAAAACATCAGGAAGATCAAAACTCTGAAGGAAGCAATCTAAAATCCGAGTGAATAAAAAAATGAGTGATCAAAATAAGAGTGTTGAGAAAGAAAATTGAGAGATCAAATTATTGCATATCAAAATTCCAAAAGCATTCGTTTTCACAAAAAGTCAAAATCCAAAAAAATGAGAAAATTAAGTGAGGCATCCTAGAAAATACAAAAAAAAAAGAAAAAGCAAAAAAAGAGATATAAAAAAGGAGTGAAAGAGAGAAGATTGTTGAATGTCCGTACTCTTGGGTGGAGATCAGTCTAATCTTGAAGCTTCAAGGGTGACATTCTAACAGAGGAAATAAAAGAGAAAGGTACAAAGCACACACATGCACTAGATGAGAAAAGCCAAGAGTCTAGTAGTCTTTAGGATCATTTTCTATGTGGGGATCCTTGTTCTTCCCCATTTATCCTTTACCCCGGGTCTATCTTGCTTGCCATCTATGATCTAAGTCTAGCAAACATCAATAAAATTTGTTACATGTCTAAGTTGAAAGCTTGTTAGATTGTCTTATCTAGATAAGGATCAGTATTTATCCTTTAGCAAAGCCCAAATTTAGAAACACTCCATTTCATTCCCATTCCCCACTTGAGTTCTAAATTCCTATCTCATAGCCTTGAATAGGTCTCTTATATTAGGATAACCTGGAATCCCCTCAATTGAAAATCATATTAAAGAGCAGTCATATTGTTTGTTCCGCATTGCATTCATATCAAAATCAGAGAAAGAGTCCCAAAGAAATAAAGTCAATTCATAACTCATGACATTCCGTAGAAGTAAAAGTTTCATTTCAAGCATCCCTTGTGTTCTTGCATTTGCATATTATAAACTGCATTTCATATAAATGTAAAAAAAATACAAAAACATTATCATGCTTGCATTGTTAGAGTTGAAGGTCAAAAACATAATCAAAGAGCTCTTAAAATTCCAAAATGCATAAGAGATGAGTACCCATACGATAGCCAAAACCATAAAATATAAACTTTCATTGATATATTCAAAGTTTACATGTATAAGAGTACAAGAGCTAAGACAAAATGCTCTCGAGGAAGTAAAGGCTCCCCATACAAGGGGCACAGTTTCAAAGAAGAACAAGATAAACTGAAGGGCACTTCCCTCCAACGAAACCCTTAGGACTTCTGCTTCTCTACCTGTGTGTGCTACTAGTCTCTCCATGAGACCTATGGGAGTGAGGTACCTTACTATGAGTGCGTGATTGTGAAGGCCCCACAAAATTCACATCTCGTTGTCCAAACCTAAGGCAAGCCATCTCGCAAAGCACCTAATTCTCACCATTAAGGATGAGATTCTCAACCTTCAAATCAACACTCACCTGACATCCATGATAGGCAAGAGTGAAAATGTCAGTGTATCACCCAATAGTAGGGGGCACACCAAGATCAGTCAAAAGCATCTCTCGAGTCATCCTAGTGAGGGGGGCTACCAAGCTAATATTTGACCTCATGAACAAAATCCCTCCACTCCTCAACATTACCTACAAAGCGAACCAAAAGACAAAATGTGTTAATTCTTGGCAAAAAGAAAAGAAAAGGAAGGACAAAATGTGAAAACAATAAAGAAAATGTAGACTTACGTGGGTCACTAGGTTGCCAGGAGAGGTCAAGTTGCTGCATCACCTCATCAGAGTGAGGAGGTCTAGGAACTGTGAACGGACCATCAGGAGCATCATCAGCATCATCGGCATCATCAGAACCATTATCTTGTGCATCCTCTATTGGCCCCTCGTCTGACGAATCATCCCCATTAGGAACATAGTCCTCGCCAATAGAGTCTAAATCATTAACCACAATCAATGCTCGGGAAGGAGTTCCTCTCCCTCCCCTTTGTCCTCCTCTCAAAGTCCTAGAAGCTTTGGAAATAAAAATTGCAGGAGTCAAGGGGGTCCAAGTAATAGCCCTCTAGCTAATCTCACCCATCTCCTAGACAAATCTATAACAAGTAGGCACTAGGGGTAACTCCTCAGGGAAGTCCTTTCCAAACTGTTGTGGGACATGCTCAACACGATGAGCCTCAACTAGACCATTATGTTCTGAAAGCTCTAATACACCACAACAATGCTCCCTGATCTCATCATCATGTGACCATGCTTCCTCCATATCTAGGTAAGGATCAAAAATCATATCCGCATCGGTAAGAGTAGCCACAATGAGCAAAAAAGTATCAAAGTGCCCCACCTGAACCCATCTAGCTGCTCTCAGTAGCCGTCTATTAGGAATTGAAACAAGTTTCTGATAAGGCTTGATGTGCTAAAAAATCCAAGTCATAATCAAGGAGGAATGGCTAAAGAAAGAGCCCCTCGTCATGCGATACGGTAGAAATCCCTGTATACCAAGGCCAAAATGTCTGGCCCCCAAGCATAGACTCTACCCTACTCAAGGACTTGTATAATTGGTGCCTAGCACCATCTCAAGCGAGCTGAGACCTTGTCTCCAGATAGCCTCGATGAAATCAAACTGATAAAAAAATTCCTCAAATGAGGAATGCAAAGTCACGGCACAGAGGTAAGCTAAACACCTGTCTGATCCTTGAGATGACTCACCCCCATGAACTATGCCCAAGAAGACTTGTACTTGAAGGACTTGCTAGCTGGTAGGACAAGAGGGTGTCCTCTCATAGGAACCCTTAGAATGTGGTAAACATCGAACAGAGTGATGGTCCACTCTCCCGAAACCTGTGGGAACCTAAAGGTGTTCGTATCCACATCTTAATATGTTAGGATATCACAACAAATGCATGCCACAAGATGAACAACTAGCACGTGGAAAACTCTAGCTAAGTCCTCTCTCCTTAGAATGGTAAGCTCATTAGTATTCAGTGTTTGTAGAGGCTAACTAATACATTGTAGACTTGAAATAATTCAGGGGTAAACCTATCTGAACAGTCCACTTGACATTATACACCTACATTAAATTATCAACCAAGGAACGTGAGCTTATGATGGCACTGCACTATATGTGCCTTCAAGGGCTCATATTCTCCTAAACTATCCTATTCAAACCTACTCAAATTATTCTACTTTGCTAGAATTCACAAAAATGCAAGAACAGTAAAAATAGTTATAGAACCTAGTGGCTATGGGTACCTACAACATAAGTTGTAGATAACTGTTAACAATAGAAAAGTACAGAACTAATCCAAAACCATTCAAAATGATGAGAAAGCTAATTCTAACCTCTGGAGGACTAAGATGGATCAATTATACATTTTTTCATGAACCACAACTATTATAATTAACAACAAGAGTATTCTACTTAAATCACAATGCATTTATAAAATAATAAAAAACTTTAACAAGAATGCATAAATGAATAAGAAAATAAATGAAGTGAAGATCAGTACCTTGAGTGGCTGGCTCAGGTGATTGACTCACTTAGCTGGAAATCAAATCTAACTCAGATACTCACGCATCCACATAACACATAGTTTCATTCATTCAATATCACGGAAATACTTCAAACATAATCCTTTTTACAGATTTTATTCAATAATTGCATTTCAACAATTCATGTCTGGAGAAATAACTAACTACAGTATCTTCTAATAGTGAATAAAACAACTAACAACTAAGTAACTCCCTTGACTCTGAGCTCATCCCCTAACTTATACAAAATAGGAGTCTTATTCAACTACGAACTAACTACAATCATTAATCCATTCCTAGATATTAGGATACAAACTTAAGATTGATTTATTAATTCTAACTGAATAGAGGAAGGAGAATCCCATTCAAATAAGAATTCATATGTAACGACTCATATGAGAAACACATAAGCTACATTTAGAATCTTGGAACAAGTCTACTTCTTTTGCATTTATTTCTTCCCATAATGATTCACGTTCAGCTTCCAGTTGCCTGCACTTTTGGTGGCTTGATTTCAACTTCCTTCAATTCCCCTGTTCTACGACTTGCTACAAATTCTCCTCTCCTTGATGCCACGTGCCTGTTGCTACACAAGGGTTAATCCACAAAACATATGCACGCAAATAACCCTCATAATTAAACCATATAATCTCATCTATATTGCATACATACTCATGTTCAAATCATTCAATTGATAAATATCATCACCATATTTCATATTAACAAAATAGGTTCAAGGTTTTGCAAAATATATAAAAAGACAGTATATCATGATGGTAATGTTTGAAAAGTATCTAGAAGATTATGTGCAAAAGGTCTGAAAGCATATAAAAACAACACAAAAGAGGCCAATATTTAAACCCATCATTCCCCCTAAATATCCTTTTGCTTGTCCTCAAGAAAAACACTTAATTAACCATCTAGAGGAAAAGATTATAATGCAAGGTGATCTGTCTAAGGTCCATCACTTCTCTAACCCCCCTTGCTTAAGATATAAACTATTATAACATGCAAGCCTATCCATCTTAACTAATTCTGCACTCCTACATTCATCATTCTTTTCGCCTATCCAGTGTGGTACTGGATGGAAGAGAATAGGAAGATGCTAAGTAAGTGGCAGCCATCCCACTCCTTTTTGTTTTGAAACCTGTATTTACTTGCGCAATCTTTCAAACATATTTATAAAATTATGGAAATAGTGAGGCTCTTTCCTTTGCAACTCTGGGGTTAGGTTATTCCATTTGCTTTGTACATACCTTAGGTAGTTTTGAAGGATAGGCACTACCAGCTGCTGTATCCTTTTGTAATCTCAGAGTCTCAAATCCATGATTATCTTTCCTAGACCCCTGTGAGAAAGGAGTGTCAACCATTGAGTAATGATTACATTTGGATACATTGATCTTTTCTGATCTGCAGTGTCACTGTTTTCTCTTGTTCTTCATATCTGTCCATTAATTCAGCTCTGAGTTGCTCATTCTTGAAATAGGATGACATTGCTCTAACTTGTAAATCCCCAACATAAATTAAGGGGTTTCATTTTGTATCCTCTGACATCAGAAAGTTGTGTAAATAATACTCACACAGCTGATCTTGCTCCTCCAGGCTGACTTCTTTGAAATAGCTTAGAAAATTATGCCTCGAGTTTAAAGAAACATGATGATCATTAATGAACTTATTGAACTGAAAACAAAGAAATTTTTCCTTTATAAACAATGCATACACCCTAGGTGGAGGTCTACACTCAATAATTTGAATGGCTCTGTTTATTACCTCTGTCAATTTACCTTCCAACCTTTTCAACTCCAAATTCTTACCTTCCAGTGATGAATTGAGAGTTTGTTTTTCTTCCTCCCAGCTTTCTTTTTCCTGTTTGAATTTGTTAGTAAGTTTCATCAATTCAAAGCCTAAGGACAAAGTGGTGAGATGTGTTGGAGACCTTGCTACATGAGGTTGTGGATTTAGTTCTTTATTCTCTTAGATCTAAGTTGGTTCCATGGCCGTAGGTTTGGATTTTCTCCTCCAATTCATGTATTCTCATATCCTTCTCTTTGTCCTTTTCCTCATTTCCTTTTACTTGCTCTTCCAATTGTTTTATCCTAACAAGAGCTTCTTAAAGCTCTTTCCTTATATTCCTATCCTCTAACAGTTCTTTTTCCTCTTCAAAATTTAAACCTTCATCATCATCCCTAGTGATATCAAAAATTTCCCTAGCAGAGCTATTGGGAACTGATTTCCCCATCTTTGCAATAAAAATATCTTCTGAATCAGAGTCAGAAGATGAAGAAACATACCTTCTCCTCTTAGCAGGCACATTGATATTTTCATGAACATTAGTAGGGATATTCTCAGGGGTGTCCCCTTCTTTGTCTGAGCCTATGTCCAACAATGTTGAATCATGGCACTGCTGTCTTTCACTTTTTTCTTCCTGCCCATGTTCCTCAACAATTCTTTCTTCAACATTCAGCCTTTTCAACCTTCTTGAGCACCTGGGAGTAACAGTTTCTTGTTTAACTTCACTTATCCTCTTCTTTTTACTCTCCTTCTTCTTCTCCCCTACATCCTTTTCTTTTATAGTGCTCTTATGTTTCTCAACACCTTTCTTATTCTTCTTTTTCTTAGAAGATGTTGAAGCAACGCCTCTCAGAGCTTTAGGGTTTGTAGAAGATGAGGGTTTCTCTATTGCCACCGATCTATTTTCTGGAGTATTTTCCTCCTGTGGCTCTTCTTGCTCTGGTTCAATTTCAGGTGTAATCTCAAGTTCTGATTCATGTTGAGGTTCATCCTCTGCTTCAGGTACTTTCATCAGTTTTGTGATATCAATACATTTTTTAAAGGCATTCCAATCAACATGTGGATGTTGAATTCTCAAGCTTCTTTTAACCAATAGGGCTATTAAGCAGTGATGGGACAACGTGGTCTCCATTTTCTTTCTCTGATAGTCGAATGCCATCCTCTTCAACATGTTATAGAGGAAGTTGGGAACATTGACTAACTTATCATGGCGTAAGTGATTTAGCAACTTAAAGTGCACAGTATATAACAAATTGTGCCGACCATTACAAGTAAAGTATTTAATGATATAAGAACCACATTTTCCCCAAAAGAATGGAAGGGACAGTCTCTTTGTACCTTGTGATGATGAGTCCATGTGTTCTCCATGCTCGTAGAATTCTTCTCTTGCTGCAGCTGCATTAGCATGAGATGGGTATTTAGACCCTATACACAACAATCCTGTAACTTGGGCAATGGTCATTTCAGAAGCATCTACAACCAATCCCCTGACTATTGCCTCATCAAACTGCAATGTAGCTGTAAATTTTTTCGCCATTTCATTGTCATATTCTGTTAGCTTCAAGAAGTAATCTAGCCATCCCACTCTGGTGAAGAGTGGTAGAACCATCATATCCTCTAATATTTCCTTGTGCGCATATGGTTCTTGTCTTATAACATCACCTCCCATTGTCTCTATACTCTGCAACCTCAAAAGGTTTCAATTTCTGCTCAACTTTGATTCCACCACCTTCAGAAGAACAGGTATAATTTGTTGCCTTTTCTTGTGCCTTCTTTTATTCCCCCCAACTATAACTTTTGGAGCTCTCTTGTATGTAAAATTCTGTATCTTAGCTCACTCATAGGGAAATAAGTTCACAATTTGGATGAAACATGGTAGGTCTACTATCTTTGGAAAAATGACATAGAATTCTATCTGATAACTCTAAAGACTTAGGTGGCAAAAATTGAAAAAATTAACTAACCATTATACCCCTCCCCCCAACTAATGGGTGAAGTGACCCCACTTCACGCATGAATTGGTAAGGCTGAAAGGGTAATTATGAAATTTAATGGTGATATATATTTTCGCATGCATGAATTAAACGAAGAATAATAATGAATATAAAATGAAATCCAAGTTAATCATGTAAGTTTACCTTTTGTACATACGTTATGGAAGTAAGTGATCAATGCACCTTGGAACTGGAGAACACGTACTTGGCATTTATTTGATGTGAGCAGAATGAAATGCATGAGTGAATGGTAAGGTGGCAGGTATGTCAGAAGTGATGTGATGTGACAGCTCACAATACTTGATCTAACAACTCATGAGTGTGAGTTGAACATTTTTACTGCGGGTGTTTGATTTATTCAAAATGAATAACATGTGTGGAAGAAATGGAATGAGTGAAAAAATAGTTTACTTTTTGCCAAAGTGTTGAAGACTTCTGCAGACAGGTATTGCTATGGGTACCTCTAGTATAGGTATCGACTGAATGTTTACATATTCATTTTTTTAGGTCTTGACTATAACAGGTCTCGATTGAGACTTAAGAATAGATCCCTTTGGAGCTAATTGTGTTCACCATGAGTAGTGTGTGGTGTGTGCATGTGAAGTGCAAGCAATAAGAATTAAGTCTCAGTGATAGGGGTTGAGTCGTGCAACTCAACCTCTGCATCACTAAACATGATGGGTGGATCACTTTGTATCGGTACATCATTGTGTGTTTTAGAGCCTTCATCAATATCACTATGAGCACCATACTTGTTTGTTAGAGAGACAATAAAATCATCTTTTTGAAGCGGGTTCTTATAAAGTTTCAGCCTATGTCCATTTACCAGTAATGAAAATTTGACCTCATCAATGGTTTGTAGTTAGACTGCACCATTAAGGAATACCTATTGAATCTCATATGGTCCCAGCCATCGAGATTGAAGCTTACCTTTGAAATCTTTGTATTTGGAATCATAGAGAAGGGTCCAATCACCAACATTGAACTCTTTAGTCTTTATATACTAATCATGCCATTTAATTCTTTGTTTGTGAATAACCTCTGTGTGGTGTGTGGCCTCTAATCTAATTTTGTCAAGAGCATTCAAATGTTGTAACCTTTCCTTTTGAGCCTCTGTTAAGTCCATCCCTGATTCCATTGCTGTCCTCAAAGTTTTGTATTCAAACTCTATAGGCAGTACTGTTGTCTTGCCATAAACTAATTCATAAGAAGTGAATCCTATAGTTGTCTTCCATGTGGTTCTGTATGCCCAAACAACTTCTGGTAATCTAGAAACCCAATCTCTTCTCTGGAGCTATACTATTTTTGTTAATATATTCTCAATCTCCCTGTTTGTAACCTCAACTTGACCATTAGCTTAAGGATGATATGGGGTAGACTTCTTGTGTCTGATCTGATACTCCTCCACTAGTTTGGTGATTAAATCTGATGTGAATTGTGGTCCTTGATCAGTCACTATCTCCCTAGGTACACCATACCTAGTGAAGATTTCCTCATATAAGAATTTTGCCACATTGCCATCTCTGGAAAACTGTAAAGCTTTAACTTCTACCCATTTGGTTAAGTAATCAGTGCATACCAATATATATTCTTTGTTGTTTGAAGTGGGAGAGATAGGTTGAACAAAATCCAACCCCCACTTGTCAAAAGGAGCTAATGCTATTTGGGGCTGCAAAGGCATTTCATCACTTCTTGTAGGTCTCCCCATTCACTGGCACCGATCACAACTTCTAGTATACTTGATAGAGTCTTTATGTAGTGTTAGCCAGTAATATCATGTTGTCAAGATCTTGAAGGCTGTCCTTTTGGCTGCAAAATATCCACCGCAGGGTTCATTGTGACATGCCTTCAATATGTCAAACACTTCATCCTCCCTGATACATCTTCTCATAATGTTATCTATGCTAGTGTATAATAGGAATCCATAAATCAAAGAATAAGGGAAGCATTTGTGAACTAACCGTCTTTTCTCCCTTGGAGAAAAGTAACCTAGAATCTGCTCTGTCACCAAATAATTAGCTATATCTGCATACTATGGAGTGTGTATGTTTAGAGAAAATAGATGTTCATCAGGAAAATAATCATCAGCCACTCCTTCATGTTGGATAGCAAGTTACAGATTTCCACTCTTGAAACCCCATTGGTTGCTTTGTTTCTGATGGATGTCCTTTCTCCTCTTGGTCGTCTGGTGAAAGTTCTTGAATAATTTCTACAAATTTTGCAGATTGTTTCAAAAGGTAATTGAGAAACATCACCTTGCCCAATGAGATTCAGGGCATCCATGCAATCATCATTAACCCCTCTCAAAATTATGTGGAGCGCATAGTGGAAGCGAAAACTTTATCAAATTTTACTTTTGGAACCTTCGGTGAGAGTCCTTTTGTCTTAGCAATCTGTCCTTCATCTTTTATTATCGCCAAGACTTACTCCATTGAAAAACTCAAAAACTATTCCGCCGACACACCAATCACTCCGATGTCACCTCCAAACCACACTCGTCAACAAGACTTACTTTGTCGGCGAGATCTTTTACTCTTCTTCCGATGCGTCGATAGGCTTCAACCGTCGGTGTGACTTCCTTCGTTGGCAAACTCCTTGTTTGTTCTCCCGATATGCTGATATACCAACTTAGTATATGCTTGGCGTGACTTGCTATTACCAGTGGACTAAAGTTTCTTTACCCTGATTTCACCGTTACGACCCATCACCATTTGTATTTGACGAAAGGTACATTCTCAACATGCTTTTACAATATGCATTCACAATATACATTCGGTGAAATGATACGAAACTTACGTCGATGTAAACCTCTGCAACTCTGCAACTATGCAAACACTGAACAACTTATATAGAAACAACAAAATCTCAATAGAACAAAAAATGATCTACTCCTAAAGAAGCCATTCCACTGATTTCGAAGAAATCTCAACCAGTGGAATGCTTCCAATCTACATTCTGTGCAACAGAACCTTACACAAATATACACGATAGAACAAAATTTTTTATTCCTTAGAAAATACACATACAAATCGATTCTCCATCTGTGTCTGTTCTCTTTCTGTTCAAGGAACACAGACTGACTATATAGACTCATGTCGGCAGTTACATAAGATGGAAGGCGAATCACCCTACAACCACTTCTGCCATTCAGTTACACCCATTCAGTTTGGTGACAATCTTTAATGACACGTATACAGACTCAATGTTATGCCATTACTCAGCCAACTATGATTCAATATGGTGCTAAGGCCTTACAAACATGACACTTTGGACAGAACAGAGCATGCATGGAATCCTCCTGATTCTTAGGTCTCGAGGTGCTCCTACACCACAAAAAGACTAGCTTCAGTGATTCTTCAAACAATCTATTTTGGGGCTTTTTCTTCGAGGCAAACTGAAATCTTTCAACATAATCTTCTAGTGGCTCCTCCTCTTTTTGTGACATCCTAAAGATGTCATCTCTCCTCCTATCATGTCCTCTACAGTAATTTCGTATTTCTCCAAGAATCTCTCCTTCATTATATCTGATTCTGGAATGACATCTTTTCCTAGCCCCATAAACCATCTCAAGGCTACATCCTTGAGAGTGGTAGGAAAGAGTTTAAGCCTATGAGCATCTGAAGTGTAGTCATAGCTCCTACATAGGATAGCAAACTCAAATAGAAATGTATCTAAGTCCTTTGTCACTAGGCCATGGAAGACTGGTAATGCTGAAGGTGGAATGTTCTTCAGCACTGTAGCCCTCTCCTGATCAGTGATAGGAAACTCAAACGTTGCTTGCTCTGGTGGATCATCCACCGTCGCATCTGCCATGGTTCTAAAGGTCCCTTCTATACTTGTGGAAGAAGCTGATGTAGATGTAGAAGGTATTAATGAATATGGAAGAACATGTTCTTCTCCTTCATCAATTCCTACTGTATAGTTGATAAAGTCAGCATTATCTTCTCTGTCCTGATAATTTGAAGGGATGAATCTCCTTGGTTGTCTCTTAGCCTCTGCATACAGTGGATTTAGCTTTTGTATATCAGTGGTCCTACACAATGTTAGTACAATTTTTGGTGTTTGTTGAAGAGTGAATCTATCAACCCTAATGCTGGAATCAAAATTTAAGCTATGAAAACATGTAAAATGAGCCTACGAAGGTAGCATCATCCCCGACAACGGTGCCAAAAATGTAGAGGCTAACGAATGTGTTGTAGACTTGACACAATTTAGGGGTAAACCTATCTAAACAATCCACTTGACATTATACACCTACATTAAATTTTCAACCAAGAAGCACAAACTTATGATGGCACTGCACTATATGTGCCTTCAGGGGCTCATATTCTCCTAAACTATCCTATTCAAACCTACTCAGATTATTCTACTTTGCTGGAATTCACAGAAATGCAAGAACAATAAAAATAGTTATAGAACCTAGTGGCTACGGGTACTTGCAACATAAGTTGTAGATAACTACTAACAACAGAAAAGTACAGAACTAATCCAAAACCATTCAAAATGATGAGAAAGCTAATTCTAACCTCCGAAGGACTACGATGGATCAATTATACATTTGTTCATGAACCACAACTATTGTAATTAACAACAAGAGTATTCTACTTAAGTCACAATGCATTTATAAAATAATGGAAAACAATTTTAACAAGAATGCATAAATGAATAAGAAAATAAATGAAGTGAAGATTAGTACTTTGAGTGGCTTGCTTAGGGGATTCACTTATATGGAAATCAAATCTAACTTAGATACTCATGCATCCACATAAACACATAGTTTCATTTATTCCATATCACATAAATACTTCAAACATAATCCTTTTTGTAGATTTTATTCAATAATTGCATTTCAACAATTCATGTATGGAGAAATAACTAACTGCTGTATCTTCTAATAGTGAATAAAACAACTAACAATTGAGTAACTCCCTTGACTCCGAGCTCATCTCGTAACTTATACAAAATAGGAGAGTCTTATTCAACTACGAACTAACTACAATCATTAATCCATTCCTAGATATTAGGATACAGAGTTAAGATTGATTTATTAATTCTAACTGAACAGAGGAAGGAGAATCCCATTCAAATAAGAATTCCTATGCAATGGCTCATATGAGAAACACATAAGCTGCATTTAGAATCTTGGAACAAGTCTACTTCTTTTGCATTTATTTCTTCCCATAATGATTCACGTTCAACTTCTAGTTGCCTGCACTTTTGGTGGCTTGATTTCAACTTCCTTCAATTCCCCTGTTCTATGACTTGCTACAAATTATCCTCTCCTTGATGCCACGTACTTGTTGTTGCACAAGGGTTAATCCACAAAGCATACGTACGCAAATAACCTTCATAATTAAACCATAAAATCTCATCTATATTACATACATACTCATGTTCAAATCATTCAATTGATAAATATCATCACCATATTTCATATTAACAAAATAGGTTCAAGGTTTTGCAAAATATATAAAAAGACAGTATATCATGATGGTAATGTTTGAAAAGTATTTGGAAGATTATGTGCAAAAGGTCTGAAAGCATATAAAAACAACACAAAAGAGGCCAATATTTAAACCCATCAATGTTGCAAACATCTTTGAGAGCCAAAACTGCTCTTTGCAAGCATTCCATCGAATGCGCATATCCTGCAAATCAGAAAAGAACTTTAGATTAGATCTCGTCAACTCGAAAAAATCCAAAAAATTGTAAAACTTGAAAAAAATCATAAAAAAAACATATAAACCATCAAAATTGTAATAAACAGGTGAATACAGTAGTCAAATTAGATCGAAACAGAGTGAAGTAAACGTTAGAAAGCATCAAATTTCAATCAGAAATGATCAGTTAGGGTCACCCCTTTCATCAGTCCAGATGTCCCTTGGGCGACCTAGATGTTAGTAGGATCTCCCCTTGGGTGACCCTGTTGCTTAGCAGATCTCCCCTCGGGCAATCTACCTCGCAAAAGGGATGACCCTATGTGGAGATCCCCCAAACTAAAAGCACTCTAAAAACCATATTTCTTAGCTGATTTTAGAAAACAAAAGACCGATCTTACTCTAAATGAGGAAACAAAGACAATGCAAAAAAAAAATCATAAAAAATAGACAATTTCAAGATATTTTTTAAAAAATTCAACCTAGGGTTTAGAGAAGATTTTTTCACTATTTGCATACCTGATTCTCAATAGCAAAAGAAGCGGTGGCCATCTTCACAATCTCCTCGGTGATATCTACCCAACAACTGCTTACACGATCGATTCCGTCGCCGATTCATTCAATTTCACTAATTTGCTTGCTCTTTCCTCTTCCTTAGCTTAATTTCTTTTATACATTCTTAGATTAGTTTATGCTTTTATGCATCTTTCGTGCATCATTTTGCATGCATTCATTTCTATAGGTCTCACCGACAAAGGCAAACAACTAGTCAAACTCTCACTATCTACGGTAAGTTCATTGTTTCAGTTTTCATTATTCATTTGGATATATCTAGATGCTGGACTAATACTAGTTATTGTAGGTACAATTGTGAGAAATTGACAAGTAAGGCCTAGTTCAGGAACAGTACCTACTGATGAGGTATAAACAACCTCATTTCTTTGATGAAACAAATAACCCTTTTTGCATTGCCCAATTCCCTAACCTTGCCAATTTATTTGTTTTTATAAGCAATATTTATCTATTTTTAATGAAATGTTGTATAAACCTTTATTTCCTAAATTGATTGAAATTAGCTTTTAAATGTTGATATAATGGCATGTAGAGTTGGGTAATTGTGCAAGGTAATGCATTGCCTACAGAAGGAGTGGACTTCATGCAGCTGAGGTCGAATGCATCGGAAGTTGAGGGCGCCATAATTTTAGGTGTGCATTAATTGAAGGCTCTATTTTAAGTTCTATTATTTCTGTTGGTTACCCAAAGACATTATGACTCGACTTGGAGCCCTCTTTGTGTTTTAGAAGACAACAATAGTTAAGATTCTATTTTTTTGTTATAAGTCTTCTTCAAATGACATTTTTCCTGCCATTTGAAATTCAGGAGTTCGAATGTAGTTCAATTTTAATCTTTTGCTCAAAACATGGATATAAATATCATACTATGGATGGATGGAAAAAAAAAGATCAATCCCTTAGTTTTTGAAATAATGAGAGTTGTGTACTTGCAATTCTCCCCATGAATGCAAATAGTGTTGTTTTGAGTAATTTCTTTTGAAATGTGGAGATCTGAAAAGAGTTATCATGTTGCTATAGAAATGATTGAATGTGACCTAAGTTAAAGACAAATTTCTCCTAAGAGCTGGCCACTCGCGGGACTATAGAATAGATAAGTACTTTAATTTCTGTGGATGTTCCATTCAGCTGAAGTTAGTTTGTGTTTAGTTTTCTGTCGTGAACCTGTAGGGTGTGTTGTTTAAAAGTTAAACTGTTGAGTACTGTTGTTTTAGAACTCTCTATGTTGTTTAAATGTTTCTGGTGCATCTGCCTTAGTTAAACTGTTGTTTATTGATAGTTGGAAGTTAGAATGTTCGTGGTAGATAATTTCTCATTGTTTAAAATCAGAGTAAAGTTGCATTTGTGAATTTCTAGTGTAGAGTTTATATGCTTTCTAGTGTAAAAGTTTATATGCTTTCTAGTGTAGAGTTTATATGCTTTCTAGTGTAGAGTTTTCATGCTTTTTAGTATAAAATTTTAATGCTTTCTGTAGAAGGATATAACTGCTGATTCATTCCATATGTTGTTTCAATGTTTTAAAGGAACTAGAAAACTATTTCTCAATGAGATATCCAAACTCCCTATTGCATATAGCCTCGGACACTACCCCAGTTGATAAACTAATAATTTTCAACTAAAGTGTTAGGACCTTACGACAACCTACCACCTACCTTTCATGTAGACTACCATCCCTAAGGGGGCAAATATGTAAGCACCAAAATCACACACAACCTCCACGAGGACCCCTATGATGATTTTTAATCCTTGTCACGTGCATGTAAGAATGAAATAACATACTCTTAACAAAAATTTTTTTGGTGACGTGTCATTTTTTTCATCTTGTGTTGTTTCCTCTTTGTCATTTTCTCTCTCTTTGTTGTCGACACTTTTCGACACTTGTTGATTTACGTTTACCGTGCTTGTGACCCTGTTCCTAAGCCTTGTATGTGTCTTGTAGGTGAGTTTTCACCTCTCCCCAGTGTTTTTCATCTTCTCCACCCCCTAGAAGCCTTTTAGAGATCCCCCTAGCTATCTCCCACTTTTGATTTTCAGTTTCACTCAACCAATCCAAATCTCCCCCTATTATTTCTAGATCCCCCGTCGAGAGATCCTACTTTGCAAGTGGAGATTTACATTTTCACACATGACTGACCTGTTTCCGGATGCATATCCCCTTATTTCCTCCTCCTCTTCCATCTCCCATCCTGCAAGCCAACCCAAGTGCTCTCCTTAGTGGGTCACCCATGGGTCGCCCCTAGGTGACCTGACTAGTGAAAGGGGCGACCCTTGGGTGACCCTGTCATGTTTCCAACCACGGAAAAACTTGAGTTTCTAACTTGAAAAAGCTCCATTTTCACCCGTTTTTCTTCCTGTTTGCATGGATTTTTGTTCCAAATATAGAGTTAACTATTTCATGCACCCACACATGCATAATTAGCTCTATTTTATCTTAAATTAATAGCTCATGCATTGTCATGCATTCCCATGCACTCCTTCTTCACTTCTTCTTGAGTGATAAGTTTTTACTGGGTAGATCACTCCAATTTTAGCTTAGATCACTCTTGAATCGTTTGTGTTAACTCTCCAATCAAATTGACTTAACTCTTCTTCTTCTTCTTCACCTCTCATCTTTTCTTATAACCCATAAATACCCCCCTCCCTCAAGCACAAAGGGAGGCAATTTCATTTGTGGACACAACTCTTGCAAGTTATTGCTCTCCACATTCAACATTCTCATGCTCATACAGGACATAGGAGCCTTTTGTTTTTTTCGTTGCTTCATCTAGCTTTCACATAAAGCTCATCACGCATCCATACGCTTCTCATATCAAGCCATAGTGCTCAACAAAGCTCTCACTAAGCTCTTTTTGCAAAGCTTCAAAGCTTCTTTTTGCTTCCATTGTCATCTTGTTGCCAAGAGGATGCCCTGCTACTACAAGAGGATATGAGGTTGCCATCACAAGGATTTCTGAGGGTAGTGGAGGCTCACAAGTCTCCAGGTTCCTTTATGTTTTCTTTCAATTCATAGTAATTAGATAACTAAAATTGCTCTTGGGATCAGTAATCTTATTGCTTTTTCCTAGATAGAAAAGATAGATCTTGCAATCTTAGAGTAATTTGCTTCCAAGTTCATAGATTAATTCATTTAAAAGCAATTTACCTTTTCTTAGATCAATTTGTTCCAAATATTTAGAAAACCCCAAAAACATAGTTTTTATTGCATTAGGTAAATTCATTATAGCTTGCATACATTCTTTGATTCCTAGATTAGAAAAAACATCTTGAATTCCAAAAACATTAAAAAAGCACAAAAAGAAGTTTTGCATTCATTTAGGCTTGCATTCATAAAACCTAAAAAAGAACAAAAATATTAGAGACTTAGAAAGTTTGCAAACCCTTGATTCCATCACAAGGTCAACTTCAGTCAAACATTGGTCAAAACCCTTGATTCCATAACAAGGTCAACCATAGTCAATCATAGTCAAACCTTAGGTCGAACAAACACTAAGTCAAACCCTAGGTCAAGTCAAGGTTAGCTCACAATTGCTTGTCTCTTGTCCTGGCTCACGAATGTGCCCTAGATTGAGAGGTGAGTGGGTGAGGGAAATCCTTGACAAGATAGATGAAATCTACCCAAGACCACGACATGACCCACTAGTCATCCAACAACAAGAAGCATTTAAACAACTCTTAGTACAACAAGCATTCATCCAATAGTTTGAATGACTACAAGCAATCAATGAAAACAACAGCTTACCCACACAAAGGTGGAATATCAGAAACCCCAATAGGAGAACAGTGACTAATGACCCTCTGGGTCATACGGTTATCTTTACAACCACAATCATTGAACAAAACATCTACACAAGTGCACAATAACGTAAGCCCCAGGAGGTGCCAACCCCTCTCCACAAAGTCCAGCTCTCCAACGAGCCATACCACCTCCGTGTCTCGCTTCCTCTCAACTAGCTACTTCCATGAGAATGAGAGTGACGTGGCGGTTTACCCCGTGGCAAGGAGGGAAGGGTCCATGTGCATGCCAAAATCTAACTCTATAGCTCTAGGCCATTGACGTCGCAATTTTGAGCGTACAATTTTTGAGTTGTACAGAAGT
Source organism: Cunninghamia lanceolata (assembly GCA_027924645.1). Taxonomy (NCBI): domain Eukaryota; kingdom Viridiplantae; phylum Streptophyta; class Pinopsida; order Cupressales; family Cupressaceae; genus Cunninghamia; species Cunninghamia lanceolata. The sequence continues at coordinate 1,574,997 of BSBN01000281.1, read as the reverse complement.
GTCTGGGAGAAATTATTTTGCTCCGTATTTCTCTGCAGATTTGTTTTTGGCTTTGCGGTTCTAGATTCATGCTTATAAGGTCTATATCTTTCTTCAGTTCAAGTTGTTCATGGTTTGGTGCTCCGCAAGTTTGTTTCTTGAGTTGCAGTTGATGGCTTCTTGAGTTGCAGTTGATGACAGAGTAATCTAAGTGCTTCGGTGTGAACTTTCTTCAGGTGAAAGATGTTGCAAAGGATTTTGTTGGTTTTTAGGTGCTTGTGGATGTCTCTTGATCATATTCTAGCTTGGAGTGCAGTCTGCATGTCATCTTTTGGTTTTGAGGAAACATGCACTTAAAAATTCATAGTGTTAGCGCAAGTTTGGCTGACTTGGTTGTTTACACTAATTGCGGTTGTGCTTCGTTGATTGTGAAAGCGTTATGAAGTGTGTATGTATGGATTTACGTCTGTGCTGAGGTGTGATGTGGTCCGCATTCATTCCTTTCCTCTACGGGAAAGTTTTGGTCCAAACCTAATTTGAATTTTATGGGTTAAGATGTGTTGCCGACCTTGGAGAATGTTTTCAAGGTTAATGATGGTATAAATAAGTGTCAAGGATTCATGACTAGAGGTATGTGTGATAGATATGATGTATGTGATGTGAATTTGATCAGTGTAGTGAGAGATTTCATGTGTTAGGCTACTGGATGCAGTGAGCAGAAGGTTTCTACTATTTTTTTAGTATTGCTACAAAGGTAATGTTTATGTTGTGAATATTGAGCTTCATTGGAACTAAACTCCATGCATATGTTAGATGCAATTATATCAGTTCATCCCTGGCAGTGAGCCTTCTCTTTTATCTCTTTCTTTTGGATAGTGAGTCCTATGGCAGTGAGCCTTTCTTTCTTTCTTCTGGGTAGTGAGCCCTCTGACAGTGAGCCTTTCGTAATTCGGTGTTGCTACTACTTTATATTGTGAGCTAATCCTCACCATGGTTTTTCCCTTCTTGGGTTTTCCACGTAAAATTTAGTGTTGACTTGTGTTTGGTGCTGTTATGATTCATTTTCTATTATTTGCTTTTCATGCTTAATCATCATAACAAGTTTAAAGGTTAATGTAAATCTAAATGTTTGTGAGGGTTTGAAGTTTTTGATACAACTGATTCACCCCCTATTAGTTGTCTTGTGCATTCAACAAAGTGTTTAATTTCGAAAAAGCATTGTATTTTATTTAAATGCATTTTTGAAATAATGTGCGTGTGGTGAAATGCATTCTAATTGCGAAGTTAGAATTATTCCGTAGGGAAAGGAATTATTTATTTATTTATGTGTTGAAATATTTAAATTTGGAAAGGCATTTTATTTTATGCTTGGTGATTGAAATAGATTTAATTCTATTTGGAAAAAGAAATATTTATATTCAATATTGTATGTTAGTGAAAATTAGCTTTGGAGTAATGAAGGGTTAGTTAAACCTAATTTTGATTAGAAGCTTATAAGGGAAAAAGTGAATTGTATTATTATTATTATGATTGGTTTGAAAATAGAGAGCAAATGTGGAGTTTGAAAACCCTTTTTAGAAGAAAAATTTATTTGCTCATAATGGGAGATTGCATGGTCGGATCGGATCATGTCAACAACGGAAAAGATTCCCCTCCTCCATACCTTCAGTTTGAGTCAGGAATTTCTCCTGTTGGTTGTGAATTTAATTTTTATTTAGTAATTTTTATTTCGTAGGAAATTCCATTTTTAGAAAACTGAATTTCCTACGCAAACCCTATTAAAATTTTCTAAAAATGAAATGTTTTGTGAAAAGTGTGTTATTGAGTAGAATTGGAACAAGAGGGTATGTTTGCATTTTCAGTTTTTGGATTTCTTGGAAAGCGTGAAAAGTGCATGAATTTCCCTAATTTGACCTATCACAAATTGTTTAAAAAATTATGTGAGTGGAAAAGATTGTTGTTGGGTTAATTTGGAACAAGAGGGTGTTTTCAAAATTTTGTATTTTTTTGTAATTCAAAAGTTGACTTTTTCAGGGTAAAGGGTTTGGGGAAGGATGCTTCAAGATTCATTAATGGTGAACCCTGGATATTCCTGGAAATTATTTTATTTTATTTTATGAATTTTGGGAAATTTTGAATGTTGTATGTTATGTGGAATGATGTATTCTCCCATATATTTAATTTTATAGTTGCATTGGGAAGTGTTTCTTCTGGGGTAAAATACTCTTTTTCTATTTTCAGGTTCCTTGAAGGTGGAATCCTTTGTTTATGTGGGATGGATAGTTACCAACTCGTTGGACAATGTTGGATGCAAGGAGTATGCTGAAGAAGTGCCCCTTGAGCCTGTTTTGAGTGTTTAGAATGGTTGTCGTACACCTTGTGTCTCTCATATGTGAGTGGTGGATGTACATCTTGAAGCTCTTATGTGTGAGTGGCAGACGTGAACCTTGAGGCTCTTATGTGTAAGTGGAGGATGGGTACCTTGAGGCTCTGCGTGTGAGTGGTGACATCCTAACCTTAAGGATCCTATGAGAGTGGAATGTCCTTTCCTTGAGGCTCCTATGAGAGTGGTGGCATCCTTATCTTGAGGCTCATATGAGAGTAGTGATACCATTATTGTTATGCTTGTTGTTGAGTGTTATCCTTTCTTGTGCATTGATTGGCGTGTGTGTGCCATATGTTGACTTTATGCTCTTTGTGGTGTGAGTAGTCGCATGTGCTTTTTTAGCACTAGTGATGTGAGTGTTACCTTATTATACTCATGTGTGATTCCATCTTGTGACTCTTGTGTGATTGATGTGTTTGAGACATTTGTACTTGATTGAGTGTTCTATGCATTCCTTGGATTGGTGTGAAATGGCCATGATAGCAGGTTTGCCATGATCATCTTCTCCATAGCTTAGGGGTTGCCTAGAGTGGCATAGTCATCTATTGCACTCGACAATGGTAATATGGTAGGGTGGTAGATGACATTTCCCCATTGGTCCTTGAACAGATATTTCTGGAGTTGGATGAGTCCTATGTTCATTTTGACACATTTGACTATATTGCACTATGTGCTTAGAGGGCCATTTGGAGGTGGTTTATTATGATGTATATTTATGCTTTGTATATTTTACTCATTGGAGTGTGATCCTTCCATGTTTGGGAAGTAGCCTCCGTCATGTTGTATTTTTGATGTCGTTTGGTTAGAAAATGAATCATGTTTTGGATAGAATTTATCATTTTGTGACTTTATCTCATGTGTTGGAAATGGTTAATTGAGGATGTTGAAGTTCTCTGTTTTGTATTCTATACTTATACTATGCTATGTTTATTGATTGAGATGTATTGTTCCCACATTATGATTGATGTTTTCATGTTTAGTTTTGGTCTGATTCGAATTTGGTGTTAAATGAGCATGGCAATCCGTTTGGAATTTATCATATTTGGCATGCATGTTAGTAAGCTAGCAATGGGTGAGTGTAGGATCATGATGGGCCAAACACTACCCCTAAGTGGCAATGTAAATGTGAAAAATAGACTTAAGTAACTTCATGTCAAAAATTGAATGAGTTATCTACACAATCTAGAAATAAGGTAGTGATAAAAGTTGTAATAAATTGAATGTAGTTTATAGTCTACTACTTTTTTAAAAAAAATTTAAAAATAGTTTGGTGAAAATTAGATATTTCAATGAAGCACTACTAAATTTTTTAGAAAAATGTAAAAAGTAGGTGTCATTCTAGCCAACCTAAGTATCAGAAAAAGATAATATTTTTCCTCCATGATTTGGATTCATATTGTTTTGAATTTTTTAAGTAAATGAATAATTATTTATGAACTTTTTACTGTGACTTTTTGAAAATATTAAAAATTAATTTTCCAACCAACCTAACTTGGTCAAAAATATATGAAACTCAAAAATTTTAAATTTTAATGTATACCCAATATATCCTAGAATGTGATGCATCTTTTGGATTTACAAAAGGATTAATATGTTGAAAGTTATGGATGTTTCCAATATGTATATCTATCAGGAAATCAAACATAATGTATGTAGAAAATTAATAATAATTACCTATTAAAATTATTATGAGGCATATATTATATTTTTAGAATCTTAATACCTTCCTCTATAAACCCTTTTCATTTGATCAAATTTAGTTACAAAAAAGTATGTCAGCTTCAAGTATGAAATTATGGAAATTTTCAGGATAACACTAAATGGGTGGTTTTTTGCAAGTTTCTTTCACAAGTTTTGGGATTCCCAATTGCTTAAATATGAAGTAATCCTAAGGCATTTTTGGAGGGAATCCATATTTGAGCTAAAAATATTAACATATTTCCATCCAAATCTAAATATTAGTCTAAATGTTAGCACTTTTTCATCCAGCATCTTTTTTCTCCATTACCACTGTTTGGCCCATCATGATCTCGCACTAACCCAAATGTTATATTTCTTTATATGATTGGTTATCATGATTTGAGATTATATGGCATGTTGTTTATGGTTGATTAATAGTTTCCTAGTGTTTTGAATCCTTATGGTTGCGTCATTTTGTTGAGGTGTCATGGTCGACCCTCCTTTCAACTTGTAGGTTGAATGTTGACATGGCTTGGTGGGTTGGCCACATGTTGACATTGGTTGTCTCTTTTGGAGAAGTGTGTGTATTGTTCCACCTTCTCTCTAGTGCCTTTGGGTGGCACTTGTGTGATTTTTCGTGCTTAGTGTGAAATTGTGATATGTGGGTGTCACACTTACATCGTGAAAAATTGGTTCATCTTGTGTTCGTCCGCTAATGTTCTAATGTAAAAGTTGGGGCATTACAAACACTGCCCAAGGGCCACCAAGGCTTGATTTTTGTCTTCAAAAGGGATTTTTGTTGCCTTTTGCATAACTTTTGCCTTGTGTATCAGTTTTTTGCAAACAAATCTAGTCAACAAAAATTTGGAGATGTGCTCTTTCTAGCCAAGGTGGTTTTGAACAAATTTTGTCATTTTTCTCTAAAAATTGTAGGTTGAAGCTGGTAGTTATTTTTTCATTCGATAAGCCATATCTTGAGCCTTGGATCTTCATTTTTGTAGGCGAATAGGCATTGGCAATCTATTGGAGAGCACTACATAGCCATTTAGTTTATTTTTCTATATTTTGTAACAAGTCCACTTTGGATCAAAAGTCAATTTTTAGCCATTTTTGGGTCCAATGACTTGTAATTTGGGAAAAGCATTGTAATCACACTAAATTATAAAGTGCCAAGCATATAATCTCTGGGGGTAATTTCTAAGACTAGTAAAAAGAGTGGATGTACTTGTGTTCTCTTCTTTTTAGTACTTTATTTTTGCATTTTCTATGTTTCATGCATCATGGATCAAAGTATAGTTCCTATTCTAACACCATACAACTATTTTGAGTGGAAATCATAAATGGTAATCTACTTAAGAAATGCTAGTTTACATAGAATAACTATGGGATTAGAACTTGAACCCACTTTTCTTGCAAAAAAAACTTAAGTGGTTTATCAAATGTGATGAAGCCTATGGTAACTTGTGCATGTTTTTATCTCTAGATTTACTTTTTCATATTCAATCTTTGAATTCCCCCAATTAAATTTAGACTAAGCTAGAAACTTTATTTGGGACACAAGATTGTATGAGGCCATTATTTGGACAATGAACTCATAAGTTTAAGTCCAAGCAATTTTAACACTATTCAGGACTTCTTCACAAAATTGAAATCACTAAGGTTAGAGTTGAAATAGTGTGGAATTGAAATAAAGATGAATAATTGATTCTTAGCATTCTATCCAAACTTAGCTCTAAATATTTAGTGTTTGTTTCTACCTTTTATGCTACTAAAGGTGCACTTGGAACTCAGTTCACCATGCCATTTTTGGATGATTTTTCTATCTCTCTCACAAGGGAGTAGGATAAGCTAATCTAGATGGGCACTTTAAAATCCTCTAAGTCACATGCCTTGGCTGGCAACTAAGGCACAAAAGAATAGAAAGGACAAAGCAGTAAGGATAAGAAATAAAAGAATGGCAAGAAGAAGAAGGATCAGAAACTAGCTGCCTCAAAAGTAGCTAATGAGACCTCATCTTCAAATGGCAAGAAGCCTAAGAAGGAGAAGGTCAAATGTGCCTAATGTAAAAGGTCTGGTCATGATGTACCCAAAGTGGATGATTAGTGAGATGCCCAGTGGTTCTACGATTGTATTTGGGAGAGTAGATCATCATTCTAGGCTCTATCTATTTTCTCACTTTGTTTCTAATCCTCCTTCATCTATTTTTCTCACTCATTCCAATGAGGTGAGTAAGTTATGGCATAAACGGATTGACCATCGTAACTTCAGCTACTTGTAGTAGCTCAACCAATAGAGCATGTTCATAGGGTTGCCTTCAATTCAATTTTTGAGTGGTGTTTGACAGGGTTGCATCCTTGGTAAGCATCCTGAAGAGAAATTTGACAAAGGTAAGGCATGGAGAGCTTCATAGATACTAGAGTTAGTTTGCAATGATTTGTCTAGTTCATTTCTTCATCCATCCTTCAGTAGGGCTAAATTTGTCCTAACATTCATTGATGAATTTTCTAGATATAGTTGGGTATACTTTCTCATATAGAAGTCTGAGGTATTTGATCATTTTCAGGACTTCAAAACTTTTTGTAGAGAAGTAGTCAGGGAAATCCATCAAGATTTTACACACTGACAACGATGGTGAGTATGTCAACCATCATTTTGAGTAGTTTTGTACTTTAGAGGGATTGATTTGCAACATTCAGTTCCATGTACAGTCCTCAACAAAATAGTGTTGCATAATCATGGCTTAAATTTGACAGTTGTATAGCTGTATTTGGGCATTTTTACTGTAAAATACAATCAAAATTTTAAAAAGATTTTATCATATGAAAGGAGAGTTTTTGGACGAACTGTCAAAATTCATATAAGATTATGATGATATATATATTTCATTTTTATATGATTTACTTATACTAAAGTATGTCATCGTATTTGAAAGACATTATTGAATAGATAACTATCATAAAAAAATTGATTGATAAGCAAGGTTGACTGTCAAATTTAAGCCCTGTGCAAAATGCAAGAATAGGTCCTTGAAGGAAATGGTGAACTGTATGATTCACTCTAGATCTCTTGCACCATAGTATTGGGTAGAGGCCATTAACTATGCTTGTTATAGCCAAAACTGACTTCCTCAACAAGCCTTGAAGGGAGTTACCCCTTTTGAAGCTTGGAGAGGTTGAAAACCCACAATAAAGCACTTTCAAGTGTTTGGTTCTCCTGCATGGACCCACATTCCTACAAAGAAATGTAAGGCCATGGATCCACATAGTAGGCCTTACATATTTGTAGGCTATTCTGATGGTGTGAAGGGTTACCAGTTGCTCCACCCTTCTACACATGAGTTGTTCATCAAGATGAGTGTTTGTTTTGAGGAGAGCTCTTTGAGCTCCACTCTTGTCACTTCTATAGCTCCTTCTACATTAACAATGGAGTCATTTGGGCTACATGATAGATCTTCTAAGGATTTATATCCACCTGAGAAGATTCCTAATGATGAGGAATCTTCTTTCTCTACTTTTGATACTAAGATTGATTCTAAGGATTCACCTCCTTTTTCTCCTAGTCATCATTCAGAGGTTGATGATTCTCCTCTAGACTCTCCAACTTTAGGTCCACTTTGGGTTCAATAGACATTGCAGTTTGCAGATGATTGGGTTGGGATCCATCAGACACCAGGCAGACTCATTCACAGTTCCAGGGTTCTCCAGATGTCTTCATTGCTACTGCCTCTGATCCACAGTCCTTTTGAGAGGCTTCTCATATTCTTGAGTGGGATATAGCTATGCAAGAGGAGTATAGTTCCTTGATGAGGAACCACGCTTGGGATTTAGTCCCTCTTCATAAGGGAAGAAAACTTGTTGGATGCAAGTGGATCTATCAGAAAAAATTTGCAACAGATGGGTTAGTGGATAAATATAAGGTACGATTAGTTGCAAAGGGTTTTTCCCAGGTTCATATTGTTGATTACTCTGAGACCTTTGCACATGTAGCAAAAATGAATTCCATCAAACACACTCTTGCTATTGCTACAACACACTGATGGGACGTTCACCAAATGGATGTGAGAGTGCTTTTCTTCATGGAGACCTTGAGGAGGAGATATACATGGATCAACCACATGGTTTTATCTAGGGCTCTTCTTTAGTTTGTAGTCTCCAAAAATCTATCTATGACTTGAAACAGGCCCCTCGGGCTTAGTATGCCAAGATGGATTCCTTCCTTCTCACACTTGCATTCTCTTGATGCCATTCCGATCCAAATGTCTACATTTTGTAGTAGTATGATTCACTCCACTTTTTTGATCTTTATGTTGATGACATTGATCATAGGGAGTTCTTCATCTACCATTGTGGCAATGAAAATTGTCCTTCATGATAGGTTTTTGATGACTAACTTAGGCTTGTTGCATTACTTTCTCAGGATTGAGATCTTCCAATTTACTTCTAAGATCACCATCACATAGTCCAAGTATGCTCTAGATTTGCTTCTCTTCATTTTATATGGCTAAATGTAAGCCTGCTTTGACTCCCTTTCTTTCTAGAGTCAAACTTGAGACTTAGTGTTTTTGAGCTTTCGTTGATGGCACTTTGTAACAACAGCTTGTTGGAGGTCCCATCTATTTGACTCATACGAGACCCAACATTTCATATGTTGTAGGCATGGTCTCTTGATTCATGTAGGAGCCTTGTGAGCTGCACTGGAAAGCAACCACTTACAGATTCTTCACTACATTCAAGGTACTCATAGTTTTGGGATTTAATACATATTAGCTTGGTGGGATTCATAGATTCAGTTTGGGTATATGATTATCAGGATCACAAGTCTACTTCAGGTTATAGCTTCTCACTTGGTTCAGGTCATGTATCTTTCTTGGGGGTTTACACTTGCCTATTTTAGGCTATTGTGGTGGACTCTTCCCATTGGTCATATTTGCCACCTCTTCCCTCTCATTTTTTATAGATACTAACCTCCTAACTAGTCTTGTGTATTGGTTCATGCAACTATTTTCTTTTGCATTCTCCTAATGTTATTTTGATTTATGAGCATTTGCATTTCTCTATTGAAAATTAACTCTGTTTTGTTATTTTGATATTTTGATCTCTGTACCATTTATATATACAATTTATTATCTAGATGTTGCACTATATTTTCTAGATTATTTATCTTTTCAAATTCTAACAATAAATATAGATAAGAATAAATAAAAGGCCAAAAAAATAAATTCAACTTTACATATATATAAAGATATTTCTAATAAAAAATTATAAAAATAAAAAATTAACAATATCTATCGAACATTATTCTAAATTTCAATTAACTAATAACTGGAATCAAATAAGCATCCAATTCATTAAAAAATACAATCAAATAAACATCCAAAATGATAAATAGAAAATACACAAAAATTTCACCATTACAATATTATAAAAAAAAGCCTTCTTACCCGTTATCACATAACAACGGCTCTTCTCCCATACACATCACAAATTCTAAGAAATTGGAATCCACGGTATAAAAAAATACATTGAAATCTTACAATTCAAATGTTCATTTGACCATTTCTTCCACCAACTTCGAAACCATCAATTTGAAGGTGTGGCAGCACTTTTTGTGTTTGCCATGATTTTTATTTGAAGCTAAAATAAAGAAATTCTTAGGGCTTTCCCAAAATGAAAAGGCTGTGCAAAAGAGAGATTTAAATTCTCCTTTTCCTACCTAAGGCCCACCACTGTCGTGCTCAGCTTCTCTCCCACTCATTAATGGGGATGCACGAGCATGACAATCAAACAAAACAAAGAAAAAGATTGTCTTTCATCACAAGTTCAAAGACTTTTCACTACTTAAACTGTAGCAGATTTATTTATCATACGAAAAGGTCTGTACACAACAGATACAAAGATAAGTTAAGCCGAGAACGGCACCCAGATGAGATCGTTCTCGAAAATCCAATGACAGACCTCAATCTCCCCTGGCTGATGTCCCAATGCCATGAATGCCGCATGCTTTGCACTCCACTGCGTGGTGTCCAAATGGCAGATGGCAACTCCTTTGTTTATCTTCTTGTTCTCCTTGATTGACAAAAGTTCAGCTTGGTACACTTTAACTTTGGGCACAGCATGACAGTAATAAACCAGAAACGGGAATAAACTCTGATGGCAAGACACCGATCTTGTGACCTTACCTCCGTCTTTGCCCGTGACGGCGCCCACGGAAACGCGGCCTCTAGACCCCGCCGTGCTTTCTGTGGTGAGAATCTCCACTTTTGAGCCCAACACCGACACTGCAAACTCCGCCATGCCTTCCACCGACCTCACGCATTTCTTTATTTCGTCCTTCACCGCCGCCCTTTCACATTCTCGCAGCGTCCGCGCCATGATCGACGACATTGTCGAGTTCTCCGGAATGTGAAACGTCTTCATCAGCTCCGGCAGAGTCTGAGTAGCAAACGGCAGATTATTTGCCAAAGAGGCGGGAAGAAACGATCTTTTGGGCATGTAATCTTTGATGTCGGGCATGGGGAGAGTTTTGCCCTGGACTAACAGATTCTCCCTGAAAAACTTTCCGGCCTCCACGCCGCCCCTGGAAGTCGCCGTGGTGTTTGTGGTGTTGGTGTAGTCAGAAAATGTTGCGGCGTCCTTGGCGTAACTTTTGAATGTAGAATTCTGGGCATATGAAGTGAAACCCGCAGCGCCGGCATTGGAGCCTTGTGCATACCCAGCAAACTCGTTGGAAGCGCTGGTGACATTTTTGGCATAGTTGGTGAAGGTAAACTGGGGAGTATTGCCATCCTTTCCATAGGATTTGAATACATTCTGCGGCACATTTGCCCCGGCGCCGTAGTTAGTGAATTGCTCGAGCGCCCCATTTCCGCTCGCCGCATAGTTCTGAAACTCGTTTCTGACTGCGTTGCCGTTGTCTGCGTAGGAGGTGAATTGCTCCAGGGGCCCGTTTCCGCCTTGGTCGTAGCCCTTGAAGTTGTTGGTGATGACATTGGAACTGTTGGCGTAGCTGGTGAATTGGGACAGAATCCCGTTGGCGTCCTTGCCGTAGGTGGCAAAATCGTTCTTGATAACATTGGACTGGTCTGCGTAGCTCTGGAAGTTCTGGAGAGCGCCGTTGCTGTCGGTGCCGTAGTTTTTGAAGTGGTCGTGAGGCACATTGGTCTGGAAGCTGTACAAAGTGAAATCGTTGTTGGCACTGGATCCGGGTCCATAGTTGGCGAAGCCCTCGTCTACGACATTGGAACCTGGGGAATAGTTTTGGAAATCCTGAGTGCCGCTGGATTCCGGGCCGTATCCTTTGAAGCCGTCCTTTACTACATTGGAGTTGTCGGAGTAGTTTTTGAAAGTGGACGAATCGGCCTTGTACTTTTTGAAATCTTTATTCTCAGTATAGCTCTCGAAATCTGAGGGGCTTGCGACGGCTTTCTCGTTCTGGACTGTTCTGCGAGTGCAGAGAAGATCCGCAGCTGTGCAGAAGGATGCGATGTGGGCAGAGAGCGTGTGATTTCTTATATACCCAGAAAACAGAGCAACGGAAGTTGCATCGAGAGGCGACGCTTTGTTCAACAAGAAAGCTGGAAGCTTCGCATTCGGCAATGTGCGACGCCAGAAACGCAACAGCGAAGCCTTGGCTGCAAACGGCTGAGCTCCTCCGCCTTCACACGTAGTTACCTGCACAATCCATCACAGCAATAATCCGTCAGAACATCATATAAAACATTATATCTTGAGTGTTTCAGGATTTTACTGCATGAGAGTTTTTTCTTAATGTTTCGGATCACATTCGGTGATCTATCATCAAGAAGAAAAAAGTTAAAGAAGAGAAATCACCAGTGAGCTAAAGAAGAGAAATCACCAGTATTTCTCTTCTTTAGCTCTTTTTTCTTCTTATGGACCCAGAAAAAACTCTCAGGCAGTCAAATCGTCAAATAACGAAACACTCAAGATATAACATCATGAACTGTGGAAATCTAATGTCCATCATATAAAACGTTGTTAACTCTGCAATGCCAATTTGTGCTAAATGAGGAAACTTACAGCGAGTACGCATACAAGCAGACCCAGGAGGATCGCTCGGCACGCCATCGTCTCCTAAATTATGAATCCTGCCAAGATCTGGTTAGACGAGACCTTATAATACAACAAACACTGGAAAGTCCCGGTCCGTTGCACCGTTGCCTATAACAGTAAAAGTAGACACCGACCAATGCCAAAAACAGCTAAGCTAACATTAGATAATACTCGATTTGAAAGAGACGAATGCAAGTTTCTGGTCAAGGATTTAACGGACAATTTCCCAAAACGCCTAAAGGAAATTAATGAGCGCAAATGGACATATCCCTAACTGCCTAGATAACGGAAAAAAAAGAAATCAGGAACTCGACCCCAAATAAAATTCGCTCCACATTTCTGGATTGCACAGAATTTATGACAGTGCAGCAGGATAGTCATGCGCTACCTACTTCATCTTACAAGTTTTCGCTAGAGCCCTGAAGATTTTATCCTTGGTCCATGGGTCCCGCATGGGCTCGTGTGACCTCACGTGGGGTCCATTTCCAAAAACAGGCTGTCCAACTATGGTCTCCGTACAAACACTAAAATACACACAGCCCCTAAATTGGCGCCGATTCCTCGTGTGGTGGATGGTGTAGATTCATTCAAAAATGTTTGGAAGCCAAGGATTCGAGCCACTTTAGGTCTGGCGCCATTTAAGGCTACTTTGCTGATTCCTACGAGTCCCATCTTTTCTGCCTTATCTTCGCGTACACGCTGACTGTATTGACAAAGGGAAAGATTCTGTTTTCTGACCGACAGCAGGATGGCCTCATCATGATTCATGCCCATTGCTCACCATGCTTTTTAATTACAGTTTGCAATGAAATGAAATGATTTTAGTTACATTTACGATACCAAACAGTCCTGAAAATTATTAATTGTAACTTATGAAAGGTTTTTAAGATAGGTGGTATTTTTTTAAGGTTGTATTTTTTTTCTGAAAGTTATGAAGTTGTTCTTATTTTTTAATCTGTTTTTTAATAATAATTCTATTATGAAACTGACTTTTAGTATTTCTTTATATTTACTTCATATTTGGTTGGGAATGGCTCTGTAACTTCAATTAATAAACTCTCTCTTCTGTCTCTTTCTTAAGTCACTCCAATCTAAACTTATAAGAACTCATCCTTGATTAAACAATAAAAGAATAAATTTTATTATTACTTTAGTCTATAGGCTTTTATATGTGAGCATCATAATCACGCCATTAAAAAAAATTCAGGTCGGCAAATTTTCTGAACTCATTAGTTGTTCCTATCACTCTATTCCTTGAACCTCCTATGAACCTCCTATGGGTGCAAGTGTTAGTTTTTAGTCCTTACTAAATTAAAGAGATGGATTGTGCACTTAGGCTTAAACAACACACACTAAGCTTTGACTTGCTTAGGTGGCTGGTGGGCCCTTTCTCTTACTCTGTTTTGTTAATGTGTAAATAAGAGAGGGTCCCACCAGCCACCTAAACAAGTCAATGCTTAGTGTGTGCTGTTTAAGCCCAACCGTGCAAGTGCTAGTTTACTTATTTTCTTCCTCACATTACTACTCTAAACTTTTTATTCACACTTTTTTATATGCCTTTATTAAATTTAAGCATTCATTGAATGAATTAATCCCAAGTCTAGACAAAATCAATGCCGTTCTCATTTTGTTTTGTGTTTTTGTTTTATTTTCAAAGGGTGATCTGCAAAAAAAATAAGTTCTCGTCCACAAACTGGTGCATAAATTAGTGGGCTTGGTTTCTTCATTTTCTTCAGGTAAAGCTTATGCTCCACTTTGTCGTAAAAGTCGGATTAAACTGAAACTTTATACAGAGGAAACTTACATTATAAGACAAATGTATTCCGGAAAAATTCATTATATAATGCCAGGCTAAATCAAAATTAATTTGTTTAATGGTGAGGGTTAATAGAGATTTATTGCCTACTCAAATGGTTAGGAGGCTAATAGTCAATCGGTTTGTACGTATTCATTCAAAGCACTACTAATATTTCTCTAGCAACCTGTCCCGTAACCATGTAATATTATATAACGGTTGTGCCTTCTAACAAAGATTTATTATGCCTTACTAATGTTCAAATTTGAAGACTATTTACACCTTATTTAATAATATTTTTGTAACGGTTAAATTAGTATATTTATGTTTTTTCACTTAGTTTTGTATTTGTTTTAATGTAAGTATTTTTATTTAGAACATATTAATAACTGGTATATTTTTATTTTAGATTTGGTTCATTCATTTTTATTTCATTCTTGTTTTGTATTAATTTACATAAATTTTTTTACTATCTTAAAAGGGACATGAGATTGATTTAGGTTAATCATAAGGAATGTGGAAACAATCCTTGAATTGAAGACACTAAATTCAAATTCAAATTCAAATTTTCTTTTCTTTTTTATTGATTGTTCTGGGTTGACTTAACACATGTTTCATGTGACATGTTGTTATGTCATTACATTTAAATACACATTGTACACTTAAACACATGTGTGAATACAAGAGGAATTAATAAGGAAAATCATTAAAGAGCACACTTCACTCTTGAAGGGTAATAACATAATCAATCTACATAATCATATAGGTTGTTTGCATGTTTGTGAATGTTCTCTTCAACATCTCTCATCACTATTAATTAGGTTAATTCAATTGACTCATGGGAACTCATTCATCTATTGAGTCAACATGCTCCTCAATAATGTCTCTAAACACCACTAACTAACTTCTCAGATACTTAGCAAACAAAGGTAGATAGAAGTCTATTCCCTCAATCCAGGTTACCCCTTGGTTTTTAGTCTTTCTTTGTACTTGTCCATATTACCATCTAGATTATATTTCTTCTTGAATACTCACTTGCAGCCAATGGTATTCCTTTCTTTAGGAAAATCAACTAAATCCCAAGTATATCTTTAGGCATTTCTGTAAGGTCACCATTTCCTTTTTCATGGCCTTTTTCCGAGAATTGTGCTATTTAGATGCAAAAGATTCCTTCACATATCTAGGTTCATCATTAGTACAAGGCAAAAAAATATACAACAAAAATCAAATGGGCTATACATTTCAACTAGCCTTCATATTCTTATGGCTATGCACAAGAGTGGAGTTTGAAACTTCTCTTCTTCATCTTCCTCTAAATTAAAACTTTCTTCTTGTTCCTCATCATGATCTTCATCTTATACCTCATCTTGTTCTTGGTTAGAAGCATTTTCTTCTTTCTTGGCTTTAAAATACACCTTAATGTCATCTTGCTTTTTTACAATTCAATATTAAGAAAAAAACTACCTTCCCTAAAAGTGACATTTTGGGAATACATAATTTACAAGACTCTTAGTTTAGAACAATACAACAATCTTGTCCCATTAAGCTTTTGCAATGTTTTTGAACACCTAATTAATTCATCAAGATTGAATCTAAAAGGCATAACCTGATTGTTCTTCTTTTCTTTCTGTCAAATTTATTCCATGAATATTGATCCACTTCCTTTGGCAAAGTACCCAGTGGAGTGAGTATTATAATCCAGTGAACTCTTTCAACCAAGAGATCATATATCTTGAGTTTCTATAGCTCAAAGTGTTGCTCATTGAATTTCACAATCTCCACTATTGAGGTATTGGCTATGATTTCCAAGTTACATATGATTTCAAACCAACACAAATGTTCCCACTACAAACAAAGAAAAAAACACAAGAAATGTGTTCCCTCCTATTGGGACCTCTATTTTCCATGCCTCTTAATTCCAAAATATTTTCAAATTCATCAAAATGTTCCTAGGAGATCCCTATGTGTTTACCTCATTTTGTGTGCCTTGGAAGGTGTTAAAACCCTGCTTAAAGTCATGGGAAAACAATGCAAAAATCTTGAATTTCCTAAGTGTTTCTAGCCCTAGTGGAACTTTTCCCCCCTTCAGGACATGGAAAAACTTTTGGGTGATCAGGATATCCTTGTCCCCCTTGTTTCCCCGCCCCCTCTTCTCATCCACTTTCTCCCTTGAAGTCTTCTTTTGCCCTTTAGGTGGACATGTGACCTGGATGTGGAGTTTTCCACATACCCCTAAAACTTCCGCTTTTCCTTCTCTCCTAGTTTTCTCTGCCCCTCTTCTCATGCTCATTATGGTAGAATTTTTGTGCATATCAGGACATGTCCTGAGTACCCCTCTAGGCCTGCTTTTCTAGACTCCTCTCATTTCTCCACTAGCCTTTCTCTCCTTCTCTTCAAAGTGGGTTTCATGCTTGTTAGGATGCATCTTAAACCCCCCAGATGCTCCGCATCCTATCCTGCTTCAGAGCTCTGCCTCCATACCTTTTTCTAGCACCCATCCTGACCTACCTTGGATTCCCACCATGTCTTGTTCCCTTCGGAAGTTTCGCCTCCTTCTTCAAGTATTTCTAGTTAGAGTTTTGGTGGAGATATGGATATGTCCTAGACCCCCCAAAAGTTTTGCAATGTCTAGGACCCTCAAAAATATCGCTTCTAGTACCCCCACAGATTTCCATAATTCACAAAAAGGTGTAAAATTAAAAAGCGACATTTCGCTACGACTCCTAGATGGACGCAAAACCTTGGTAGGTCACCATTAATGCGAAATGGGTGGTTGAAATTGATGTATTTATTACAGTTGGCAGGATTTTTAGGGTTTTTTGCCCATTCCATCATCATACTCAAGTTGCAAAGGCTATACATACATGATTAAAACTCATTCAAAGGGTTGGTCATTTTTTGGGCAGAATTCTCTCTTTAGGTGCTAGGTGTCCAAGGCAGTTAGGGCTTCAACCAATGATCAGTTTTAGTTCTTCAAGAAGCAGTTGTCAAAGGTGTATGTGAAATATGTTGTGATTTTGACATCAATCATTATTTTTATCCATTTTTGTAAGTGTTCTTTTAGGAAAACCTCTAAGTGTAGTTAGGGTTTTCTCTTGCCACATTTTGTGGTATGATTGTAACCTCTGATTTGAATGAATATGATAGTTCTTAATTCATTTCAAGCTTTGTAAAGGGTCATTTCAGTGTTTCATATGGATGAATGTTGTATGGTGTTGGATTAATAAGTATTTTTATGGCTTGATATCGATTCATGTGTTTGAATCCATCAGATAGGCAATCATACAACCCTTTGTAATTGTTCTCCTTTCATAAACGTGAGACTCTGCAGCCCATTGGATAGGCACTAGTCTAAGAGGCTTATGATCACCTACACCCACTTAAAAATCAAAACAATATATCAAGTGTAAAGCGTATTTACCATTTTGTATGCACCCTTGTTCTATGTTGAAGTCAGGGTATATATTTTTGGAAAATTAGATGTGTTTTATCCTTTTCAAACCATACATGTATACATGCATCTTGCATTGCTGCAATGATGTCATTTTCAACTTAAAAAGAGGTTATTAGATGTAGTGAGCTTTTGTTTAAACCAGTGACATTTGTAAGGTTTAGAATAGCATTTCAAGTATCACTTCCTTTGTTCTTGTCCAATATACATCTTGCACAATAATTAATACCTGCTAAGGGATACTTCTAGGAATACCCTCCTTGGTTTTGTTGAACCAAAAGCGAAGAGGAGATTACCCACTCCAACTAGTTGGCCCTTAATCACTTTCATCCTATTGATGAACACCATTTGCACCTCCTTGACAACATCCCTAGCCTCGGAGATTGAACAAGTGTTTTAGGGATTTGGATTAGTTGTTTTGGGATGCAACACTTTCTTCATAGAATAAATTCAAACAACGATTTGATACTAGATGTTGGTTTTTTAATGTTTATATCTCAATTTGGAGCAATGGAAAGTAAGGAAATTTGTTGGTCTAAAACACAAGTATGGATTAGGGGTGAGTGCAAGCTAATGAGGGATAAAAATGACACAAAAAGATAACTTTTTACGTGAAAATCAAAGTTAGATGTACTTGGGGTAATGATTCAAATCACTTTTGGATAGAATATAAACATTATGTAAATTTATGAAATATATAATTATGTTTCTAGTTTTCATATATGTAAATCTAATACTCAAATGATAAAATGTTTGATAAGTAAAGGATGTACAAAAGTGACATTTTTTTCAACTTTGATAGATGCATTTAAACATGTGCATGTATGGGTGACCTAAGGACTAGTAAATTTTATGAAAATATTTTTGAAAATCATTGTGAACAAATGCAATTGATGTTGAGGCTTGTGATGAATATTTTTTATAATTTTTATCAAATATTTGTATTAATTATTTAATAGAATTAAGGTATAAATCTCAAAACCCTCACATATGGTCACTCTAACTTGAGCTCAAATAATTGTTAACATCATTTTTTTAATTTGTAGAGAATGATGTCTAGCTTGTGCTCCTATAGTTTTTTTAAAATAAATTTTAAAATCAAAAGTTTTTTTTGGTAGAATAATTGAGGGAGTTTGTTGGGGCCCTCACCCATATCAAAAATAAAAAGGGGAAAGATTATTTGATACATGTTTGAGAACCCTTATTAGAAGGTAAGGAACAACACAAAGAAACCTAAACAACAATATAGAAGCAAATAAAAACCTCCTACTCTAAGGCAACTTCAATCGATCTTTAATTTCACCTAAGATAGGTAAAAAACTATCATCTTAGATCCAAAATCTATTTGTTGAGAATTGTATCTATGTAAAAAATGCAAGCCCACTAGGCATAAGCCACAAGCTACCTATTTATCCTTTAAAAATAAGATCTTCCATGGTCCATTGTGAGGCCATACTAATGGATTCCTTGGCTTCTAGAAATAAATGCTCAACTTTTGTTTTCCTACCTCTCCCTTTTTGGGTTATCTTTAGGGATAGTAGGGGGAACCTAAACCTTTCACTACCTTTGTCAAATCCTTTTTTGGAGAGAAATATCTCCCCAACCTCCAAATCATTATCTATTACTAAAAGTACAACAACTTTATCTTGGATAAATCTATCCAAAGCAGCTTGATTACTGCAATTGACCTCTTCCCTAGTTTTCTTGACTTGGACTTGTAGCTCCACTTTCTAAGTACTCCACAATTAGATTGTCTTTGTACTATTAGTAAATGGGAGATGGTGAGGATTTCTCTTGATAGGATATTATCTTCAAGGTCGTTGAAGTCCATAAATCTACTTCTATAGCATCAAAATCTTCCTTTCTTGAGAGACAATCCTCTTCTGTATCCTTAATAGATTGGGAAGTTACATTAATTCTCATACTAACAATCTCCGATGGAGGAAAATCTAGATGTCGAAATTATGGTTGACAAAAAATTAGCCAGGTTTCTCCAAATAGAATCACAGTCTCATTTTCCAAGTTTGGGGAACCAGTTTTGGAGCTAAATCTACTTGGGGGAATCTGTAATTATGCTACAATCTTTCCTAAAGTTTTTTTATATATATATATACTACAATCCTTTATATATATAGGACATTCCCATCGACAATCCCTATTAATTTCATCAAAAAATAATAAGCTAACATTTATATTGTCAAAGTCAAGCTTGTTAATGGATGACATCATAACATTATAGTTCTAGGTCCATAAAAAAATTCGAAGGAATTATTTTTGAACTTGAACATAATGAATATCCACTTTCAAATGGATATTAGTTTATAATGGATATCCATTTCAAGAAAATACTCATTATAGTTTGTGAGATCCATTCATATGGGCAACAATCATCACATAATACCTACAACCTACAAGAAAATAATATTCTCTTCAAATTTTTAAGGAATTTTCTTTGATTTGTCTAACGAATTTGATGAGAACCATTTTTAAAATAAATTTTCATAAACCTATGAAAATTTCCACACAGGCTGTCCAACTATGGTCTCCGTACAAGCACTAAAATATACAGCCCCTAAATTGGCGCGATGGTGTAATTCATTAAGAAATGTTGGGAAGCCAAGGATTCGAGCCACTTTAGTTCTGGCATCGTTTAAGGCTACTTTGCTGATTCCTACAACTCCATCTTTTCTGCCTTATCTTCGCGTACACGCTGACTGTATTGATAAAGGGGAAGTCTGTTCTCTGACCGACAGCAGGATGGCCTCATCATGACTCATGCCCATTGCTCACCATGCTTTTTAATTACAGTTTGCAATGAAATATAAATGATTTTAATTACATTTATAGTCTATAAAATTATCCATTGTAATTTTTAAAAGGTTTTTAAGATAGGTGGTTTTTTAAGAAGGTTGTATTTTTTTTAAAAGGTTATATTTTTTCTTGTTGATTTGAGTTGACAGTTGTTTTTAATTTTTTTATTGGTTTTTAGTGGAATGTTTTTGTAATTTGAATTTTTAAAGGAAATATTCCTCTATTTTATCTTTTATTAGGGGAGAGGACTCAATAATTGCCCATGTACCAATAATGCTAGCCCACATCACACCTTACCCCCCAATTAAATTTATAAAAAGAACCAATACATATGTACAAATATTACAAAAGCTTTAATAAGGAACTAATACATGTGCACATATACATGTGTAATAATACATTTCACATGTCACATCAAAGAAACAACCAATCATATGGTGACACATAAGGCAATAGTAAGACGATCAGTAATAGGTGCCTTGGTGCACATGTTTCAGTTCAACTATTTTTTAGGGTGTTTTTGGACAACTCGATGAAGGATTAGGCTACACCGTTGATACCCAAAACCCCAAACAATAGCTTTAAGCTCTTAAGTCACATATGAAGAAACCCAAAAAATTTCGTCAAAATTTGATGTACTTTTAAGGAGCTTAAAATGCGTGAAGTTAGGGTGAGCGGCTACTAGGTCCTCTTCCCTAGTGTAAAAGATACAAACTCTCTCTTTTATCTCTTTCTTGTCTTTACATCTATCTCAAATCTAAGTTTATGAGAATGAATCCTTAATTAAATAATAAAAATATTTTTCTTCTATTAAATTTGAATCCATATATATTATTTTTCTTAGATTAGAATGAATTTTATAATTATTTTTTACTTATTTCCTTCCTCACAATACTATTCTGAAACTTTTTTTTCACATAATTTTTTATATGCATTTATTAAGATTTAAGCAAAAAGACAAGCAAAAGAATGAGTTAATCCTTAGTCTAGAAATTTAATGCTGACGGTTAATTGAAATTTATTGCCAACTCAATCAGATATGTATTAATCCTAAGTCTAGACAGAATGAATGACGTTCTAATTTTGTTTTATTTTCAAGGGGTGATCTGCAAAAGACTAGCGAAAAAATAATTTGTCGTCCACAAACTGGTGGCACATAAATTAGTGGACTTGGTTTCTTCATTTTCTTCAGGTAAAGCTTATGCTCCACTTTGTCGTAAAAGTCCGATTAAACTGAAACTTTATACAAAGGAAACTTACATTATAAGACAAATGTATTCC
Organism: Cunninghamia lanceolata; assembly: GCA_027924645.1. Taxonomy (NCBI): domain Eukaryota; kingdom Viridiplantae; phylum Streptophyta; class Pinopsida; order Cupressales; family Cupressaceae; genus Cunninghamia; species Cunninghamia lanceolata. The sequence goes on along the minus strand of BSBN01000281.1, from coordinate 1,553,545 downwards.
AGAAAAATTCATTATATAAGGCCAGGCTAAAACAGAATTAATTTGTTTAATGCTGAGGGTTAATAGAGATTTAGTGCCAACTCTAATAGTCAATCGGTTTGTACGTACTCATTCAAAGCACTACTGATATTTTTCTAGCAACCTGTCCCGTAACCATGTAATATTATATAACGCCTCGGTTGTGCCTTCTAACAAAGATTTATTATGCCTTACTAATGTTTAAATGTGAAGCTTGTTTACACTTATTAAATATTTTTGTAATGGTTAAATTAGTATATTTATGTTTTTTTCATTTAGTTTTGTGTTTGTTTAATGTGAGTATTTTTATGTAGAACATATTAATAAGTGGTAAGTGGTATATTTTTATTTTAGATTTGGTTCATTCATTTTTATTTCATTTTTGTTTTGTATTAATTTACATATTTTTTTTTCTATTTTGAAAGGGACACAAGATTGATCTAGGTCAAGTTTAGGAGAGTGGAAACAATCATTGAATTTGAAGACACTAAATCTAAATTCAAATTTTCTTTGCCTTTTTTTTATTGATTGTTCTAGGTTGACTTAACACATGTTTCATGTGACATGTTGCTATGTCTGTTAATTTCTTATAACCCAGTTACAGATTAATTGCACAATAAATTCACAGAATAGAACCTCTATTTGATTTATAACAATCAATACTCTAGGTTAATTAACAGCTAATAACAGCGGAAGCAAAAATAACAAGAAGCCAATCACAAATAGACAATAACACAGATATACTTAGGAAACCCCAATATGGGTAAAAACTTGCAAATGTTGGATCTTCTATTCGGCCTGAACAACAAACTTTCCACACAAAATACAATAACTTGTTGCTACAACAATCTTACATATATAGCCCTGCTAATTTTTATCAACATGCAAGAGAAAAGAAACTTTCCTTACATAACTTGGCTTTCCTTACACATAAAATCACTCTTGGTGTTATCTCCACCTCACAACTCAAGAAACATTCTATTAATAAAAAAAGAAATCATGTTGTTGCTAAATATCCAACTTGAGTTGCCTTTAAGCAACTTCCACCCTCCACACGGGCCCACCTTCTGAGCTACAAAAAATCAAAACTCCCTCTTAGCGAGGAAGGTGTTTTGCACAACACCCAACTTATCCCTGAAGTATACAAACTTACTATTCATCAAGGGCTTGGTTAGGATATCTGCTATCTGTTCGTCAGTAGGAATGTACTAGAGCTTCACTGTCCCCTTCTCCACACAATCTCTGATGAAGTGGTACTTGATCTCAATGTGCTTTGACTTGTCATGAAACACTGGATTCTCAGAGAGTTTGATGCAACTCTGATTTTCACAGTAAATGATTGTAGGATCTAGCTCCTGATCAAAGAGCCCAGCTAGAAGTTTCTGAAGCCAGATAGCCTCACATGTAGCCATACTAGCTGCCATATACTCAGCCTCCGCAGAACTCAGTGCAACTGACTTTTGTTTCCTATTGTACCAAGAGACTGCTTCTGATCCCAAACTAAAACTGCACCCTGAAGTGCTCTTCCAGTCAGCTATACTGCTTGCCCAATCTACATCGGTGAACCCTCGAGCTTCACTCCATCCTGCTGAACATACTTCAGCCCATAATCAACTGTGCCTCGGAGATACCTCAAAACATGTTTCGCAGCTATCTAGTGCACACGTTTAGGTTCCACCATAAGCTGACTAAGTGAGTTCACTGCAAAACAAATGTCTGGCCTGGTGTTGACTAGATACAAAAGAGAGCCTATCAACTGTCTGTATAAAGTTGAGTCCACTGCCTCTGATTTGGAAGCATCAATCTTCTTCTAGTTGGTCACAAGTGGCATGGACATGGGCTTACAGTCCTCCATCCTGAATCACTTTAGGATATCAATTATGTACTTCCCTTGTTCAAGGAAGATCTCTCCCTCTTTCTGCCACAACTCCAATCCCAGAAAGTAGTGCATCAACCCCAAGTCCTTCATCTCAAATTCTCCTGCAAGATCCCGTTTGTAGTGGGCTATGAGCTCCTTTGACCCTGTGAGAAATAGGTCATCAACATACAACACCAATATGAGAAGTTCATCCTTCACCTAAACATAGTACAGGTTCAGATCTACCTCACTCTTGATGAAGCCCACGCTTTGCAAGTAACTGTCAATACGTGAATACCATGCCCTAGGTGCCTGCTTGAGCCCATATTATGCTCTCCTCAACCTACATACATGAGAATCCCTCCCATGTGCTTCAAATCCTTCTGGCTGTTCTATGTAAATCTCTTCCTCAATCTCTCCGTTGAGGAAGGCCGTCTTTACATCCATCTAGTGAATCCTCCAACCCATTTGTGCTACTATAGAAATGATAGCTCTTATGGATGAGTACCTGGCTACTGGAGAAAAAGTCTCGTCATAGTCGACTCCTTCCTTATGAGAAAACCCCTTAGCCACAAACCGAGCTTTGAACTTTTCCACACTACCATATGCAGCATGCTTAATCTTATACAACCATCTCGAGCCCACCACAGACTTATCTTTTGGTTGAGGTACTACCTCCCACATGCTTTTCTTAATGATGGAAGAATACTCTTCCACCATGGCATCCCTCCATACTTGGTGCTTGGACGCCTCTTGAAAGCTGGAAGGCTCCTCTTCAATTAATTCAGTCATAAGTGCCACATAATCAGAATAACATTTGAGAGATTTTCTTTGTCTGATTGAATCCTGTGGGTCACCAACATACTCCTGGGCCTCTCTCAGTGTCTGCTCAGCCACTCTGTTTCTCTTCTTCTCAGTAATAGGAATTTGAGGCTGAGGAATTATTTGTTCCTCTTTCTGATCAACTTGCTCAGCCTGCTTGCGCTGCTCTCTAGCTTGCGGAATTGAAGTTTGAGGGATTTGTTCTACCTCAACCGTGGGTGATTGCTTCTCCTCATTCATCAAGCTGCTAGACTTCTGAAGAGCCCTCTCTTCTTCAAACTTCACATCTCTGCAAACAACTATTTTTCTGAGGGCAGGAATGTAAACTCGATAGGCCTTAGAAGTTTCATTGTACCCAACAAGGATATCCTTCTTTGCAGTTGGTTCCAACTTGGTTCTCTTCTCCACAGGAATGTGACAATACACAGGGCATCCATAGATGAGAATGTGCTCCAAATCTGGTTTCTTACCAGTGAATGCCTCTTCTAGAGTTAATTTGCCCAATACTTTGTGAGGGCTCCTATTCTACAAATACACAGCTGTATTGCAAGCTTCTGCCCATAAGAACCAAGGTAGATTCTGATCATGAAGCATGGCCTTGGCTGCTCCAACTATAGCCCTATTTTTCCATTCAGCAACCCCATTCTGCTAAGGGTTGTACATAACCGTCAACTCTTTCTTGATACCTTCCCAAGTACGGAAATCTTTGAAGGCATTCGAGGTATACTCACCTCCATTATCAGACCTCAGTATCTTGATCTTCCTCCCGGTTTGGTTCTCCACAGAGCCTTAAACTCTTTGAACCTACTGAAGATCTCATCTTTGTTCTTCAGAAAATATATCCATGTCTTCCTGGAGAAGTCATCAATGAAAGTAACATAATACTCATACCCATTCAAGGATACTGTTGACATGGGCCCGCACACATCTGAATGTACAAGATCTAAAATCCCTTTGGATCTAGTGTCACTGCTTAGAAAATTGGTCTTGACATATTTCCCAAGAGCACAACCCTTGCACACCTCATGGTTTTCTGTCTTCATCTCAGGCAACCCCGTCACTATTTTCTTGAGCACATTAAGTGCTCCATGGTGAAGATGAGCCATCCTCCTGTGCCATAATTCTCCTAGCCCTCTACAGCTGCTTACTAATGCATGTGTTGGCTCAAACTGTAACCAAAACAAGCTTCCATGCCTGACTCCAATCACTTTTGCAACCTTGGAATCCTTGGGACGAATATAGACTTTGCCCCTTTCAAAGGTTATGATGTAACCCTTGTCCTCCAAAGTAGAAATTAAGATTAAATTCTTTGTCATACTAGGGACATACAACACGTCCTCCACCAATAGAGGTTTGCCAGACTCCCTCTAAAACTTGACGGTGCCAATACCAGTTGCATGGTACTTGACATTGTCTCTGAGATCAATATAGAAATCCAACTTCTTCTCCTCCAACTTGGTGAAGCATTCTCATGTGGCAAGAAGCCCCACTATCAATATACCATACCCTGTTGGCAATTGAACTTGAGAGACAAGCAATGAGTGAAAACTCATTCTCAAATCGTGATGCAAACTCGTCCACCTCTACTGTGGCAGCAACTTGCTTCTTTTGCTTGTCCTTATTTTTCTTATTTGGACATTGACTGGCACAGTGACCCTTCTGATGGCAGCAAAAATATTTTATCTTGCTCAGATCTTTCTTCTTCTCGCTCTTGGAAGAAGAACCTTCCGTTTGCCCTTTATTGAACTTTTGCTTGCCTTTGCTTGCAAGAGCGAGATTTTCTTTGTCTGATCTCCTCGATGAGCACCTTCATGGATCTCCTCCTGAACAAAATCATCCCAAAGCCTCGCCCAATCAGGTAGCCGATCTCTACCGACAACACACTTGACAAACACTTCCCAGTGCTTTGAAAAACTGTTCAAGGCTATACGCACCAACTCATCTTCATCAATCGTCTCTCCAACAACAACCAGGTTATCCCTGACCTATGTCAGCTTGGACAAGGAAGAGGTCACACTCTCACCTTTAGACATCTTGGTGTTATGCAATTTGTCCTTCAGCATCATCTTACGACTCTGATAGTCACTCTGATAAAGTTTTGTGAGCGAATCCCACATCTCCTTGGCATTGTCTTTCCCCAATAGATGAGGAATTAGATGATCTCTTACCCCATTTAGGATAATTCTCTGAGCCTTGGCCTCCTTGACTTCATGCGAATCTAGGGCAAGAAGATCATTTGTTGGTGGTGTCACCTTTGTACTAGCATAGATCCACAAACTGTTCTCCTTGAGAATGGATGTAATCTGAACCTTCCACTGTAAGAAGTTGGATGCACCCTCAAGCCTATCCTCATATTGAACACTAGTTGCCATTATCACAGAAGAAATTGGAGAGGAAAAACTATTTTTTTTCTTGAAGTCTACGTCACAAATCTTGGCTTCATATTCGGAGTTTAGAGCTTTGATACCATGTTAATTTCTTATAGTTCCTAGTTACAGATTAATTGCACAATAAATTCACGGAATAGAACCTCTATCTGATTTATAACAATCAATACTCTGGGTTAATTAATAGATAATAACAGCGGAAGCCAAAATAACAAGAAGCCAATCACAAATAGACAATAACACAGATATACCCTGGAAACCCCAATATGGGGAAAAACCTGCAAATGTTGGATCTTCTATTCAGCCTCAACAACAAACTTTCCACACAGAATACAATAATTTGTTGCTACAACAATCTTACAAATATAGCCCTGCTGATTTTCATCAACATGCAAGAGAAAAGAAACTTTCCTTACATAACTTGGCTTTCCTTACACATAAAATCACTCTTGGTGTTATCTCCACCTCACAACTCAAGAAACATTCTATTAATAAAAAAGAAATCATGTTGTTGCTAAATATCCAACTTGAGTTGCCTTTAAGCAACTTCCACCCTCCACATGGGCCCACCTTCTGAGCTACAAAAAATCAACAATGTCATTGTATTTAAATACATTTATTGTACACTTAAACACATGTGTGAATACAAGAGGAATTAATGAGGAAAATCATTAAAGAGCACACTTCACTCTTGAAGGGTAATAACATAATCAAATCTACATCATCATTTAGGTTGTTTGCATGTTTATGAATGTTCTCTTCAACATCTCTCATCACTATTAGTTAGGTTAATTCAATTGACCTAGGAGAACCCATTCACCTATTGAGTCAACAGGCTCCTCAATAATGTCTCTAAACACCAACAACTAACTTCTTAGTTACTTAGCAAACAAAGGTAGATATAAGTTTATCCCCTCAACCTAGGCTACCCCTTGGTTGTTAATCTTGCTTTGTACTTGTCCATATTACCATATAGATTATATTTCTTCTTGAATACTCATTTGCAGCCAATGGTATTCCTTTTGGAAAATCAACTAAATCCCAAGTATTTCTTTAGGCATTTCTATAAGGTCACCATTTCCTTTTTCATGGCCTCTTTCTAAGAATTGTGCTATTTAGATGCAAAATATTCCTTCACATATCTATGTTCATCATTAGTGCAAGGCAAAAAATATACAACAAATATCAAATGGGCTATACATTTCAACTAGCCTTCATATTCTTATGGCTATGCACAAGAGTGGAGTTTGAAACTTCTCTTCTTCATCTTCCTCTAAATCAAAACTTTCTTCTTGTTTCTTATCATGATCTTCATCTTATACCTCATCTTGTTCATGGTTAGAAGCATTTTCTTCTTTCTTGGCTTTAAAATACACCTCACTACCATCTTGTTTTTTGACTATTCAATATTAAGAAAAACACTACCTTCCCTAAAAGTGATATTTTGGGAATACATAATTTCTTTAGTTAATGAATTCAAACCTTATATAATTTAACATTTTCATCATAGCTATTGAAAACACATTTTTAGTTTTAAAATCTAACTTTTTGACCATTTTTCTTTAGGCACGTGAAAATTTAAGCCTCACAACCAAAAACTCTAAAATGTGTAAGAGAGTGATTTTTACCTCTCCAAACTTCCTATGGAGTCTTATCAACAAGAAAAAAATGGGAGACCTATTTAATAGATAACATGTACTACTAATAGCTTCAACCCAAAATTTGTGTTCTAAGTTATCATCACTAAGCATACTTCTAGCCCTTTCCATTAAAGTCATGTTCATTCTCTCATCAACCTCATTTTGTTGTGGTGTGTATGGAGTTCTTTTATGTTCAACTACCCATCTTGTTTACAAAATTCTTCAAATTCCTTAAAGAAAAAATTAACAAGTACATTTAATTCTTCGAACCTATTGAAAAATTTAAATTTATGTTTTAGGAAATAAACAAACAAGTTCTTATAGAGAACTCATCTATGAAGGAAACATTATAAAAATATTTTCTAAGAGATGGTACATACACCAAACCAAAAAGATCATTATGTAAATCAACTCTAAAATCTCAGTTGCTCTAGTGCTACAAAAAAATAAACTATTTTTTGTTTACCAAATACAAAACATTCACAAAAATCAAAATCAAGAGAATTTAGACAAAAAACCTCTCAACCATATCTTTATTTTTTAAAGATTTCAATCCCTTCTCCCAATATGAACCATCCTTTGATGCTACAACATTGATTGTACAAATGGTTCAATTACATTTGTCTAAGCCACTAAAGTAGAGTTTAAACAATGTTCATACTTGAATATCTTTTGCTAATACCAAATCCCCTTTGCCATTTTACAACCATCTTTATCAAAATTATATGCACACCATTATCATTTATCTTTGAAGAATAAATAATGTTTCTAGCTAACCCTATAATGTGTAGCATGTTAGAAAGAATCTTAACTTTACTATCACTAAATAATAATTTTACCTTCCCATGATTGACAATGTTATGAGAAGTGTTGTCACAAATTTTTTTTGTAGCCCCCATTATACTTTTCATATTATGAATACCACTCCTTGCATACAATCATATGAAAGAAAGCATTTGAATCAATTAGTCATGATTCATCACTAAAATGAATGTTAGAATAAGTTAGAAAAATATCACCATGAACATCATCTTTATTAGAGAATTTATCTATGAAGAGTCATCAGGTTTTATCCTTTTTCTACACTCCTTTACACGAACCTTATTGCCACAATTTTAACAAGTTACTTTAAACTTTTTAGAGGACTTTGATCTAGACTTTGACTTGAACTTTATTTTATCCCCTTATTTATTTTTACCTCCTTTATCTTTAGACCAAACTATTACAAAACAAAGCATCTTTAGAGAAGTCATCAATGGACTTTCTCGTAAACTATTTACTTGGTACAAAGCCAACATAACTTATTCAAGTTTTAACTTAAAAGATGTACTACTAGTAGCCATAATGAGATTGTCCCATGGATCAAATAATGAGCAAAGTAAATTAATACACTTATCCCCTTCTTCCATTTCTACTTCTATGGAAGCTAGTTGACTCACTATAACATTAAAGTTATCTAGATGATCAATTACAAATTTTCCTTCTTTCATTTTCAATGAATATAATTTTATCCATAGAAATAACTTATTTACACTTGACTCTTAGTTTAGAACAATACAACAATCTTGCAGTGTTTTCACCTAATTAATTCATCAAAAGGTATTTAACCTCATTGTTCTTCTTGTCTTTCTATCAAATTTATTCCATGAATATTGATCCACTTCCTTTGGAAGAGTACCCACTAAAGTGACTATGATAATCCACTGAAATATTTCAACCAAGAGATCATATATCTTTAGTTTCTATAGCTCAAAGTGTTACTCATTGAATATCTCAATCTCCACTATTCAGGTGTTGGCTATGATTTCCAATTTATATATGATTTCAAGCCAACACAAATTTTCCCACTATAAACAAAGAAAAGAACACAAGAAATGTGTTCTCTCCTATTGGGACCTCTATTTTTGAATCCTCTTAATTCCAAAATCTCATCAAACTCATCAAAATGTTCCTAGGAGATCCCTATGTATTTATCTTGTTTTGTGTGCCTTGAAAGGTGTTAAAACCCTACTTAAAGTCATGGGAAAACTATGCAAAAATCCTAAATTTCCTAAGTGTCTCTGTCCTTGGCGAGAATTTTCCCCCTTCAAGACCTATCGAAACTTTTGGGGTGATCAGGATATCCATGTCCCCCTTGTTTCCCTTTCCCCTCTTATGGTTTGCTTTCTTCCTTGAAGTCTTCTTTTGCCCCTTGGGTGGACCTGTGACCTGGATGTGGAAACTCCATATCCCCTTGAAATTTCCACTTTTCCTTCCCTCCTAGTTTTCTCTGCTCCTCTTCTCATGCTCATCGTGGTAGAATTTTTAGTGCATATCAAGACATGTCTTGAGTACCCCTCCAGGCTTGTTTTTCTAGACTCCTCTCATTTCTCCACTAGCCTTTCTCTCCTCTTCAACATGGGTTTCATGCTTGTTAGGATGCATCCTACACCCCTAGATTCTTTGCATCCTATCCTACTTTAGAGCTCTACCTCCATACCTTTTTCCAACGCCCATGCTGACCTACCCTAGATCCTCGCCATGTCCTGTTGCCTCCAGAAGTTGCGCCTCCTTCTAGTCTTTCTAGATAGAGTTTTGGTGGAGATATGGATATGTCCTAGACCCCCAAAATTTTTGTAATGTCCAAGACACCCGAAAAATCCCGCTTCCAGTACTCCCACGGATTTTCGTAATTCTTAAAAAAGGTGTAAAAACAAAAAGTGACATTTCCCTATGGCTCCCAAATGGACGCAAAACCTTGGTAGGTCACCATTAATGTGAAATGGGTGGTTGAAATTGATGTATTTATTGCAGTTGGTTGGCTTTTTAAGGTTTTCCCGCTTATTCCATCATTAGATTTGAGTTGCAAAGGCTATAAATACATGATTGAAACTCATTCAAAGGGTTGGCCATTTTTTGGGTAGAATTTTCTCTTCAGGTGCTAGGTTTCCAAGGTAGTTAGGGCTTCAACAAGTGATAAATTTTAGTTCTTCAGGAAGTATTTGTCAAAGGTGTATGTTAAATATGTTGTGATTTTGACATCAATCATTATTTTTCTCCACTATTGTAAGTGTTCTTTCAGGAAAACCTCTAAGTGTAGTTAGGGTTTTCTCTTACCACATTTTGTGGTATGATTTTAACATCTAATTTGAATGAATGTGACAATTCTTAATTTATTTCAAGATTTGTAAATGGTCATTTCAATGTTGCATATGAACGAATGTTGTATGGTGTTGGATTAATAAGTATTTTCATGGTTTGATGTTGATTTATATGCATCTAAATTTATCAGATAGGTAATCATACACCACTTTGTAATTGTTCTCCTTTGATAAACATGAGACTTTGCAGCCCATTAGATATGCACTAGTTTGAGAGGTCTATGTTCACCTACACCCACTAAAAAATAAAAAAAATACATCAAGTGCAAAGTGTAGTTACCATTCTGTATGCACCTTTGTTTTGTATTGAAGTCAGGGTATATCTTTTTGGAAAATTAGATGTGTTTTATCCTTTTCAAAACATACATGTATACATGCATCTTGCATTGCTGCAATGGTGTCATTTTCAACTTAAAAAGAAGTTATTAGACACAATGAGATTCTATTTAAATCAATGATAGTTGTAAGGTTTAGAATAACATTTTAGGTATCACTGCCTTTATTTTTGTCCAACATACATCTTGCACAATAAATAATCCCTGCCAACAGATACCTCTAGGAATACTTGAGTCCTTGTTTTAGTTGAACCAAAAGTGAAGAGGAGATTAACCACTCCTACTAGTTGGCCCTTAATCACCTTCATCCTATTGATGAACCCCCTTTTCACCTCCTTGATGACATCCCTAGCCTTAGAGATTGAACAAGTGTTCTAGGGATTGGGATTAGTTGCTTTGGGACCCAACACCTCCTTCATAGAATAAATTCAAATAATGGTTTGATACTAGATGTTGGTTTTTTAATGTTTATATCTCAATTTGGAGCAATGGAAAGTAAGAAAATTTGTTGGTCTAAAAGACAAGTATTGATTAGGGATGAGTGCAAGTTAATGAGGGATAAAAATGACACAAAAAATATAACTTTTTTCCTAAAAATCAAAGTTAGATGTACTTGACGTAATGATTCAAATCACTTCTGGATAGAATATAAACATTGTGTAAATTTATGAAATATATAATTATGTTTCTAGTTTTCATATATGTAGTTTATTCTAATACTCAAATGATAAAAGGTTTAATAAGTAAAGGATGTACAAAAGTGACATTTTTTTCAACTTTGATACATGCAAAAACATGTGCATGTATGGGTGACCTAAGGACTAGCAAATTTTATGAAAATATTTTTGAAAATCATTTTGTGAACAAATGCAATTGATGTTGAGGGTTGTGATGATTTTTTTTATAACTTTCATCAAATATTTGTATTAATTTTTTAATAGAATTAAGGTAGAGATCTCAAAACCCTCACATTTGGTCTCCGTAACTTGAGCTAAAATAATTGTTAACATCATTTTTTTAATGTGTAGAGAATGATGTCTAGCTTGTGCTCCTGTAGTTTTTTAAAATAAATTTTAAAATCAAAAGTTTTTTTGGTAGAATAATTGAGGGAGTTTGTTGGGGCCCTCACCCATATAAAAAATAAAAAGGGGAAAGATTATTTGATACATGTTTGAGAAACCTTATTGGAAGGTAATGAACAACACAAAGGAACCGAAACAACAATCTAGAAGCAAACAAAAACCTCCTACTCTAAAGCACCTTCAATCGATATCTAATTTCACCTAAGACAAGTAAAAAACTATCATCTTAGATCCAAAATCTATTTGTTGAGAATTGTATCTATGTAAAACCACTAGGCATGAGCCACAAGCTACCTATTTATCCTTTAAAAAGAAGATCTTCCATGGTCCATTGTGAGGCAATACTAATGGATTCCTTGGCCTCTAGAAATAAATACTTAACTTTTGTTTTCCTACCTCTCTCCTTTTGGGTTATCTTTGGGGATAGGAGGGGGGGACCTAAACCTTTCACTGCCTTTGTCAAATCCTTCTTTGGAGAGAAATATCTCCCCATCCTCCAAGAAATTATCTATTACTAAAAGTGAAACAACCTTATTTGGGATAAATCTATCCAAAGTAGCTTGATTGTATTGTAGTTGATCTCTTCCCTAGTTTTTTGACTTGGACTTGTAGCTCCACTTTCTAAGCACTCCATAATTAGATTTTGTCTTTGTACTCTTAGTAAATTGGATATTGTGAGGATTTCTCTTGATAGGATATTATCTTCAAAGTCATTGAAGTCCATGAAATCTACCTCTATAGCATCAAAATCTTCCTTTCTTGAGAGAAAATCCTCTTCTATATCCTTAATAGATTGGGAATTTACATTGATGCTCATAATAACAATCTCCAATGGAGGGAAATCTAGATGTCCAAATTGTGGTTAACAAAAAACTAGCTAGGTTTCTCCAAATAGAATCACAATCTCATTTTCCAAGTTTGGGGAATCACTTTTCGAGCTAAACCTACTTGGGGGGGATATGTAATTATGTTGCATTCCTTCCTAAATTTATATATATAATTTGTAGTTATATTGCATTCCTTCCTAAAGTTACATATATATATATATATATATATATATATATATATATATATATATATATATATATATATATATATATATATATATATATATATATATATATATTAATTTGTAATTAGTCTCAAGTTTTTGCTTTGAGAGGAACGAGGGTTTTTGTGAAACCCTCCATGTTCCTTCTTAGAACCATAGAGATTCGCCCCATTTCTGATACATGTGCATTCTCTTCTTGTCTTGTTTGTTATTTTTCTATACCAACTTGGTGTTATCATATGTCTTTGTTTCTTTTATGTAAATTTGGGTCAAATAAAGTTTTGATTTTTATTTTTAGGCTGATTTTGAATTTAAATTTTGGAGGGGTTTTATCCTGCTCAGCGGACTTGCTAACTTCTGGGCATGTTGATGTGTGTGCTCCCCAAGATTCAAAGAGGTAAGGCCAGACTGAGCGTTAATGGCTCAGTTGGTGGCATTAAATGAAAGGAGTTATGACAAGGCAGATGAGCAGAAGGGTGATGTATACACCTAAAAATGGCTTGTGTCGAATTAAGTAAATATTTTAATATTTATCTTAATTCTTATTCTTCTATCAAATTAAATAATATTTTAATTTATTTGATTGATTCATTATCCTAAAATTAAATAAAAATCAATTGATTTAATTAAATTCCCTAATTCTTCTAATGTCTCATGTAATTAAATAATATTAAATTATTTAATTAATCCCACATTCCTTTATCTCAAAGTCCAAAATTCCATAAAATTCACATCACTTTATCCATGTCACCTTTCCACCTCACCTTTTTGCACATGTAATTAAATGTTTTAATATTTAATTAGCTGATATTCCCTCACCCACATGTCCTATTTCTCCTCCAGTCAAATTAGTTAACTCATCAATCAAATCTGTTAACCAATTAGTCAATTGAGTTCACTAGTCAATCTATTTTGTTGACTCCCCAATCAACCTAGTTAACTGATCAATCATCTCAATTAACTCTTCAATCTATTTTGTTATCTCCCATAACTCATGAAGAAGGCTTGGACACTTGTCCTCTCCTAATTCATGCACATTCCCTCAAGCTTTCTCAGTCGTAAACCTCACAGCTAATTCCTCCAGTCATGGATCTATTGACACTTGGATTTGGTCTTCCCTCATCCTATATAAGCAAGGTCTCCACACCCATTTGCATACACTCAAGCATTCATAATCTTACTCTGCAGGAATCATACTAGCGTGCCTTTAGAAAAATCACCTTCATTACATTTGCATTACAAATCCATTATCATCCAATCATGTGTCCATCAATCCATCTCCATTATAGTTGCATTGTAGTTTAGTCTCCATTGCATAATCCACCCATATCCATTCTACTCTTGTCATCTTCAACATCAAGGAAGTACACACTTCTGAGAGCTCCATTACCATCAAGATCAAGAGGAGATAGGCAAACAATGGAAGCAAAGAGGTAAAAATGGTTTTCGAAGGTATAATATTTGTTTACTTGTATTTACATCAATTTCCATTGAGTTATTGGATGATTAGTTGTTTAATACTATTGTTCACATTTTCCACTAACATTTCTGGTGCCCACTGTGGGGCCTTGCCCCATTTTTAACTTTGATTTGAGTGTTTTGTGAAGGTTCTATCATGACAGGTCATTCCTGTGCATGCAACTTCCAATTCTATGTTTTCAACACTTTCTACACCGCATTCAATCTTTCTGCGCATTTGACACATCTTGCTGCGCATCTGACATGTTCTGTTGTGCTTCTGATATTTCTACGCATCCAAAGTGTAGTCCTACACATCTAATCATTATTGTTACACTTTTGTAAATCTATGCATATGAATCACAGTATTGCGCATATGACCTGCAGATCTATGCATATAATTTGTCAGAGAAAGTTGTTATGTTTTTATCAGATCTTCCATACCTACTCTCATTTGTAGGTGTTAGGAGCTGGACTTAGTCATTTTAGCTACATTATTAAGCCACTTCGAACTAATTAGGAGGGAGTAACTTAATATGTTCATGCAAATCATCACATAGACATAACTAGGAGGAAAGTAAATCATTTTGTTAAATCACAACTTTAATCTAGTCCCAACCTTGGGGTTAAAACTAAACAATTTATTTATGTTTTTACTATCTTGCACTACAATCTATCACATAGCTTAATAGGGGAAAGTAACACTTGTTTATTTATTCAAGCAACAATCTACACCTAGATTTGTTAGAAGGTTAAAATAAACAATCTTTTCCAAGTTATTGCTATCTTGTTACAAATCTCTGTGCTTGGTTCTAAGTTAAAACATTTAGTTATTCTTCTTTTAACTAGGAAGATAATTAACCAGTGTTCTCTGTATTTTTAGAATGATAATACGACTATGCTTTCCCCTTTTCTGGGTGACCAAAATGCCAAACTTATTATTTTGCATGTTTAACCTTTAGAGAGGCCTACCCTGGAATTTCTTCCTTCCAAGTGGGACGACCTTAAGTGATAACAGGCTAAAGCCAAGCCACCTCTAAGTCACTATAAATAAATTGTGTTTGTGACAAAAGTTGCAAGCAACGGGTGCTATTGTGTTACACTCAGATCAATGTTTCCTCCAAAACCCTGTGGAGCATAACCTCTTCATGCTGGGAAGCCTCCTTATTTGAGTGAATGGATGCATGTTTAACCACCCGAACGGATGCCTTGACTAAAATCCTTTTGTTCTAGTAAGCAAAAATCCCCTATTTGGTGACATAGGATGAGGAACCTCTAGAGCCGTCCAACGTCATACACTCATTTAGTGTAGAGATAGAAAAGTTCAACTCTTTGGAGGAACTGTAACTTGGTATGCATGAGAAGTGAGTGCCGTGGAGGGGAGCTGGTGCTACCAAGTTGCTAGCTGTCTGCCTTTGTGCAAGTGGCTGGTGTAAAAACCAAGTTGGAGCTCATCAAATACTATCCTTGCCAACCTTAGGATTGTGCTTGCTTTTGGTCACAAATCTGTAAAAACAACATGGAATCTTCTTATTTGATGTGTTTTCTTGCAACTAATTGATACAAATCATTAGCGAAAATACCAGACTTGCTTCAAGAAACGTTGTGAAAACAAGCCAAGATTGAGAAAATTGAAACAAAAAAAGACAACACTACCTACAGTTCTATGCATTTAAACCATTCTGATGCGCATGTGACAAGTTCTGCTACGCATTTAATCTTGTTGTGTATTTAAACCATTCTACTGCGCATATGAAAAGTTTCGTCGCACATTTAATCCTGTTGTGCAATTGACCCATTCTACTACGCATTTGAGACATTTCGCTACACATCCAATACTTCTGTGCATTTGACACAGAGCGGTGCATGCAAACCATAGTGCTACACATTCAAAATTTAGAGCATTTCAACCAGACCTGCTCATTTGACCTATATAGCTGCGCATTTGACCATTTTTCCTGTGCATCTGAAGCTGCACATGCAAAACAAAGAGCTATTCCATACACTTTTGATAAAATTTTGAACCAGTTCTGGATACCCATTATTGCGTATACCTTGTTTATGATCTCAGGAAAACCATACAAATCTGTTTCACATCCTTTTTCCAAAAACATTTCCATTTGCCATATCATCCATAACAGAAACATCAAACTAAACAAACCAAGTTTCCTACTAAGGTGTCATTAAAATCTTCCAAAACTTAAAACAAAAATCTAGTTGGTTTCATAATAGGATATACCATCCTTCATCTCAGAACTACACTAGTGTAATCTTGGTAAAAGTAGTCCATATCAATAGCGGTGATCAACTCTCCCTACTTTGACTATCTTTTACCTCAAGAGCACATTTGTTTGAGCAAACAGTAGATCAAAATCCAAACCTTAGGAAAAATCTTGTCATCTCCACCACACCCAAAATGTCCATTCACAAGCATTTTCATCCAACATTCACCCCCATCAAACAATTTTTATGGTTGCAACTAGGTCAAAATCTAAAGACAAGTAAGATATGGATCTTTTGAACAAAGACATACCATCTCCATCTCACGGTGATGGAGAGGAAGAAATCCCGTATGAGGACATACTCAGTGCTTTACAAGACTCAAAATTTCAAAAGATGATGGACAAGGTCCTAAACATGGACCCTCAAAAGTATTTCCTTATGGTAGCACAACAAGGGGCCAAACTTCCATCAAATTTTGACACCTCCACCTTAAAATACACCACCTCTACGAATGACATGGAAACTCCCAAGATCACACAAGAGGTTCCCAAAATAGACAAGGCTAAGGATACAATCAATCCCTTGGATATATTGATAACACAAATCCAAGCCTTACAACAACAGCTCACAGACATTCAAACCAGAGCATCCACAAAACACTACTCTCTCGAGGATATTTCACCATACTTTTGATAAGACCTTGATCATGATACCTTTCCCGTCAAAATTTGAGGTGCCAAAATTTGACAAATATCGAGGGAAAGGTGATCCAAGGGATCATATTAGAGAGTTTAGTGCAACATGTCTTGAAGTCACCCACAATGAAACCTATCTCATGCAACTATTCCCAAGGAGCTTGGGAGGACAAGCTATGGAATGGTTCTCTCGCCTACCTCTTGACATTCGAACCTTCAACGAACTAGTGGATAAGTTTGTCACTCACTTCTACAACATTGAGCATGAAATCTCAATGTTAGATCTTTGTAACACTAAACAAAAGGGTGGAGAATCCTTTGCCTCTTTCTTACAAAGATGGAGACAACTGGCTAACAAATGTCCATATCATATACCAAAAAAAAAAATGCTTGAAATGTTTGTACACAACCTAAACGCTGATCTAAGCTATCAAATATCAATCTAATGTCCCACTTCTTTTAGTAAGGTCATTGAGATGGGTTTACTCATTGAAAAATCTTTGATAGCGAAGGGGCAAATAAAACTTTATAAGGACACCCCTAGTGCAAATGTTAACACAGATAAGCTGCGATTTTGGACCAAAAATAAGAACATCGTCAATGATGGGGTGGTTGATGCTAAAAATGTGATGCCCAAGCAACCAATTTTCAACTGATCAAACCCACAAAACAACCCCCAACAAAACAAACCACAAAACACCGAATCATGGTCTACAAACTTTCCTCCTCGAAGAAAGTTCACACCTCTAGGGGAAACACTAGAATCCACCCTATGGAAGCTAATTTCAAACAATCTCATCACACTTCCAATGACGCGGGAATATGAACCAAAACTTAAACCTCCTTGGTGAAAAGATACAAACTTCTGCGAATACCATGGAAGCAAAGGCCACAAGACGAATGACTGCTAAAAACTAAAACACACCATTCAAGACTTGTTGGATCAAAAATAGGTATCACTTGATGGGCATGCCTCTAATGATGATCATATAGCATTCAAGAATCCACTCCCCAATTACAAGAAGGGAGGTCCTTCAAATCAAAACAAAAGTGGGGCTAACAATGCCAATTATACCAATGTGTCATATGCCTATGTTGTTAACCACATTTCAAAAAGTGATTCACATATCAATGTGATCACTATAAATAAAACCCCTGATTTTAATGTGACCACTCGCAGTGGAAAGGTTACTCTTAAGGGAGCTCCGTCCAAACCATCCTCTCCATCCAACCAGTGCAACATCCTAGATCTACTCCACAAGACACCTGTACACATTTCCATTTTGGAACTTTTACGCCTATCCTCGTCCCACAAAGCCATTCTTGAACAAGCTCTTTCAGAAACCACCATGCCAACCAACCTCACCGAAGAGAAGTTTCAGACCATGATAGGTCATCTTACCACACCTCATTTCCTATCATTCACTGAAAAGGATGACATGTCACTCACCCAACCACATAATGTGTCTCTCCACATCGAAGCCTTCATCCACAAGCATAAAATAAAAAGGGTTCTAATCAATGGAGGAGTGGGTTTAAATATTTGTACCTTAAAGCTAATCCTTGCATTGGGGTTTTTAGAGAATGATATCGATCCTAAAAATAAAATCACCATCAAAGCTTATGATGAAGAGGAAAGAACTTCAAAGGGAACTGTTGTTTTGCCTATCAGAGTGGGACATGTAGTAAAGGATGTGGTGTGTCAAGTCCTTAACATGGAGCTTGCATATAATATTCTCCTTGGAAGACCTTGGATACGTGCAATGAAGGTGGTGCCATAAACCTATCACCAGTGTATCAAGTTCCCCCATGACGGCCGAGAGATCACCATCCAAGGCGATCCCAATCCATCTCAATATTGCAACTCCATACAATCTAAACCTAATGTTGTAATTCCCAATAACCGTGTCTTTACTTCATCCTCATCTCGTGTTGACCCAACTTCACTCCCTTCCACATCTAAGGCACCTGAAATCAACCTCAAGCTCAAAGGTTCAAAGGTGTTGGTGAATATACAATCACACAATCCTTTTGCTTAGCACAGCTACCTATATCCCCCAGATCCTATGGAAAGCCATCAATGAACAAACCCAAGGCATTAGAAACTCCTAAAGGTCCGTTTGTAAAATGGGGAAGCCTCAAAGATGAGAGCGATGAGAAAGACATCCTATAATGGTTATATAAGGATGAAGATAGTCTATCCAAGTAACAAGACCATCACTCCACATTGCAAACCGAACAATATGGTCAAGTATTCTCAATACTACAAAGAATGGGATATGAAGGTCATGACACTATAGGATTGAGGAAGGAAGGTATCATTGAACCCATCCAACCTCCTTCATTAACAACTCGAGACACTATAGGGCTAGGTTACACCGGCAAAGCAAAGACCAAAGGAATAGGCAAGCTTAAATGAAAACAACCAAAAACATCTACTAGAGCAAATTCATCAATTACAAGGGTGGAGTGAGACAGACTCCAATAAGTATGAATGGGATAATCTCTCTGAACTATCTTGTGATGAAAAAGATGTTGATGTGGTCCATGAGTATGACCCTACCCATGCAACTCATGAGAGACAAAGTTCACAGTCTAGACCTCTAGAGTTCGATCCGCATAATAATAATAATGAGATTCGTGAGGAAAGAATGATACCATACTTGACAGATCAACTTGTGGAGAGTACCATCATAGGCATTGTCAATGCTTATAATAACCACATTAACTCCTCCATCTTGACCATCACTACCCTCGAACCAGAC
Source organism: Cunninghamia lanceolata (assembly GCA_027924645.1). Classification (NCBI taxonomy): domain Eukaryota; kingdom Viridiplantae; phylum Streptophyta; class Pinopsida; order Cupressales; family Cupressaceae; genus Cunninghamia; species Cunninghamia lanceolata. Next base: position 1,534,071 of record BSBN01000281.1, on the reverse strand, counting down.
CAATCCGATGACCCATTACCACTAGTGCATCTAGAACTCATAGATTGGGATTTACAAGACTATACCCCTGGGCTAGATACCTTTTAGAACGATGAAGCCATCATAGACTATCTAGAGCTTAGAGACCACATACTCACAGGGGATCACAGGGCTAGCTATGCCCTAGAACTCAATGACAGGGCTTATTTTGGAGAGAGTGCCAAGCCTTTCAGTTTCAAAAATATAAAAATGAAAGATAGATCTAATGGTGAAAACCGCTCTGTGATAGTATTAGATCGTGAAAATAGTAAAAATATAAAAGACGTATCCAACGACGAAAACCTCTCTGAGGCGCTGAAGGATGAAAGGCTTGACTCTCTTCCCAATCTAACACATCAGGAGAGATCTTCAATCTTGATGGAACCAGCAGAATAGATCAATGTTGGCACAGGTGAAAATCCAAAGATGATCCATATGACACAATCTTTGACTACATAAAAGAAGCCCAAATTCACCGAATTCTTCAAAAAGAAACAAATCAACTTTGCTTGGTCATACACGGCTATGCCGGGTCTAGATCCAAACCTTATAATGCATCACTTATCACTAGCTCCAGGAGCTAAGTCGGTTAAACAAAAACTTAGAAAGATGCACCCGCATATCATGCTCATAGTAAAAGAAGAAATCAAGAAGCTGCTAGATGTCGGGTTTATCAGACCAATCGACTATCCAGAGTGGATTTCAAATATAGTGCCTGTCGCCAAAATAGATGGAAGAGTTTGACTGTGTAATGACTTTAGGGATTTGAACAAGGCTTGTCCCAAAGATGACTTCCCTTTGCCTAACATCGACATCACTGTAGACCTCACGACAGGGCACACCATGTTGTTTTTAATGGATGGATTTGTTGGTTCTTTCCCAGACTGGATGCTTATTCCCAGATTTCCCTACAAGGTAGCCATCAATGATCAATAGGATCTCTGGGCCAGGGGCCAACAGTGTAGGAGATAGACTCTATATTTTATCTCCTCTTCTTCTTCAGGCTCTGCAAAACCTAGGGGGGTATTCCCTACTCAACACCCATGATAATGTGCATACTAAGGATGGGATGTTGATAGAAAGCATATGAGTCCTCCTGTAAGTAGACCAAAACTGAAAGATAAGAGCAAAGGGGCTAGCTTTGGGCCTATTTGCAGTTGTAGACAAAGGACTGAGGATCCTAAAACTAATTCTAATGTCCTAATGGTTGTTTTAGAGTTTGACTTTGATTTTAAGTTCGGATACAAAGCTGGACATGGTTGTAACACAAACACAAAGCAAGATTGGTGCCTATCCAGGGCCTGGAGTCAGTAGACATACACCTGTGAATGATCAGCATGAATAGCTAAAACTGGATTTCAGGGGGATACATATGATACCTGTCTTACAGATATCTCCCGATACAGAGTGTTCATCTATCTATACTTATGGCATCCCTACTGCAGTATACCCTTCCCAATGTTTAATCTGAAAACAGTTTAATCTACCTTTGAGCAGAAGTTAAAAGATCAGACATTCAACACAGGAATTCTATGTTCTAGAGTCTCAACATTCCTTAAATACCCAGACTCAGAAGAAAGATACATGCAATACTGGAGACAGAATTAACAAAACACATGCTAACATAGCATTTCTCATATAAATTTAACCATGAAATCAGTGGATTCATACAAAAACATACAACAGGAGATACATAAACTCACAAGTTTTTGTGGATAGAGCAGCCAAAACCAGTTGTCTTGTATCACAGAGCCAAAATGTTCAACTTTCAACAACCTCCTTAAAAAGTGGTAACGCTTCCTGCTTATAACAGCCAGGTAGTGTACCACAAGCAATTAATTACATGGCTTTGACAAAAATTCTGCCAGGTACAGTTCTCAGAAGGAATGGTGCTCAGAAAAAAAATAAATGCAGCAGACAAAGAGGAACCTCGAGCCAAGCGCCATTATCTGGAGCCTCCGCTCAAAATTTGGGCAACCTGATCGCCTGTACCGTCGCCCACAACTTTACAATGTCGTCATTAAGGGCCTCAACCACCCGCAACCACATGGAAACTGTCGCAACACTTCAAACAGAAGTTCCCGCCAAAAGTGCTACGCTCAAAGTTTGAAAATACACAGGGGAATAATCCCACATGCATGGTGAGGAGTTCACATCAGTAGTTTATAAACATGGTCGCACACATGATAGGTGTCGAGTGTTTTGCCACGCTTGACACACAACCTTCGCCAAGAACCCATCGCTACAACATATACCATCGGCCCAGCTCAAAACTCCCTCACCGATATAACAACTCATGCCGATGAACTATGGCCTCATCCCTCCGTCGGCCAAACACACGCCGATGAAACCTCATCGGCCAAACATTACCCATCGGCGGACCCTCCAACTGCTAGCCCGATCTCAAAAGTCTCGCCGATCGCCAAACTTCAACCCCACTTTCTTCGGTAAGACACACGCCGATGAATCTTCATCGGCCAGACACTACACTGTCGGCCCAACATCTGACCGCTTACCCGATAGCTCCCACTCCTGCCGATGAATACACGACTTACCCCTGTCGGCAAGACCAACACCATCGGTAGAACAACAATCTCATTCACCGATAGCACAAAGTCTCAGCGATGGAAGAAGACACCGTGCTATCAACATGATCGCTAAGACACAACACAAACTCACGCCGATGAAGAGGGAAACCTAGGGTTTGAAAAAGAAACCCTCCACCTGCAAGCTTTACTTCCAGGCCAAAAATGAGCACCAACAGGATTCTCCAGATATAACCAAATCAAGATAGTGCCAAAGGATTATCATAAAATAGCATTCACATGTCCTTGGGGTACCTATTGTTGGTGCGTCATGCCATTCGAGCTAAAGAATGCGGGGGCAATATATCAGCGGGCAATGACAACAATCTTTCATGACATGATGCATACCATCATGGAAGATTACGTAGATGACATTCTAGCCAAATCAAAAACTAGAGAAGAGCATCTACAAGTCCTAGACAAAATCTTCATAAGGGTAGAGCAATTCAATGTATGGTTAAATCCCAAAAAGTGTGTTTTCAGAGTCACATTTGGTAAACTCCTTGGATATATCGTATCAGCTAATGGAATAGAGATAGACCTAGCCAAGGTCAAAGCAATCATGGAAATGCCACCACCTAAGAATCTGAGTCAATTGTGGTCCCTACAAGGAAAGTTGCAGTCCATCAGAAGGTTCATCTCTCAGCTGGTAGATAAGTGTCACCCATTCACACATCTCCTACACAAAAACATTCCTTTCAAATGGGATGACATGTGTGAGAAAGAATTTCAACATCTAAAGGAATATTGATGAATCCACCTGTCTTAATGCTGCCAATTTAGGGCAAGCCATTGCTACTTTACATTTCAGCCACACCAACAGCTCTTGGAGCTCTGCTAGCACAACAAAATCATGAAGGAAAAGAACAAGCAATCTACTACATCAGCCTAACACTGGTAGGTTATGAGCTACAATATACACCAATAGTAAGAACATGTCTCGTTGTTGTTTTTGCTTCACAAAAATGGAGACATTACATGCTATCACATTCCATCAAGCTAGTATCTAAGATCGATCCATTGAAATACTTGCTCAACAGAGCTACCCTAATAGGTAGAATATCAAAATGGGTCATGATACTCAGTGAATTTGACATTGAGTATGTAGACAGATGAGTAATAAAGGGGCAAGTGATTGCAGATCAACTGGCAGATGCACCTTTAACAGATGACAACCCATTGAGCTTTGAATTTCCAGATGAGTCTATCTTTCACATAACAACCTGGAAACTCTACTTCGACGGCTCATATACTTAGCATGGGTCCAGGGCAGGAATCTTGTTGATCACACCTAATGGAGACACCATTCCCAAGTCATATAGACTAATCTTTCCATGCACTAACAATGTGGCAGAGTATGAAGCCCTAGTCATTGGTATCAAGCTGGCAATAGAATGGAAAATCACAGAACTTCATGTGTATGGCGACTCGCAACTTGTCATCAACCAAGTAAACGATGACTATCAAACAAAGGATGAGAAGTTAATACCATACAAATGTATGGTCAATGACTTCAAAGAATAATTTGTTGTGATCTCTTTTGAACAGATACCAAGGTTGAAGAACAAAGCAACAAATGCCATGGCAACGATTGCATCTCTCCTTGATATTCCTGAGAACCAATCACGTTATGAGTTCTTGGTAGAGCCAGTGTCCCATCCTGCATATGACACCCCTAAATCCCACATCATTTGCCATATCGTAGGATATGATTCTCCCTTATATGACAAAGTGTATAGTTATCTGAAAGAGAACACCCTACCTCATGATCTATCAAGTAACCAAAAGAGAACCTTCATCTGTCAAGCCTCCTGTTTTACCATAATCGCCAATACCCTGTATTGATGAGGACTCGATGGTACTCTCCTTAGGTGTCTCAATAGTGAGGAATATCAAATGACCCTAAACAAAGTTCACGACGGTATATGCAGGACCCACTCTAGTGGTCCTACCCTTGCTAAGAAACTCATACATATGGGATACTACTGGCCAACTATAGAAAAAGACTCCTATCACTTTGTAAAGAGGTGCAAGAAATGCCAAATCCATGGGAACCTAATACATGCACCAGCGTAGGAGATGCAGCCTTTAATGACTCCTTGGCCTTTCTGTCAATGGGGACTCGACTTAGTGGGCAAGATACACTGGTGCAGGAGCACCCACATGGCAAATTTTGTCTTTTAGTGGTCCTAGTAGGAGCCTAGGTGGACTAAGTGGAATTTTTGCCACATAAATTAATGTAATGGGGTCTATTTTAGAACTAGTAGGCATTGTGGAGGACAATATAATTAGTAGGTTTGAATGTTTGCATTGTTTTAGTTTTCTATTCTTAGTGTTGGTAGTGGGCAGGCTAATTTTAGCCCCTTTTTTGCTTGAATGCCCATGAGGGGTTGTGAAATGCATATTAATCGATGAAATAATATATGTAGAAGCCTCATACACTTCGGGACAGGCTAGTGAAGAAGTTCTTTTGGAGAAAATCAATAAAATTTCAAGTTTTCTACATATTTGACTATTTTTGCTGCTGTTCCCATGCTTGGTATAGTTTGTACATGTACTGTCATGAGCCAAAGTGATTAGAAATGTAAGGGGGAGTGAGTTACCATCCATTTGCAATTGGTTGGGTCAGATTTCATCAAGATTGAAGCATTTTATAGTCATTTTTCTAAAACTGGGTCTTTAAACGAGGGTTTTGTAGGGTTTAAGGGAACATATGGTTTTTTGACCCATTCCACCATTTTCATAACCCAAAAATGGATGGAGTGGATTGGGTTAGGATATAAAACATTATTTGTTTGCATGCAGGAGCATGGAGCTAGAGTAAAGGACATTTTGGATCCAAACATGCCTAAAAACCCTATGTTTTAGGCCATATTGATTTGCATGAGGAGTGAGTTGATGAAAAGGAGATGTGGAATGACCTAAGATCCCAAAATTAGCATATTCAAATCATTTGCAATATATTTGACACCTTGGAGAAGGATTTAGGGAGTTGGAGTGAAGTTAACCTACAACTGCCTTGTAAAAGTGGCTTAATTAGGCTTAGTGAGAAAAGGAATAGTCAATTTTAGACCCACACGTACCAAAGTAACCCTACCTTGTTTTGAGATATGTTGTGTAAGAGCCAAATGGGTATCTAAAACATCAATTTTTTTGTGGGTTTTCCATGTTTTCTGCAAGTTATGAAGGAAAAACCCTATTTGGAGGGCTACAAGTAAGTAAGGCTAGTTGTGAGGGAAAGGCTAGAAAGAGTTGCAGTCAGAGCTTGTGGATGGTTTTGTCAATGTTGACTAGTCAAGTAGGTGTGGTCAAAGGTGTCTAGGAAGATTGGGAAGGATCCCATGCAAGTAAACCCCATGGAGGTGTCTTTGGTTAGTGTTGAAGTTATGAGTTGTGAGAGCACAGTCATGTCCATGCATGATTAGTCATTGAATCTTTGAAGTCTTGATGAGTCTAACCCCTATTTTGCCCTGCCTATCCCCTGCTACTCTGCATCAAGTGGTATCAGAGCATAGGAAGTAGATCTCTTGAGGGAGAAGGTTGGAGTTTGAGCAAAGTGGAATTTGAGGAGTTAGGATGCCTCCTGAAGGAAGCATAGTTGCTAGGAAGATTGATCAGCAGGCTAGAGAACTAGAAGCCTTGAAGAAGGAGATTATTGCATTGAAGTCTAAAGCTGGGGTCACCATGAATGAAAGTGATTTTGAAGAGGAAGAAACTTCTAGTGAAGATGAAGAGTTGGATCCAGAGGATGTGAAGATGGTCAAGTTTTTGAAGGCTGTGAAAGGTGATGGACACAGCAAAATGGATTTGCCAATGTATGGAGGTAAACTAGATGGTGAAGAGCTCTTGGATTGGATAGGAGCCATGGAGAATTACTTTGAAAGTGAAGAAGTAGATGAAGGTGACAAGGTGAGGAAGGCTAAGACCAAATTGAAAGGGCATGTTTTGCTGTGGTGGAACTTTGTGCAAGATGAAAGGCAAAAAAAGGGGAAGGTCAAGATTTCTTCTTGGGAGAGAATGAAGACAAGACTCAGAGGTAAGTTCCTTCCTAGTGATTACAATGTTCAATTTCTTAAAAAACTTCAAAATCTCAAGCAAAAGGACTTAGATGTGCAAGCATACACCGAGGAGTTCTATAGGTTAAGTATAAGGACAAAGCATGAGGAAGATGAAGAAGAAAAAATAGCAAGATATCTTAATGGTCTAAGGTATAATATTCAGGATGAAATAAGTTTGATGACACCAAAAATAGTTGAAGAATGTTTTCAAATGGCTATAAGGGTAGAAGAAAGTGAAAAGGAGACAAGAAAAGACAACAAGAGGTAGAGGCAACACCTCTAGAGGCAGAGGATCTTTTACAAATGCAAAACAAGTCAATGAGAGTCAAGAAGAGATAAGCAAGGCACAAGGACAAGGTGCAGATTTCAAACAAGGACAAAGTGTAGATTTCAGAGGCATAGGTACTAGAGGCAGATTTGGTGGTGGAAGGAGTGCAAACACCTTTGTAGGTAAGTATTACAATTGCCAAGAGTTTAGGCACCCAACATACAAGTGTCCTAAGAGGCAAGATCTTACAAGTGATGGTGAAAGGAAGAATGAGAGGAGGACTCAATTAGTCTAAGAAGAAGAATGTGGTGGTTCTACTCCCACTAGTTGTGTTGGTGAGATAGGAGAAATGTTGATGCTGAGAGAAAGAGCACTATTGAAGACCTCCAAGGAGAAGGAGCTGATTCAAAGGAGAGCATTGTTTAGGACAACTTGCAAATGCAAAGACAAGGTATGTAAAGTGATAATAGATTCTAGTTTTACTGACAATATGGTGTCTAGTGAGATGGTAGACAAACTGAGATTGGAGAGAGTACCTAGGGATACACCTTACAAAGTCTTTTGGGTAAATGATAATCAGTCCGTTTTAGTGACTGAACAAGCATTAGTTGAGTTTAAGATTGGAGGATACGAGGACAAGGTCCTATATGACATTTTACCTATGGATTGTTGTCATATGATACTTGGAAGACCCTGGCAGTTTGATAGGTCTGAAATTCATGATGGGAGAGCTAATACCTTCACCATTAGGAAGGATGAAAAGAGTTTTATGTTAATTCCATTGCAGGAAGAAGCCAAGGAGCAGACAAGGACAACAAAGATGATAATGTTTGGTAAGAGGGAGCCAATGAGGCTTGAAGAGAACACAACAAGAGACTGTGCAGCCATTACAAGGCATAGAGATGCTGAGACAACATATACAAGAAGAAAGGAAGATAGAAAGATAGTAGATTTGAAGAGTAGTTTGATTTTGTAGAGCAAAGAAGACAAAGTGATGAGTAGAACAGTCCAAGAGGAAGTGAAAGATAAGTTGTTTGAAAAGACACAAGTTTGGCATGATGTAATCATGGTTGGGACAATCTTATGTCCACTGAGAACAACAAAGTTGAAGGTGCAGTCTGAGGTTGTGAAGATAGAAGGTTGTAGGACTAGTAAAATAGAGGAAAGGACAGTTGATATAGTAGCCTTAAGGGCAGATAATGTGTCAGACAAAGTGAAGACAACAAGTGTAGTAGCAAACAATGGTTTGCAAGATACTTTGAATGAGTTTAAGCAAATACCAAGGATGGAGCAGAAGATAAGTGAAAGGACAGTTGGAAAAGGCATGGATATAGGTGCCAAGATAGCCATGACACTAACTCATGAAGATGACAAGATTAGAGAACAAAGAGCAAGATAGTTTGTAAGAAATAGACATTGTCAAGGAATGAACAAATATACAAAGCAAGGTATGAAGCATGAAGATATGAAGCATTTCATCCCATGGAGGAGATTTCAAGTCCAAGATCATGTTAAAGACAAGGAGGAGCTGAGAAGAGCATGGAGCAGGCACTCATGAGACATGAGTTCTTTTTAGACCGGTTGTATGGTGCAGGAGCACCCACATGACAAATTTTATCTTTTAGTGGTCCTAGTAGGAGCTTAGGTGGACTAAGTAGAATTGTTTCCACATAAATAAATGTAATGGGGTCTATTTTAGACCTAGTAGGTGTAGTGGAGGATAATAGATTCAGTAGGTTTGAATGTTTGCATTGTTTTAGTTTTCTATTCTTAGTGTTGGTAGTGGGTAGGCTAATTTTAGCCCTTTTTTGCTTGTAACACCCATGAGGGGTTGTGAAATGCATTGTAATTGATGAAATAATATATGCAGAAGCCTCACACACTTCAGGGCAGGATAGTGAAGTTCTTTTGGAGAAAATCAATAAAAATTCAAATTTTCTGCATATTTGACTATTTTTGTTGCTGTTCCCACGCTTGGTACAGTCCGTATAGGTACTGTCATGAGCCAAAATGATTAGAAATGTAAGGGGGAGTGAGTTACCATCCATTTGCAATTGGTTGGGTCAGATTTCATCAAGACTGAAACATTTTATAGTCATTTTTTTGAAACTGGGTCTTTAAACGAGGGTTTTGTAGGGTTTAAGGGAACCGATGGTTTTTTGACCCATTCCACCATTTTCATAACCCTAAAATGGATGGATTGGATTGGGTTAGGATATAAAACATTTTTTGTTTGCATGCAAGAGTAGGGACCTAGCGTCAAGGACATTTTGGATCCAAACATGCCTAAAAACCCTATGTTTTAGGCCATATTGCATTGCATGAGGAGTGAGTTGATGAAAAGGAGATGTGGGATGACCTAAGATCCCAAAAATCAGCATATTTAGATCATTTGAAATCTATTTGACACCTTGGAGAAGGATTTAGGAAGTTAGAATGAAGTTAACCTATAGCTGGCTTGTAAAAGTGGCCTAATTAGGCCTAGTGAGAAAAGGAACAGTCAATTTTAGACCCACACGTGCCAAAGTAACCCTACCTTGTTTTGAGATATGTTGTGTAAGAACCAAATGGGTATCTAAAACAACAATTTTTTTGTGGGTTTTCCATGTTTTCTGCAAGTTATGAAGGAAAAACCCTATTTGGAGGGCTATAAGTAAGTAGGGCTAGTTGTGAGGGAAAGGCTAGAAAGAGTTGTAGTCAGAGCTTATGGATGGTTTTTTTAGTGTTGACTAGTCAAGTAGGTGTGGTAAAAGGTGTCTAGGAAGATTGGGAAGGAGCCCATGCAAGTAAACCCCATGGAGGTGTCTTTGGTTAGTGTTGAAGCTATGAGTTGTGAGAGGACAGTCATGTGTCCATGCATGATTAGTCATTGAATCTTTGAAGTCTTGATGAGTCTGACCCCTATTTTTCCCTACCTATGCCCTACTTGCTCTGCATCATACACCCTCCATCATCCAGCGGCCATAAATTCATAATCACCGCCACTAAGTACTTTACAAAGTGGATCGAAGCCGTACCCCTCGCCAATGTCACAGGCAAACAAATCGCCTCTTTCATCCCGAATTACATCATCTACCACTATGGCATCCCTATATCCATTATCACTGATAATGGAAGACCATTTAAAAACTAAGATGTCAAAGAGCTATGTGACAAATTCCACATCCAACACTGGTTTTCCACCCCATATTACCCCTAAGGAAACAGCTAGGCAGAGGCATCAAATAAAACCATCTTAAATATCCTGAAAAAGAATGTCAATGATGCCAGTCGTGATTGGTACATCCAATTGAATCCTACATTATGGGCCTACTGCACAAGTATCCGCACACCCATAGGTGCAATGCCATATTCCCTCGTCTATGGCTCTGAAGCCATCTTGCCCATTGAAGTCAAGATCCCATCCTTGCGAGTATCGTTAAAAGGCCTCATATCTGATGAAGAGAACAGAGTATCTAGACTTCAAGAGTTAGAGCTGCTCGAAGAAAGAAGACAACATGCCTTTAACCATCTCAAGGCTTATCAACAAAGGATGTCCAGGAGTTACAACCACAGAGTCAAACCTCGGGTATTTCAAGTTGGTGACCTAGTCCTTAGAGAGAATCCCAGGAATCAGCAAGACATGGAGAAGAAAGGTAAGTTCGAATCCAACTGGTTGGGTCCTTATGTCATCATTGTTGCCTATGGATCAGGTACTTATCAATTGGCTACATCAGAAGGTGAACTGTTTGATGATCCCATCAACAATATGCATCTTCGCAAGTTCTACACCTAAAACCCAATGCAAAAATAGTAAAAAAATCAAACAATGGAAAAATAGCAAAAAAATCACAAAATGGAAAAATAGCAAAAAAAAATAAAAAAAATGGAAAAACAAATAAAAAATCATCCTCTGGTGAAAACCTGGTAAACATGCACCTTGGATAGATACCATGATGAAAACTTGGCAAACAGGCGTCATGTGTATTTTAGCTTTCATGCAAATAAAAGCAAGTGGTGAAAACTTGGTAACCAGGTGCTACTTGTGATAAACCACCTCCTCCATCTTTTCAGACCTTGTTCCTCATCCATCCCTCCTAACCGCATCCACCCAAACACATTGAGATACCTACCATGGGTTGTTGTTCGCTCATCCTTATCACCTTCTTCCACCAGACGACCAATCTAAACTTGCATCCATCTTGTCATCCATCCTTAACCGATCCATTGAACCTTTGTTGAACTACATCGCCTCTGAGCTATCACGTAGGCAAGGCCATCATTGATGCGCCCCTGAGGCTCCTTCCCCATCCATTCTATCCCATGTCGCCCATCCTTTGGTCCATCTGAATTTGCGCCATTTTCCATCACCTAGGTCCTAGGTCCACACATTCCACACCCTGAACTACGTTGCCTCTGTGTCGTCACATAGGCAAGGCCATTTAGCAATGAGCCCTCGAGGCATTAGGTTAGTCCCTTAGATCCTGTTTCTTCATGACGATTGTCAGTTCATCCACAATAAATCGATCCCTTACTTGACTGGGGGCAAATCCTTGACCTAGTTGGAGAATTGGATTCTTGAATGTCACGTCCCTCAGAGGATAACAATAAGGATCGTGCGATACTATCGCCAAACAACATGCAGCATTACAAACACACTTTTTTAAACAAAACACTTGAAGCAAGAACTAGACCTATAAACAAGACACGATGAGCCTCAACCACCATGATGATTGTATCTTTTTTCGTTGCAAGAAAACATAACTATGACAAGAAAATTTGTGCTTATTAAAAAGGTTTAAGTCAAAGAGTCTTGATTTTTGTTATTATATCTTTTTATGCTACTTGAGGATGTCAAAAACTAGAGGAGCTATGATGGGGGCATAATTATCTTATTTGTTTTCTGTTTGTGGATCAATCTTTAGTAATGCGATGTATTTGTCTAAAGACATGATCGGCAAAAGATCATTGAGGACGTTCTAAGTCTAAACATGAAACAAGGCAATCCTTGTCTATTGATATGCAAGGCATACTCAGGTCATCTAGATTCAATTTTGACTAGATGCTTGTACTAACTTGCTAAATCAAAATCCATGTAAGCAATACTCAGGTCATCTCAGTTTAATTATACCTAGATGCTTGCATTTTCTTACAACATTTTAAAATCTCAATGATGAAACAAAGTATTTCAAAAACTTGTATACAAAGATGACAAAATCCACATCCATACATATCACATTACATTTCATTATAAACATTGCATCCTTGACTGAATTCCAAGTGTCAAAAGATCCATTTATCCATTTATCCAAGTCCTTTCTTCTACATTATCCATTTATCTTAGTTATTAAAGTCCATTCTTCTTAGGTGTATTATTATTAAGATGAGTATACTTGGAACAACAAAAACAATTCATTTGCATGTCATGAATAGGTGTGTCATCATATAGTATCATCACATACAATGCATTAATGGTAATAAACATTTAGATCATGTTTTACATATAATGTTGTCATTTAGATACATAATTCACCATAACATTGCATTAACCAAAAATCTCACAAAAACAAAGCTATCATTTCATTTGCATATTAGATCATCATCCATAAATAAAACAATGGAAAACAACACAAGTAAACATCTAAGTTATCACAGTGTTTGCATTAGATAATCATAGAATGGGAACATATAGGGTCATATACATGCATATAGTTCATCATATCCATCATATAGTTCATAGAAACGTCATGTCACATAAACACAAAGTGCATCATAGAATCTAATAAACATGTTAAACGCATCACATATAACCATAATCATGTAAGGTCATCATATAGATCATCATGTCCATCGCATAAATGTAAATCAGAGTCATAAACCACATAGGTCATCTATAAGCATAGCATATCATAACAACATAATGTAAGTCATGTCCATTAGAGTAGATCATAATCATAGTCAGTTGAATCATGATATCATATAATCATCATCAAAAGAATAAAAGTGTCCAAGTATACAATGATGTCAAAATAACAATACATCTCGAAGTGTCCAAACCAAAGTGGTGTATACATGTCCAAATAAAAGTGCTAGAAGCAAATGCATGTCAAGGAGCAGCTAAGAATGGCTCCCCCCTGATGGTGTCAGCTGTGGTGGCAAGATACCTCCTCCTCCTCCACCTATTGTCCCTATCCCTAGTGTCCTGATCCCTACTATATCTCCTCCTGATGGTCCGTGAGGTGGCCCCATAGGTCCCATCACCCCGCCACTCTTTGTGGGTACCCTCTGTTACCTGCTGCAATAACTAGGTCGGTAGCTACTTGCCCTACGCTCTGGTGGTACAACTTGCTCATAGAGGGACTACCAGTAGAATATCTCTTGGCCTGCCCTAACCATCTCTATAACGGTCTGGCTGGTGGGACCCTATCCCACAGTCTGCTGAACCTGCTCTAAGAGTGCCTCTGCCTTCTTGTACCTCTGAATAGCTATGTCTCTCTCTAGTCAGGCAGTCTGTAGGTCACTCTGTAGCTATGTAATCTAGACCTACATTTGCCCTATCTATCCCTGTTGCTATCCTAGCATAGACTATGCCTGAGCTAGCTGGGCTCGTAACCCTGCTATCACCCCATCATCTGCCCCTGTCCTTGTGGCTGCACTGGAGGCTAAGCCTATGCCTATAAGGCTAGCTGAGCATGCTGGGTGGGATCAATCCATCGATGAACTCTCCTCCCATCTCCATCTTTGCCATCATCCCCATCACTGCCATCATGTCCACCATCATGGCCTCCTTCTCCTCCTCCGCCACCACCATCATGAACTCCTCAACCTCCTCCGCCACCGCCATCATCCCCACCTCAGCCACCTCTACCTCCCCATCCTCTGTGTCTCCTATGTTGCCTCCGTGGCCCCTCATCATCCTCCTCTTGATCATCCAGAATCGGGGCTCGCTCTCCTAGACCGGAGTAGCGAGGAAAGGGATGTGCTACAAACCAGTCAAAGTAGTCCTGTGTAGTACCCACGTCTGCCACTGCCCTATGCATTGGCCAAGGTTGATATGGAATATGTAGAAACTCATCACGAGATGCCTCATAAGATGGGCTGGGTCCCCATCGTGTCCTCTCCTTATGCGTATGGGCAAATATGGCATTACCCTAGGGCATCCCTTGGATTTTGCCAAACTACCTGTACACACGTGATACAATGTGTCTCTCCAAATTATAGGGTGTCCTCCCTATAAGCCATCTCCTCTGAAAATAAAATGGAAGCTCTGATGCATCATCTTCCCATACCTCGCAGTCCAGGTATGGTCACCACTCGACTCTGTCTACATTGTTGAAGGCGTGTCTCTAGTACTCTAACTTTCCTAGCTTGGGCTGGGAAAGGCTATCCTGAAACATGTAAGAGTAAAGTTGATCCCTACCCCGAGTGCTAATGCCAATAGGATGAGTGATGGCTATATGAGTCCATGCCCATATCTGTAACAGTGAAACCCTGTAAGCCAACCTAGAAGAGCCATCATACACAAACTGGTGCAAATCATGGTATAGGTGAGCAAGGATACAAACACCCCAGGCATATCTGGTCCCCTCCATCATAATCCGCTCGAGTACCCGACCCCATCCAACTGCGAATCCACGTGACCGTCTGTCGGGACAGACAATACCTCTAATCAACCCTGCCACAACTGAAGGAAGTGGCTCATAATAAGCCACCATGTCAGTCCAACTGATCTTAGTACCCTCTATCTCATCATCATTGAAAACCCGTTAGCACTCATCCAATCTTGCCCCAGTCTGCGGCTCATACTTAACAAGCTCTCCATCAATAGGTATTTGTAGAATCCTATGAACATCCTCCAGAGTCACTGTAATCTCCCCAGTGGGAAGGTGAAAGGTCTCGTCCTCATTGTGGAATCTCTCAACCAGAGTAGTCAGCATGCCGAGTGATGCAGAGCTCCACAGAAACGTTCAAAAAATTTGAAATATCTTCCTCAAGGTCCAAATAAGACCAAAATACATAGATTATTCTCTATCGGCAAGATACATCCTATCGGCAAGTTCAAACCCCATTACCTCGATATACCGATATGTGTTTGCTGTTGTATATGCAAATCATTCCTTACTATCGCCGGTCTTCATTACAGTTTCTGTCAGTCTTTCTTTGTATTTAATGCATTGTATCTTCTCAATGTACAACACACACATACATTACATTACTGACCTACTGTGCCGGTTCTCCCTACCACTTCTACCAGTCACTTCTTGTATCATTGGACACTTGTATAATCTCAATGCATCGTCAAACATACAATCTCTGACATGTGATTGATGAATATACACAGAATGCATTTAAATACAACTATGGTATACACATATACTGTTCCCATCATACAACTGACATATACTCACAAATTGTATAACCCGATCTACTTTAGCAGTATCCACAAAGAATGTCACTCGCATACAACTGCGATATACGCATAGATTGTCTTTAACATACAATTGCCGGATATACACAAAATATACTCCGATACAATTGTGATATACACAGGAAATGTATCTTTCCTAAAACAACGCCAAATCTACGTCGAGGACGTCCTCTGCAATCAAACTCGCAATCTCTATTTTGTTGAGCCCTAGCACATAAAGATGCTAGGCTCTCTACTGCGACAACTCTTCCAGAGATTGGATCCTCTGTCCCATTCCGCCATAAACATGAACACAAAGAAAATAAAATAGAAAACTATGTACAGGGTCCATTCCATTGATTTCAAAGAAATCCACCAGTGGAATGGTCTCAGTCTTGCATCTTCGACAACAAAAAACTAGATTATGTAACGAACAATTTTGATACAGAGAGTATACACAGAATAATTCGATACACATGGAATTTATATAGAACACAGAACTTGTGAACACAAACTGACAGAACTTCTATTTCTTCAATCAAACTTCATCACTTGCTCTCCTCTTCCAAAAATGTGTTTTTATCTCTCCTTATTCAATTCCAACCAGAACATCAGAAGTTGGAGTCGTTACAACTTCCAACCGGAATATCAAAACTCTAACTAATCACATGACACATGTTTGACATACGATATGACTTAAACACATTAACAAGACACCTAAACATGACACACTTAACTTAATCATCCACATACCCCAATTGCCCAAGATGTTCAAATTGGCTTATCAGGATGTCAAATTTGTAACACTAGTTCACATGATGGGGTCTTTATTACAAACATTAAATCACAACACAAGTCCTACATGACAACATGAACAAACATAGAAATGCATAAAATATGATAACATATTAAGACCTTAGTCTTCTCCCTCAGATGTATATTTGGCATGTTGAAGGGGTGTTCCTGCACCATACTCCCTGGGAGAAGAGATCTCAAGCCCACTTGAGATGAGAGTTTGAAGGTCTGTACCATGATTTGTGATTTGTTCTTCAGTCATCCAAACTACCTCTGAGTCAGGTTTCCCCTGCCAAGCCACCAAGTACTCCATGTACTCTTTGTTTTGTGTTTTCTTTGTCACTCTTGAGGCTAATATCTTCTTCAATTTTGGTGGATCATACTTAGGAATATCATCATCTGCTGTACTCTGTAATGGTTCCTATTCTACATCTGCATTATGCTTGTATTGAGTTAAATCACATACATTGAAAATGGGTGATAATCCAAGGTCAGGAGGAAGTTGGATCTCATAAGCATTCTGCCCACACTTCTTCAAAATCTGACATGGTCCAATCTTCCTCTGCATTAGCTTGGTATGTTTACCTTTTGGGAGCCTTTCTTTCTTCAAATGAACCCACACTAAATTTCCAACATCAAACTGTACATCTCTCTTCTTCTTATCAGCATATGCTTTGTACTTCAATGTGGTTTGTTGGAGTTGGGTCTTGACTTGATCATGCACCTCTTTGATGGCTGATGCAAAAGCTTCTCCATCTGCACTAATAGACTCTCCTATAGGCAGATCTCTCAACTCCAAAATACCCCTTAGATGAATGCTATATACCACCTGGAAAGGCAATTTCCCTGTACTCCTATTGACGGTGTCATTATAGGAAAATTCTGCTTGTGGTAGGATGTTATCCCACTTCTCTCCATGCTGCCTTGTTAAACACCTGAGCAGATTTCCCAATGAATGGTTAACTACTTCAGTCTGACCATCTGTTTGAGGATGGTAGGCTGATGAGAAGGATAAGTTGGTTCCAAGCTTCCTCTAAAGAGTCCTCCAAAAGTGGCCAATAAATTTCACATCTCTATCTGATATTATGCTCAATGGCAAGCCATGTATCCTTACTATCTCTTTGAAAAATAGATCTGCAACATATGAAGCATCACAAGTGGTTTTGCATGGCAAGAAGTGTGCCATTTTACTAAATCTGTCTACTACAACAAAAACACTATCATATCCCTTCCTTGTCCTAGGCAAACCCAATACAAAGTCCATGCTTATACTCTCCCATGGCCTAGAAGGAAGGGGTAGTGGCTGATACAAGCCTGCATTAGTTGATCTCCCTTTTGCTTTATGACATATCACACATGCCTCCACAAATCTCCTCACATTTGACTGCAACTTGGGCCAATAGTAATGCCTCTTCACAAGATCAAGAGTCTTATCTAGACCAAAATGTCCTACCATGGCCCCATAATGTTTCTCCCTAATGATATTCAGTCTCATAGAACACCTTGGAATACACAACTATCCACCCTTGAAAAGTAATCCATCTTGGATCAGAAATTCAGAGAACTCAACATGATATTTGTCACCAAAGGAAGTACATACCTTGTAGATCTCTCCAAAGTCTTCATCAGCATCATACATGGTCTTCATAGAGTCAATGCCAACACTCTCCAATTGGATCTGATTTATGGTCAGAGCCCTCCTGCTCAAATCATCAGCTACCTTGTTCTTGACCCCTTTCTTGTGCTTGAGTGTGAAGGTGAAAGCTTACAAAGTCTCCACCCACTTCATATGCCTATGGTTTAGCTTCTCTTGACTGTTTATGAAACTAAGGGCTTGATTATCTATGAACACTATGAATTCTTTTGGCATCAAGTAATGCCTCCACTTTTTGAGTGACTGTACTAGAGCATACATCTCCAAATCATATGATGAGTATCTCTTCTTTGCATCATTTAGTTTCTCACTGAAAAATGCAATAGGCCTACCTTCTTGACTGAGTACTGCCCCAATTGCCATGTGGCTCACATCACATTCTACTTGGAAAATCTTGTTGAAGTTAGGAAGTGCAAGGACTGGTTGCTCTGCCACCTTCTTCTTCAATGTTTCAAATGAATCATCTACCTCCTTTGTCCAAGTGAATCTACACTTTTGTCCTCCTTTGATGGTGTCATGCATGGGTGGAGAAACATGACTAAACCCTTTTATAAACTTCCTATAGAAGGTTGCTAACCCATGGAAACTTCTAACATCATTCATGGTCCTAGGAGTTGGCCAAGACAATATGGCACTTACCCTCTCTTGATCCATTTTCAGTTTGCCATGTGAGATGACAAAGCCCAAATATATGATCTCCTCCTGCATGAACAAACACTTCTCCAAGTTGATCATTAGCTGCTCTTCATGTAACCTTTTGAGGACCAGGTCTATATGTTTGAGGTGTTCTTCCCTTGTATTATTGAAAATCAGAATGTCATCTAGATATACTATGACAAATTTTCCTATGAATTCCCTTAAGACCTCATTCATGAACCTCATAAAGGTACTAGGGGCATTGGATAGACCAAAAGGCATGACCTTCCACTCATATAACCCTTCATTGGTCTTGAATGCAGTTTTCCATTCATCTCCTGGCCTAATCCTAATCTGATGATAGCCACTCTTTAGATCTATTTTTGTGAAATATTTAGCACCCCCCAAGCAATCAAGCAAATCTTCTATCCTAGGGATTGGGAACTGATACCTGATTGTTATCTTGTTGATAGCCCTTGAATTAGTACAAAGTCTCCAAGTGCCTTCCTTCTTTGGTGCTAGGATAGCCGGTACTGCACATGGGCTGAAACTCTTGCCAATTACGCTTGTCTCCAACAATTCCTCAATCTGCCTTGCTACCTCTGCATTTTGTTCTGGGGTAAGCTTATATGCTACCTTGTTTGGAAGTGTAGATCATGGGATCAGATCTATGCAATGACTGATGTCTCTTATAGGTGGTATGGACCTTGGCATTCCATCAAAGATGATGCCTTTGTACTTGTCCAATAGCTCTTGGACAACTGGATGTATGAACCTTTGCCTCTTCTCTCCCTTGACTTCTTGCTGCTGTTCCTTGTTCACCTTCAGGCATGGAATAAGAGCATATGCAACTGCACCTTCTTCTACTATCTCCTTCATGAATTGTTTGCCTGCTACCATCATCACCTTAATTTATTTCCCCTTTGAATCCACCTCATTCTCCATCAATGGTAGCAATTCTATCACCTTACCATCCTTGGTGATTGAATATGTGTTCCTAACTCCATCATGGTGTGTTTTTAAGTCATATTGCCATGGTCTCCCAAATAGGAGATGGAAAGCATCCATCTTGGCAATGTCAAACAATAATCTATCTTTGTATGTTCCAATTTGAAACTCCACCCAAGCTTGCTCTTCCACAACTCTTTGCTGACCTTGGGTGAGCCATGAGACCTTGTATGGGCAAGGGTGTGGCAGTCTTCTAAGCTTAAGCTTTTCTACCATTTCAATGGACACAAAATTTTTAGTGGATCCGGAGTCAATCAAAACTTTACATACCTTTCCTCCTGCTTTGCAAGTAGTTCTGAAGAGAGACTTCCTTTGTGGGGGTTCCTTGTCAGGTACCTTCATGGTGGTCATTGCTCTCCTAATCATCAAAGCTTCTCCTTTCTCAGGATATCCATAACTATTAGGAGCATTCACACTTTGAAAAGTGTGTGAGCTTGTTATGCTTTGACAATCAAATTCTTGGATCAGATTTGTCCTCCTTTCTCCCATTGAACTTGTTGCCTTTTCTGGACATCTGCTAGCTATGTGGCCTTCTTGATTACAACTGTAACATCTGAGAGGTCCTCTGCCCTGAGATCTCCCTCTAAATGGTGGTTTTCTGCCCCTAAAGTTTCCTCTTTGATTATAGCTTCCCCCTTGAGTTTGACTGCTGTCTCCTTTGCTGTTCTCTTGATTGGACTCACCTTGGTATCCAAATCCATTTCCTCTACCTCTGAATGGACTTCTTCCCTCTCTTTGCTATCTCCCTCTTCCTCTATTGTTCTGCTCTTGTCTTCTCTTTAATTTCTCTTCCACTTTGAGTGCCAATTGGTAGCACTTTTGGACTGTATCTGGGTTATGTAGATTTAAATCTTCTTGGATAGAAAACCTCAATCCATTGAGGTACCTTGCCACCTTCTTGTCCTCACCCTCCTTTACCTTTGCCTTTACACATAGTTTCATGAACTCTTCAGTGTATGAACTAACATCTAACTCCTGCTTCAAATTTTGTTTCCTCTTAAGTAGTTGGATGTTGTAATCCAACGGAACATAGGCTTCCTTCACTAAAGCCATCATCTTCTTCCAAGTAGCAACTCTGCTTTTTCCCTCTTTCACCCTGTCATCTTGGATGAAAGTCCACCAAGTTAGTGCAGCCCCTTTCATTTTGGATTGGGCCATCTTCACCCTTTGGTGGTCTGGTATCTCCTCGGTCTCAAAGAAATTATTCAAGGAGTCTATCCACTCCATCACTGAATCAGGATCCATTTTGCCTGCAAACACAGGCAGGTCTAGTTTCATATCCATGGTTCTTCTCTCCATGTATTTGAGGGCATTGATCAAGGGTCTCTGGTCTACAGGAACCTCCATCTCTTCTTGCCTAGGGATCTTCTCTTCATCCCAATCTTCTCCAGAATCTTTTTCTCCCTTCTCTACTTTGTCCCTCAACTTCTCTAACTCATTTCTCAAGGCCTAATTCTGAGCCCTAACTACTTTTCTCTCTGCCAATTGCTTCTTCACTAGAACAACCAACTCAGCATTGGTCATCTTCGCTGGGTACTCTTGTGACCCTTCTTCGTCTGACATCTTGTCTTCTTCTTCTACCCAAAGGATACTCCTTTGCTCTGATACCACTTGATGTAGAGCTCCACAAAAATGTTCAAAAAATTTGAAATATCTTCCTCAAGGTCCAAATAAGACCAAAATACATAGATTATTCTCTATCGGCAAGATACATCCTATCAGTAAGTTCAAACCCCATTACCCTGATATACCGATATGTGTTTGCTGTTGTATATGCAAATCATTCCTTACTATCGCCGGTCTTCATTACCATTTCTGCCAGTCTTTCTTTGTATTTAACGCATTGTATCTTCTCAATGTACAACACACACATACATTACATTACTGACCTACTGTGATGGTTCTCCCTACTGCTTCTACTTGTCACTTCTTGTATCATTCGACACTTGTATAATCTCAATGCATTGTCAAACATACAATCTCTGACATGCAATTGACGAATATACACAGAATGCATTCACATACAATTGTGGTATACACATTTACTATTCCTGTCATATAACTGACGTATACTCACAAATTGTATAACCTGATCTACTTTAGCAATATCCACAAAGAATGTCACTCGCATACAACTGCAATATACACACAGATTGTCTTTAACATACAATTGCTAGATATACACAAAATGTACTCTGATACAATTGTGATATACACAGGAAATGTATCTTTCCTAAAACAATGCCAAATCTATGTCGAGGATGTCCTCTGCAATCAAACTCGTAGTCTCTATTTTGTTGAGCCCTAGCACATAGAGATGCTAGACTCTCTACTGCGACAACTCTTCCAGAGATTGGATCCTCTGTCCCATTCTACCATAAACACGAACAAAAAGAAAATAAAATAGAAAACTATGTATAGGGTCCATTCCACTGATTTTAAAGAAATCCACCAGTGGAATGATCTCAGTCTTGCATCTTCGACAACAGAAAACTAGATTATGTAACGAACAATTTCGATATAGAGAGTATACACAGAACAATTCGATACACAGGGAATTTATATATAACATAGAACTTGTGAACACAAACTGACAGAACTTTTATTTCTTCAATCAAACTTCATCACCTGCTCTCCTCTTCCAAAAATGTGTTTTTATCTCTCCTCATTCAGTTCCAACCGGAACATCAGAAGTTGGAGTCATTACAACTTCCAACCGGAATATCAAAACTCTAACTAATCACATGACACATGTTTGACATACGATATGACTTAAACACATTAACAAGACACCTAAACATGACACACTTAACTTAATCATCCACATACCCCAATTGCCCAAGATGTTCAAATTGGCTTATCAGGATGTCAAATTTGTAACACTAGTTCACATGATTGGGTCTTTATTACAAACATTAAATCACAACACAAGTCCTACATGACAACATGAACAAACATAGAAATGCATAAAATATGATAACATATTAAGACCTTAGTCTTCTCCCTCGGATGTATATTTGGCATGTTGAAGGGGTGTTCCTGCACCACCGAGATTGGCCCTAATCTCAGGCATGAAGAGCACAAATGACAATCCAGCCGATCTAATAACAAGTAGATTAGTCTCCGTCAGATAAGGCCTCAACATTTGTGTAACTGGAAAACACTCTCTTGACATGAGCACATCATCTAACTCCTCCTACAACCAAGCAAGTGTGCATTAGTCAATCAAAAAAGACAAAACTACAAGTCTATCTATCCAACATCAAAAACTTAGTTATTTCAATAGGAAAGCAATCCTACCATCTCTTCAGAGATTCTATCAATCTTAGAGATCACCTATCAGTTGACCAGCATCAATTGCACAGTCAACTTCATCAAATTTCTAAGTGTTTTTGGTAAACCAAAATTATTTGCGTAGTTCTGCCTATTAGATGCGTAATTTTACCTCATATGTGTAGAATAAACTCATATGCGCTGCTTTATTTTGAATGCGTAGGACTGTTCGTTAGATGCACAACATAAACTTGTTTGCATAGCAGTATATCAGATGTACAGTAAAAAAGTGTATGCGCAGCATCCCCAACTGCATGCGCAACAAGATTTTAGTTGCGCAAGAATAAGCTTCAAATGCAAAAAAATTGCATATGCATCGATTCCAGTGTCATATGCGTAGATTCGCGTCATATGCACGGTATCACGCGTCATATGCGCAGTTCTGCCTTTCAATGCATGCAAAACCAATATCTTTGGCCTACATTTATTGCTATCATTAATGATCCTAGGCTAGAAATGAAGTAGTACATATCGGCTACCCGTAGTCTGCTGGACGGTTGAACTGCCTGATCCGCTCGAATCGATGAAGCTTAATAGGAAACTATTGCATCTTCACTAACTGCTCTGTGCTCAAATGGCTCTGCTCTCCACTAGGATCTCTCTCAAAGTCAAGTGTACAAATGAGTGAACTGTGAACCCAAACTCCTATATATAGCACATGGAACCCTAATGAGAGGTGCTTGACCTTGTCCATGCTGGGGCATGATTTTCACATAGTCTTTCTTCGAGATCAACCATTTTCTTCACCCTAGCCTATCATTCAACCTGTCTCATCATGAGAATGTCAGTCATCCTATTAGTTTCTTCCCATCCAATCTCCCAAGGGGGCATCCTAATGTCATAACCTGTACTAGGGGCAAATTGGGGCATGTATCAATCGCAACAAATTTTTATTCTTTGAAACAATGTGATAAAACATATTGCATCAAAGAGGGGAAAAATGTATACACCTAAAAATGGCTTGTGTCGAATTAATTAAATATTTTAATAGTTATCTTAATTGTTATTCTTCTATCAAATTAAATAAATATTCTAATTTATTTGATTAATTCATTATCCCAAAATTAAATGAAAATCAATTTATTTAATTAAATTCCCTAATTCTTCTAATGTCTCATGTAATTAAATAATCTTAAATTATTTAATTAATCCCACATTCCTCTATCCCAAAGTCCAAAATTCCATAAAATCCACATCACCTTATCCATGTCACCTTTCCACCTCACCTTGTTGCATATGTAATTAAATATTTTAATATTTAATTAGCTAATATTCCCTCACCCACATGTCCTATTTCTCCTCCAGTCAAATTAGTTAACTCATCAATCAAACCTATTAACTAATTAGTCAATTGAGTTCACTGGTCAATCTATTATGTTGACTCCCCAATCAACCTAGTTAACTGATCAATCATCTCAGTTACCTCTTCAATCTATTCTGTTATCTCCCATAACTCATGAAGAAGGCTTGGACACTTGTCCTCTCCTGATTTGCGCACATTCCCTCAATCTTTCTCAGTCGTACACCTCACAGGTAATTCCTCTAGTCATGGATCTATTGACACTTGGATTTGGTCTTCCCTCAGCCTATATAAGCAAGGTCTCCACACCCATTTGCATACACTGAAGCATTCATAATCTTACTCTGCAGGAATCATACTAGTGTGCCTTTGGAAAAATCACCTTCATTACATTTGCATTACAAATCCATTATCATCCAATCATGTCTCCATTAATCCATCTCCATTATAGTTGCATTGTAGTTTAGTCTCCATTGCATAATCCACCCATATCTATTCTACTCTTGTCATCTTCAACAGCAAGGAAGTACACACTTTTGAGAGCTCCATTACCATCAAGATCAAGAGGAGATAGGCGAACAATGGAAGCATAGAGGTAAAAATGGTCTTCGAAGGTATAATCTTTTTGTTTACTTGTATTTACATCAATTTCCATTGAGTTATTGGATGATTAGCTGTTTAATACTATTGTTCACATTTTCCACTAACAGGTGATATTAATGAAAGGCAAACAAATAAAACCTTCAGTGAGATCGCAGGCGCCGACAATGCCGCGCCTGCACGTAAAGAGGTGGGATTCCAGGTTATCCAGAGTAATGCAGCTAGTGGAGCAGTTGGGGCAACTGTCGGTGGACTCTCTGGAGGAAGAAGTGGAGAAGAAGAGGGAAAAAATGAGGAAGTGGGTAATCTTTCTTCCCCATCCCTGGGCATTACTTTGATTCCTAATGATGAAATGATAATGAATTTTAGGAAAGAGGAATACAGACTGAGAAACATTGATGTCTTTCTTGTGCATTTAAACATGGAAAAACTTCCGTCTAGGGCTTTCTTTGATGGGTGGTTAGCCTCTATACAGGGGAGGAAATTAGGTATTCAAGTAAATTTTTGTAGGATGATTTAAAGAGGGCTTTTTTTTTTTTTTTTTTTTTTTTTTTTCTGAAAATGCATGTAATGCAGCAAAAAGTGTTAGAAAGAAGGTTTTGGAACATTGGTCAGTCGATGTTTAAGGCACACCCTTGGTCCATTGACAATTCAAGGGAAGAAATAATGTTTTGCACCACTCCAAGGTGGTTGGAGATAAAAAAATGTCCTAGTGATGCTATGGAATTTTATCCCACAAATTTTGGGTCACCTAGGGGAAATCTTGAGAGTTGAAGAGGCCAAAATCACTCTGCTCCATATGGATGCAAGAGTTTTAGTCTCATTAAAACTGGGTGCACTTATACTAGAGTGGGTTGAGATTGAAGGTTTAGGGAGGAAAGTTAGGTGTAATCTAGTCACGTTGGGTGGCCTCAACGCATGCTTTCTTTGTAAGTCTAATGGACACCAAAAAAAACTTGTCCAATTATTAATAGAGCCAATGCATGGTCTGATAATTCTCAGTCCATCCCTAGAAAAATAGGTAGTGGGGAGCCGGTTAGTGAGAATAACAATCTAGAGAGGAGCATCAATGATGGTCCCTTTGTAAATCTCAAACCTATGAAAGAGGAAATTGATATATTGGGTGTGCAAAGGAAACTAAGTAAGTTGAGCTTGGAGGAAGGGGAAGTTGTAGGTGGACGGGCCAGGGAGGACGAGTGCTCTTCCTCTTCATCAGAGGATGGGAACCCTTTGGTTCATCTTGCAGTGGTAGGAGATGCACATGAGAGTACCTCTGTTAGGGTAGAGGTTGTTTGTCAACCCTGTTGGTAATAATTTATATTAAAGGTTTCAGGATGTGCACCTCCTTAGTAATCCAGAAATTTCCTAAGTATTGGACCCTCTCTGTGTTTTCAGCATCATCATGATATTTTAAGGGAGGGGGTCATCGTCGTCATCATCATGTTCCCGGACATCCCCCTTGATGTTTCTTGCATGGGTCATTTCTCGTCATGACCAGATATCCTGTGGGGGGTTCATGTTTTTGTCAGCCCGACATCTTGCCCGGAGGTGATATTTTCTTATCAGCAGCAGGATTTTCATTGTCAGGGTGATATGTCTTTCAGCTTCATCATTTTCTAAGGACGGGGTGATATTTCCAAATATCAGGTATGCTCTAACATCACCCCGATGTTTCATGGAGCTACAGTGCACCCTCATATTTCTGTGTCGAGGTGATTTTCCAAATATCGGGTCATCTTCCAGATATCACCCTTGTTCTAAACATGATGATGACATCATCAGAACGTTCATATATCAGGGTGATATCTTTTATCTGGGTGACGTCAGCAGGATTTTTGAGCATCCGAAGGGTACATGAAGTAGAGGACGTCGGCGTGACTTTGGTTATCGGCATGATCAGAGGGTGTTCTTCCGATGTGTTGGGTCTCCCTGACAGAGGTTTCTATGGTGAGGGTGATATTCCTACATCGGCATGATATGTATTGTCGGGGAGACATTTATGAGGATCACCGATGAGGATGGTATGGCTGATGGAGATTATGATGCAGATGATGCTGACGTCAGGGTCATTTTTGGGCATCCGGATGTCTAGCTGGAGGATGATGATGAAGGGTTGAGTTGGTACCATCGGGGGCAAAATCGCCGACATCATATATGCTCATGGCCTAGTATATAAAGTGTTAAAAGGGTTGCCGCGGGGTGCATGTGGGATATTTTGATCCTGCATATTTTCAAATATCATGATGGGGTATTTTGGCGGGAAAGGTTAGCGATGCACTGTTTGATGTTTTTTCTGATGGTCGCGGGTAGGTGGACATTAATGGCGGGTCTTAAAGAGGTATGGGCGAAGGCATGGATGGATCTTGTACCTGATTGAAGATGTGAATCCCCAGGTGACGGCGCAAGGCTCAAGGTTTCTTCCTGTCTCCTCCCCTACCTGCTGCATTCAATGCGATGGGCGCCATTTCCTCAGAATGAGCTGTATCTGGCGAATCTTGACTTCTGCCATGTAATTAATGCTGAGGACCTTCCTTACTATATTTAGGCAGGTTGTGTTGCTCATTTTCAAGGTTGTTGAAAACTGGACATATCTGGCTTTGTAATAAAATACAACTAGTTTTGGCTATTCTGTGCAGGAGGTCTTGTGAGTTTATGTATCTCTTGTTGTATGTCTCATGCATGAATCTACTGATTTCTTGATTGATTTTATATGAGTAATGCTATATTTGCATGTGTTTTGTTAATTTTGTCTCCAATATTGCATGTGTCCTTCTTTTGAATCTAGATATCTAAGGGGTGTTTGGTATTCTAGAATATAGAATTCCTGTATTGAATGCTTGATCTTTCACTTTCAACTTCTGCTCAAGGGGTAGATTAAAGTGTTTTTAGATTAAGTGTTGGGAAGGATATACTGCAATAGGGATGCCATAAGTAGAGATAACTTAACACTTTGAATTGGGAGGTGTTTGTAAGGCAGATACCATAACATCCCCTTGAATTCTAGTTTTAGTGTGTTCATGCTGATCATTCACAGGTGTATGTCTACTGACTCCAAGCCTTGGATAGGCACCAGTCTAGCTCTGTGTTGAGGTTATACACCAGGTCTAGGTTTGCATCCAAACATAAATCAAACTCATACTTCCAAATCAAACCATTAGGACATTAGAAGTAGTTTAGGACTAGGATCGTCTGATTCACAATTGAACAATAGGCCCAGAGCTAGCCCCTTTGCACTTATCCGACAGTTTTGGTCTACATAAAGGAGGATTTATCTGCTTTGTATCAACACCCCAAGCCAACCCACAAGCATATTCTCATGGGTGTTGAATAGGGAATACCCCCCTAGGTTTTGTAGAGCCTAAAGAAGAAGGGAGATAAAAATAGAGGCTATCTCCTACACTGTTGGCCCCTGGCCCAGAGATCCTGTTGATCACTGATGGCTACCTTGTAGGGAAATCTAGGAATGAATATCCAGTCAAGGAAAAAACCAATAGAAATTGGTGACTCTGCTGGGGACTATTTGTGTAAGAACCCTGGTTTTTAAAAGAAAAATAATTCCTACTTATAGGTGGCGACTCTGAACAATCTCCCAACTGGTTAAAGTGAAATTTATATGTAGGGGAGGAGATCCTAGTGTAATCCTCTGTTTGAAGAATTACCCATAAAAATGATGTATAGGAAAAAGGGGATTACTCAAGCCAGTCAAGAGGGTTCTCCCAGAAGTGATAATGTTCAAAACAATCCAAGATCTTCAAAGAGGACAATACCTTATTTTTCAAACATTGAGGCCGAAATACAGAATGTATATGAAAGACAACAAGGTGCTAGTCTGAAAATAAGGTCAAAAGTATTCCAAGAACGCCCTTTCTTGGATCCCAGTGATAGATTTGAGGAGACTGAATCCCCAAGGGATGATGAAGATGATGATCAGAATGGTATGAGACCATCCTCCTCTATGCCCAGAGAAGAACAGTTAGCTGAAGAAATCAAAAGCCTAAGAGCAGAATTAGAATATTTACAAGTAATGAAAATTAGAGATGACATGAGACAGAAAGTACAAACTCTGAGCACTACTCACTAGAATGCAGTCCCTACCCTTAATAATGTAGATGCTCTGAGGAACCAGCATAGAAATGAAGTCCAATATCAACATAATGATCAAAGACAAAATGTAAATGATGCTAGGATACCGTTAAATAATGTAAGAAATCAGAATGCAAATAGAAATGTTAATGCTAACCAGTTTGATAGACAACCCATGCAATTGGATAGATTCAGACAGCTAGTTTTTGATGGTATTCCTGGTTATCCTAACCCCATTGACAAGCATGTGAGGCTTCAAGTGCCTAAATTTTCAGGAAACAATACTATGTTAGGGGAGGATCATTTAAAAGCTTTTCAAAATGTCATGGACAACTTTGAGGTTGAACATGAGGATGTTTTTATGAAGTCATTTATGTAATCCCTTGTTGATGAAGCTAGAGAATGGTATAAGAATCTGCCTGACCAGAGTATCTCTTCATGGGATGATTTTACAAGAATTTTTAAGGAGCAGTATGGTGACAAAACTGACCCTAGCTTTTTTGTAAATGAGTTCACTAGTATCACTAAGGGGTCAAATGAGCAAGTTCCAGATTTTAATGCAAGATTTACTAAAGTGTTGAACAAATTGCCACATCACATGAGGTCAAATGAACCTATGTGCATAATATTATATATAAATGCTTTTGATGCCAAAACAACATATGGGTTAAGAGATAAAGGTCCTGCTACTCTCAGGGAAGCTTTCAAGATAGCAATAAATATTGAGAATAATAGGAAAGCATTAGGCAAGACAAACAAGAGGGATGATGTGAGAATTTTATAGAATCCAAACAAACCTCAGAATATTCAAGGTAATACATCGGCCCCTGAAGACAAAATTGATAAATTGGCAAATGTTGTTAGGGACCTAAGCTATAGACTGGCTAGAAGTGAAAAAGGGATAGGTCCTGATAGGCAAGTTTACCAAAGACAGGAAAAAAGGCCATCATTGCATGATATGCCATTTAATACCAATTGGCATAATGGTAAACCTGTATTGCCACATAACAACACAAATCAGAGAATTCCACACACCAAGGAAACTCCTGATCCTTTGAAGAAAGCTGTAAATATTGCTGATAATACTCCTTGGTGCATAATCTGTCAGATGCCACATTCACAGTCACAATGCATGATTGCTCAATCTTTGTATGATAATGCTATGTCTTGTAATGAATGCAATGAGCCACATTATGTACAGGATGATGATGTTAATATGCTGTCCATAAACAGGGAGCACCCTTCTCATGATGCAGATGAGAGTACAGATAATGAGACTTAGGCCTGTCAGCAGGTTTTCTATGATGAAGATAATGAAGATAATTATGTGTATGCTCAGGGCTCACACAACTTCCTAAATAACCTGCAGAGACCTTCTGATGAAGAGATTAGAGCTCTTACAGCTGCAGCAGTGGCCCAAGTCAGGAGCAACTATAACCTTAGAGATAAAGCTCAGGTAAGTAACTCATATCAGCCAGAAGGCATTTCTGCAAGTCAGCCAATGCGTGATCATAGTGGGGCTGAAACATATAAGAAACAATGGAACAACAATAAGTAAAATTTTAAGCAAAAAATAGGTCATGAATCTCAAGGACTAGAAAATAGAATCCCCCAAGTTGAGGATCAAAGCAAAAGTTCCCAAAGCAAAAATGATGATTAGGGGACTATGAAGATAAAAGCTGGTTCATCTCAAGGTAAAAACAGAGCCACAATACAAGCTACAACTGTGGTACAAAATTATGCTCCCTTTGATATAACTCAAGTCCTCTCTCAAGTAAAGGTTTCTGTCCCATTGATGGAACTTATGAAGGTTGAAGAAATCAAGAATAGGACAGTATCCCTAATTTCAGGAGTACCTTGTCAAGCTAAGCAAAATGATGAGATTCAAGGTAAGAAGCATGCTATATGTAATGAAGAAGATGAAATCCCTGAAGTATATCTGGGGGTGACCATGACTAAATGTCCTTCACAAGTGGAACCATTTTATGTATCCCTGGTTATAAATGGAAAAATAATTAGAAATTGTATGCTTGACTCTGGAGCGTCTACAAATATCATGCCTTTAGCCATCATGCAACAAGCTGGATTGAAAATAGGTAAGGCATGTGGAAAATGTTATGCTATGGATGCCAGAGAGGTACCTGTTATTGGAATCACGAAAGATGTAAATTTTAGAATGGCAACATTTCCTGAAAAGAGCTATGAAATGAACATAACAGTGGTTGACATCAAGACACAGTATGGTATGCTGCTGTCAAGAAAATGGGCAGCACTTATTGGGGGAAGTATGCAGTTGGACCTATCATATGCTATGATTCCAATGAATGGAAGAGATGTCAAGCTGATTAGAGAGGAAAGGTCATCAGAGACAGTGGAGGACCAAGAATCAGAAGGACACATCTACTTTGTGAACACTGACTGTGAGAACTTCAGGGTTGTCTCAGATGATAAAGAGGATAGAGAGAAAAATGTTTGCATTGAAGAGCTGGATCAACAGGCTCTATGGACCATGTATTTTGATGGAGCTTGTGCAAAGGAAGGCTCTGGAGCTGGAGTTGTATTCCTATCTGCAACTGGTAAGCTCCTCAAATTCTCCTTCTTGCTAAGATTTGCTTGTACAAACAACATTGCAGAGTATGAAGCCTTACTCGTAGGTTTAAATTTGGCTCTCAAACATGGAATTAAGATGTTAAGAGTATTTGGGGATTCTGAGTTAATTGTGTCCCAGGTTAGAGATAAGAATGCCTCAAAGAACAAATGATTAAAACAATACAAGCATGCTGTCTGGGATACAATTGAATTATTTGATGCATTTTCAATAGGCTAGGTAAAGAGATCAAAGAATGTAGTGGCTGATTTCTTGGCCAATGTGGCTATTAGGCCAAATGATGTAACCCTGTCTGACATTACAAATGTTGAAGTAAAAATCAAACCTGCAATACCAGAGAACATATGTAGTTGGCAAGTGTTTGATGATGATAAGGACTTGTTAAGGTTTTTGCATTGCATAGATGAATATGAGAACCATGAAATTGATTTTCAAAATTTTATAGAAATTATAGATGGAAAAGAAACTCTTATAGGGAAAGAAGTAATTCAGCTGAAGACTAACAAAATCCCTAGAGGGTTAGTAGCTTTAGAGAGAGCTTTTGACAATAGAGACCAATTGGTCACAAAGACATCTCCCACAAACAAAGATGACTTAGAGGAGATAAATTTGGGGACAGCTCAGGCCCCCAAGAAGGTATACATTGGCAAACAGCTCAAACCACACATCAGGAGCATGCTAATAGCATTGCTAAAAAAGTATAAACATGTTTTTGCTTGGTCATATGAAGACCTCAAAGCTTACAAAGAAGACCTATTCTAGCATGAGATCCCATTGAAGCCTAGAGCTAAGCCATTTAGATAGAAGCAAAGGCCTATTAATCCCACCTTGGCTCCAAAAATGCAAGAAGAACTCAAAAGGCTCAGGGAGGCTGGAATAATTGTGCCAATTAGACATTCAACTTGGGTGTCTAACCTTGTTCTAGTTAGAAAAAAAATGGTGATATTAGGCTTTGTGTTGACTTTAGAAATTTGAATGTATCCTCCTTAAAGGATAACTACCCATTGCCTAATATGG
Source organism: Cunninghamia lanceolata (assembly GCA_027924645.1). Taxonomy (NCBI): domain Eukaryota; kingdom Viridiplantae; phylum Streptophyta; class Pinopsida; order Cupressales; family Cupressaceae; genus Cunninghamia; species Cunninghamia lanceolata. Next base: position 1,501,722 of record BSBN01000281.1, on the reverse strand, counting down.
AGCTATGTTGCAGAAAGTGACTGGTTGTGAACTCCTATCCATGATGGATAGATTCTCAGGTTACAATCAGGTGAAGGTAAAGGAATCAGAACAATACAAGACTGCCTTCACCACTTCATGGGGAACTTATGTATATGTGAGAATGCCATTTGGACTAACAAATGCAGGTGCTACATTTCAAAGAGCAATGGATTTTGCTTTTGCAGGGTTGATTGACTCAATCCTAGCTGTTTATCAAGATGATCTAACTGCTTATTCAAAGAAAGAGGAGCAGCATTGTATGCATCTAGAACATATTTTCATTAGAGCACTAGAGTATGGCATTTCTTTAAATCCAAAGAAGTGTGCTTTTGGGGTAGTAGAAGGGAAGCTCCTGGGGCACATTGTTTCCAAAGATGGAATTAGGATTGATCCTGAAAGAGTTGCTACAATTGATAAGATCTAGATGCCAAAAATAGTGAAAGGAATTCAGTCTTTTTTTGGACAGATCAATTTTGTTAGAAGATTTGTTCCCAACTTTGCAGAAACTACAAGGAACATTTCTAAAATGCTAAAGAAGGGTGAGACTGTCAATTGGGAAAGTGAAGCAATTGAATCATTTTAGAGCATCCAAGAAGCAATAAAGATGGCTCCTGTGCTAAAGTCTCCTAATTTTTCTAAGCCATTTCAATTATTTTCATTTGCTTCTTTCCATACTGTTGCTACATGTTTGCTATAGAAAAATGAGGATAGTTTTGAGCAGCCCATAGCTTTCTTCAGTATGTCCTTACAGGCTTCTGAATTGAAGTATGATATCATGGAGAAACAAGCATATGCACTAGTCATAGCAATCAAGAGTTTTAGACCATATCTGGTAGGATCTCAAACAGTTGCATATGTGCCTCATGCAACAGTCAAGGACATCTTCACTCAGCAGGAGGTGACTGGAAGAAGGTGCAGATGGATAAATAAACTGCAAGAATTTAATATAGAGATACAGATCACAAAGTTGGTAAGAGGACAAGGGTTAGCTAAAATGATGGCACAGTCAAATTTGAAAGCATGCCAAGTCAATGCAGTCCAGAATGAAGTTGTTAATATATCAAAATCTGAATGGTATAAGGACATCATATATTACTTGCTAAATCTGAATTGTCCTTCCCATTTCAGTGGCAGTCAAAAGAGGACCTTAAAACTACATGCAATCAGGTATGTTATTGTTCAAGGTGAGCTGTACTGGAAGAACCTTGATGGTGTGCTATTAAGATGTGTGGATGAAGATGAAGCTAACAATGTTTTGAATGACATGCATAAAGGATTGTGTGGTGGACATTATACTGCCCAAACAATAGCTCATAAAATCCTTAGGGCAGGATATTAGTGGCCCACTCTCTTTTCAGATGCACACAGAATGATAAGAAAGTGTGACCCTTGCCAAAGGTTCTTAGGAAAGCTAAAATATGATGGTGCATTGCCCCTCAGGACTATAACCGTGGAAGCTCCATTTCAGCAATGGGGAATTGACTTCATAGGGAAAATTTCAAAGAAGTCAAGTGGGGGACATAGTTGGATTCTGGTTGCCACTGACTACTTCACTAAATGGATTGAGGCTATTCCAACTAAAAGAGCTACAAGTAAGGTGGTGATAAATTTTATCCTGGAGAATATTATTATCAGGTTTGGGGTACTAATCAAGTTGGTCACAGATAATGCAATGTGCTTTAGATTAGGTGAATTTGCTGATTTTTGTAATAAATATGGAATTGACTTGTCTCACACATCACCATACCATCCACAAGGAAATGGTCAAGCAGAATCAAGCAACAAAAGCCTAATGAAAATCATCAAGAGGATAATGGATAAAAATAAGAAATCCTGGGATTCAAAACTAAAGTTTGCATTATGGGCTGATAGGGTGACAGTGAAAAGAGCCACTGGAAGGTCACCTTATGAATTAGTGTATGGTGCAGCAGCTAGATTGCCTGTGAATAACCTCCTGCCAGTTTACAAGTTCATAGAAGAGAATGATGGGGAGGTTAATGATTCAATGACTGAAAGGATCAATCAGCTGGTTGAGATAGATGAAATCAGGGCAGAGGCACAAAAAATAAACATCAAGAAATAGCAAAAGGTGAAGTATCTGTTTGATAAAAGGGTTATAGAGAGAGGTTTTCAGATAGGTGATATGATCCTTATGTGGAATGCAAGGAACTAGGATAAGGGTAAACATGGCAAATTTGAACCCTTGTGGACAGGCCCATATCAAATTTACAATATCTATGGAGGAGACTCCTACTTTCTCCAAGCCCTAAATGGTGAACTAATGGAATTGCCGGTGCACAGCAAATTCCTTAAAACCTTTTTCACATAAATGAGTAACCTATGTGCACAATGTAAAATAGTTGTAAATGTTTTGTACATACCTTGTGTGGTCGGTCCTGTTTTAATTTTGGGTTTTGTCTGGTCTGCCCTGGAGAAGTCTGGTTCTTGCTGCAGTCTTGCACCTGCACGTCCCCAATCGGAGCCTATGTTGGTAATAATTTATGTTAAAGGTTTCAGGATGTGCACCTCCTTAGTAATCCAGAAATTTCCTAAGTATTGGACCCTCTCTATGTTTTCAGCATCATCATGATATTTTAAGGGAGGGGGTCATCGTCGTCATCATCATGTTCCTGGACATCCCCCTTGATGTTTCTTGCATGGGTCATTTCTCGTCATGACCGGATATCCTGTGGGGGGTTCATGTTTTTGTCAGCCCAACATCTTGCCCGGAGGTGATATTTTCTTATCAGCAGCATGATTTTCATTGTTGGGGCGATATGTCTTTCAGCTTCATCATTTTCTAAGGACGGGGTGATATTTCCAAATATTAGGTATGCTCTAACATCACCCCGATGTTTCATGGAGCTACAGTGCACCCTCATATTTCTGTGTCGGGGTGATTTTCCAAATATCGGGTCATCTTCTGGATATCACCCTTGTTCTAAACATGATGATGACGTCATCAGGACGTTCATATATCAGGGTGATATCTTTTATCTGGGTGACATTAGTAGGATTTTTGAGCATTCGAAGGGTACATGAAGTAGAGGATGTCGGCGTGACTTTGGTTATCGGCATGATCAGAGGGTGTTCTTTCGATGTGTTGGGTCTCCCCGACAAAGGTTTCTATGGTGAGGGTGATATTCCTGCGTCGGCATGATATGTATTGTCAGGGAGACATTTATGAGGATCACCGATGAGGATTGTATGGCTGATGGAGATTATGATGCAGATGATGCTGACGTCAGGGTCATTTTTGGGCATCCGGATGTCCAACTGGAGGATGATGATGAAGGGTTGAGTTGGTGCCGACAGGGGAAAAATTGCCGACATCATATATGCTCATGGCCTAGTATATAAAGTGTTAAAAGGGTTGCCGCGGGGTGCATGTGGGATATTTTGATCCTGCATATTTTCAAATATCATGATGGGGTATTTTGGTGGCAAAGGTTAGCGATGCACTATTTGATGGTTTTCCCAATGGCCGCGGGTAGGTGGACATTAATGGCGGGTCTTACAGAGGTATGGGCGAAGGCATGGATGGATCTTGTACCTGATTGAAGATGTGAATCCCTAGGTGATGGCGCAAGGCTCAAGGTTTCTTCCTGTCTCCTCCCCTACCTGTTGCATTCAATGCGATGGGTGCCATTTCCTCAAAATGAGCTGTATCTGGTGAATCTTGACTTCTGCCATGTAAGTAATGCTGAGGACCTTCCTTGCTGTATTTAGGCAGGTTGTGTTGCTCATTTTCAAGGTTGTTGAAAGCTGGATATATCTGGCTTTGTAATAAAATACAACTGGTTTTGGCTGTTCTTTGCAGGAGGTCTTGTGAGTTTATGTATCTCTTGGTGTATGTCTAATGCATGAATCTATTGATTTCATGATTGATTTTATATGAGTAATGCTGTATTTGCATGTGTTTTGTTAATTCTGTCTCCAATATTGCATGTGTCCTTTTGAATCTAGATATCTAAGGGGTGTCTAGTATTCTAGAATATAGAATTCCTGTATTGAATGCTTGATCTTTCACTTTCAACTTTTGCTCAAGGGGTAGATTAAAGTGTTTTTAGATTAAGTGTTGGGAAGGATATACTGCAATAGGGATACCATAAGTAGAGATAACTTAACACTCTGAATTGGGAGGTGTCTGTAAGGCAGATACCATAACATCCCCTTGAATTCCAGTTTTAGTGTGTTCATGCTGATCATTCACAAGTGTATGTCTACTGACTCCAAGCCCTAGATAGGCACCAATCTAGCTCTGTGTTGAGGTTATACACCAGGTCCAGGTTTGCATCCAAACATAAATCAAACTCATACTTCCAAATCAAACCATTAGGACCTTAGAAGTAGTTTAGGACCAGGATCCTCTGATTCACAACTGAACAATAGGCCCGGAGCTAGTCCCTTTGCACTTATCCGATAGTTTTGGTCTACATAAAGGAGGATTTATCTACTTTTTATCAACACCCCAAGCCAACCCACAAGCATATTCTCATGGGTGTTGAATAGGGAATACCCCCCTAGGTTTTGCAAAACCTGAAGAAGAAGAGGAGATAAAAATAGAGTCTATCTCCTACACTGTTGGCCCCTGGCCCAGAGATCCTATTGATCACTGATGGCTACCTTGTAGGGAAATCTAGGAATGAACATCTAGTTAGGGAAAAAACCAACAAACCCCTCGTCAACGGTTTGGCTCCAATTGTCATGGCTCCTTTTCAGGTTGATGAAAATCTCATGATTAAACCTTCCAAGGATGTGGTGCATGATGAGCATGTTGTGATAAATGAGCACTGCGATTTAGCAAAGGATGCTAAGAAAGATAGTGCTTTAAAAAAAATTTCCCCCCCCAAAAAAAGAACACTCAAGAATTAGCGTTGGAAAAATTGAGATCCCATGAACATAGATTGAAAAACAAAACTAGTGAGGAGGCTTTGACAATTAAACTAGGAGAGAAATTATTCACATCAAAAAATGGGGAACCTAGCTTTGGGCCCCCTAGGACAATGTCTATAGACATCGCCCTTGCCGGGTTTGTTAGAAATGAGGAAGGCTTAAAAAAATCTGATTGCTTCCCTTATTCCTTCGAAAACTGAGGAAAGGAAGAAAAGGAAATATGTGAGGAAGAATTCCACGATCACCTAAACTGAAAACAAAAAAGAAGAAAAAGTACCTGAATGTTTTAACAAGCTTTGTAAAAAAGGAAGACAAACCCCCTTTTTGTTGATAAAAAATGAATTGTTGCTCCTGGAATATTAGGGGACTTGAATCCCTAGATAGGAAATATCTAATGAGAGATTTTTGTAATAAGAGGAAAGGATTGAACCTCCTAATGCTTTAGGAAGTGAAGGCCACATGTTTTACCTTAGAAAATAACCTAAGATTTATCTGGAAAGATGCGTATTTCTTCTACACTAAGCATGGGATAGGTAAAGGAGGTTTAGCAATCATGGTTGATAAGGTCTGATCCAAGTCTATTTTTCAAAAGGGCCACTCCCCATGAAACAGGTGTCTTTGGGCAATTTTTAATAAAGATGGAAATGAATTTGGTGTCTGCTCGGTATATGCTCCGAATGATTAGTTTGGTAGGGCGGATCTTTGGAAATGGATAGAAGAGAATCTACCTAGGTTACCATGGATATTAGGGGGGATTTTAACATGACAAAGCTTGGGAAAGATAAAAAAGGGGGGCTCAAATAGAGCTAGAAAGGCAATGAGGCCTTCTTCTAGTCTAAATTGAAAAAAACCCTTTAGCTTTTTGATCCTCTAGAAGGTAATAAGTGTGACAACAAAGGCATCTGGTATATGTGGTTCAACAGTCAAGAAGGTAAAAATAGAATTTACTCAAGATTGGATAGGTTTTATGCATCTGATGATAATCTCTTCTTTTTAAACAAAAAGGATGCTAACTATGTGGAGGTGATCCCCTCCACTCTCTCAGACCACTACCCGATAGAAGCTTTTATAAGATGGAAAAACTTGCATTCAATATGCAGGATCAAAAGGGAAAACACCTTTAAGCTTAATTGCTCTCTACTTCTTGGCTCTAATTTCTCAGTTTGAGTTGATATCCTGAGAAGCATAACCAAAGCCTCATATGCCAACTTATCTAGAAGACACTATTGGAATGCTCTTATTAGCAATTGTAAAGTGTTACTCCAGACTGTAGGTAAGAAGTATGCAAAAGATAATAGAAAGGAGGAATCACTACTCCAATCTACCTTTCTAAACTGTGAAAAGGAATTGCAATTGAGACCTAATGATAATGAGGCCTTGAAACAATTAGGGGAAGCAAATCATAAGTTAAGGAGATTTCAGACTATTAGGAATCAAGGTACCAGGATTAGAGCTAAGTTAAATTGGTTAGCAGAAGGTGACAAAGGGACTAAATACCTTTTTAATTTGTTAAAAGATAAAAATGCCAAAGATGATATTGGTCCAGTGGTAGAAGACAATGTGTGTTACAAAAACAATGAGGAAATCAAGGTCTTTAGATCCTTTTATCAGAAAATGTTCACAGCTGAAGACAACTCAGAAGAATGTAGAGAGGCACAAGCATTTTGTAAGGCAATTTGCCCCAAAGCAATAACAGAGGATATGAGAAATAAGTTAAAAAAAATTTACAAAAGAAGAAATATCTAAGGCAATTAAGTCAATGGAAAATGGTAAGTCTCCAGGCATTGATGGAATTCAGGTGGAATTCTATAAATCTAATGAAAAATGGATTGTTGATCACTTGTTGGAGGTATACAATGAAGCAATTTCTGTAGGTTCCTTAGGTGAAGAAATAAATAGAGGTGTGATTAAACACCTACCTAAGGATAGTGATAAAATAAACCTGAGGAACTGGAGGCCAATCACCTTGCTTAATGTTTCTTATAAGATTATAGCCAAAATTCTGGCAATGAGACTTATTGACATTCTTCCAGCCATTATTAATCCCACTCAAACATGTTTCATAAAAGGGAGATACATTTTAGAAAACCTAATGACAAGCTGCGATGTACTAGATTGGGCAAAGAAGAGTGGGTAAAATGCAGGTATTCTACTTCTAGACTTTGAAAAAGCCTATGTTAGAATTGAATGGTCTTTCATTTTTATGATGCTAGAATTTTTAGGCTTTCCGGAAGAATATTGCAATATGGTTAGAATGTTAGTCAAGGATGCTTCTATACTTATAGACATAAATGGATCACTTTCTAACCCATTTAATCTAGAAAGATCTATAAGGTAGGTATACTCCCTTGCCCCTGCATTGTTTGTTCTCTTATGAAGCTCTCTTCTACATTTTGAGAACTAGTCTGATAAAAGAAGACTTAAAAGCCATCCTTCTTCCTAATAATGAATCCTTACTAAATGTACAGTTTGTTGATGATACTGCCTTATTCCCCATTATAGAATAAAGAAACCTTGCTAATCTTGATGATCTTTTGTAAAGCGACAGGGGTAAAAAGCTCTCATGCTAAATCCACTTTGCTAAGTTGGAATGACAATCCTCCTTGGTGTCTTGATAGGGGCCATTGGAAATGGGGGGATGCTAATAGAATAGTAAGATTTATTGATATTCTCTTCTCGGTTAACCCTTCTTTGAAAGAGACGTGGGATTGGATGTATGACAAAATCTACAAAAATCTTGGTATGTGGAATAAACAGTATTTATCGTTGGTAGGGAGAGTTCAAGTTTGCCAAACAATTTCTAGTTTCCTACCCTATTTATTATGCTTCAACATGGATGTTTGCAAGTGATGCAGGAGCATTCAGTGGTGTAAGGGCAATCTTGCATCACCCAAAAAGAAGTTAATTCAAAATCATTGTAGTTGTTTTCATTTCTTTCCATAATTAGTGTTTCTGGTTCCATAATATCTAGGATAATAATGTAGGACTTTCAGTTTTTCCAAAACTGCTAAAAATAATGACTTGCCTATTTTGGAAAGTGTACATGCTATTTTTAGAAAGTTTGCATTTGGGCACGTAATGAAGCAAAAACTTCTAGAAAGTTACATAATGGAAATATAAGACCTTTGGCGAAGGAATCATGCAAAGATCATTTGTGAGCTGGAAGATATTAAAGTTTTTGTTTTTCGAAAAGCCCCTAAAAATTTCTGGAATGAGATATGAGGCACTAAAACTTCCCATAACATCCTAAAAAGTTGATAGAAGTCCATTTACGAATTCTAGCATGATAGTTCACATTGCGAGCTTTCTGGCGCTTAAAATGGTTCGTCAGTCAGACACACGGATCAAAAGTTATGCTTCCTGGAAGTTGACCTACTTTTGGAGGAAGTTGCAAATTTCAAAATTTGGCTGGAGGCCGCCAAAAAGTGCTATTTATGACTATTTTAGGAACCCTGGGCAGTAGTAGAGTGAAGGGGGCCAGTGTAGAGTCAAGAATAGGTGGGAAAACTGAAACCCTAGCTGATTTGGGGTTACAGAAGGTTGAAGATTCTAGAGTCTTGAGGTTGGAAAAACTGTAATGTGTTGCAGCCAGTGGAGGATTCATCCTCTGATTGTAGTTGAGCTTCTGTAATGTAAAGAGTTGCCCAGTTCAATAAAAAAAAGTTCTATTTGCTGTGTTCAATATCTGTTATTGTGTGTTTTGTGATCTACCCCCTTCATCAAGTGATATCAGAGCAAGGGTTCCTGAGTGTGTAGACAGATCACCGACTATGAGGCAATTTGCACCAGGACCTAAGGTTGTGGGTTTGCTGCGGAGACCAAGATGCCTCCATGAAGAAATCATGTTGGGAGGAATGCTTTGATGGAAGAGGGTTTTAGAGACCTACAAAGACAAATTGATGCATTGCAAGAGGACCTACGAAGAGGGTTTGAGCAGAGGATAAGAGAAGAAAGTGAAGATGAAGCTGAAGAAGAGCTATCTAAGGAAGAACAAGAAGCTACCGGAGATGCTACAGAAGTTAGGTTTTTGAGGGCCATTTCAAAGATCAGAAAGAGGCCCAGGATTGAAGTTTCTACATATTCCGGAGATTTGAATCCAGAACAGCTTATTGATTGGATCAATGACATGGAGGAGTATTTTGAGTATGAAGATGTGGAGGACCTAGATCGGGTTAAGTTTGCAAAAACAAAGTTGAAGGGCCATGCCAATATTTGGTGGAAGGAGGTCCAATTAGAGAGGAATAGAGGAGGAAAAGGAAAGATCACTAGATGGGATCAGATCGTGGAGAAACTGAAGAAGCAGTTCATTCCTGTGGACTATGAGATGGAGTTGCTGAAGAAGCTGCAAGGACTGAAGCAAGGTAACAAGTCTGTTAAGGAGTAGACATAAGAGTTTTATAAAATTACTATCAGGACAGGCCATGTAGAGCCCAACAAGGAGAAGGTAGCCTGTTATGTTAATGGGTTGAGGCCGAGTATTCAAGAGGAGTTGAGCCTGGTTAGAATGACCACCATAGAAGATGCATACTAGTTTTCCCTGAAGGTGGAAGAGAAGCTGAATAAAAGATTTGACAGCAAGCAAAGGGGAAGAGGTCAAGGTGGAAGGACTGGTGGAAGACCCTATGGGGGCCGAAATATAGATGCAAAGAAAAGTGAAGAAGCTGGCACCAGTCAAAATCAGAGAGGTGATAATACCTACCACCCTCATGACCAGAACAATGGTGAGCAAAGAGGAAGAGGAAGAGGCAGACTTGGGCAAGGACCTGGAAGAGGAGGTTTCAGAGGAACCTGTTTCCAACGTGGAAAAGAAGGGCATCAAGCATACGAGTGTCTGTAACATCAAGGAAGGATGAATAGAAGACCTGAAGGTAATGCACGAGTTGCACATGTGGATGAAGATGCACAATTTGAGCACTCTGAAGATGCAGAAAGGGGAGAAACCCTAGTTGTCAAAAAAACTTTGTTGAATGAGGAGAAGGAACCCAATCAGAGGAAGAGTTTATTCCGCACGAGGTCCAAATGTGAAGGTAAGTGTTGTGATATTATTATTGACAGTGGAAGCACTGATAATCTTGTTTCAGAGGAGATGGTTGACAAGTTGAAGTTGACAAGAAGAAAGCATCTGAATCCATACTAGATTGCATGGTTGCAGAAGGACCATAGAGCTTTGGTCAATGAACAGTGTTTAGTGAAGTTAAAGATTGGTGACTACCATGATGAGGTGCTGTGTGACATTATACCGATGGATGCATGTCATATGTTATTGGGGAGGCCGTGGCAGTATGATAGGAGCACTGTCCATGATGGCCGTGCAAATACATACTCCCTAACAAAGGATGGAGTCCGTCATAAGTTGAAGCCCTTGAAGGAGGTGGAAGAAAAGGTATGTAGTACTACCAGAATTTGCTTGGTAGATGGTAGAAAGTTTTTGGAGGGTATGAAGCATGAGCGTCATTGCTTTGCATTAATTCCTAAGATCAGTCAAGAGAAATGTGAAGATGTACCAGCAGAAGTCTTAGAAATGTTGGAAGAATTTTAAGATATTGTCTCTGATAATGTACCAAAAGGTTTACCACCAGTGAGGAAAATAAGTCATCAAATGGATTTGATACCAGGAGCCAGTTTGCCAAACAAGGCAGCCCATAGAATGACCCCTGCAGAGAATGAAGAGCTGAACAGACAAGTTCATGAGTTGTTGAGAAAGGGATTGATAAGGGAGAGCCTAAGTCCATGTGCGGTACCTGCAGTACTAGCACCAAAGAAGGATGGAGAATGGAGGATGTGTACAGACTCTCAAGCCATCAATAAGATAACAATCAAGTATAGATTTCCATTGCCAAGAATGGATGACATCATGGATTGTTTGAGTGGAGCCAAGTACTTCATGAAGATTGACCTGAAGAGTGGGTATCACCAGATTCGTATCAGAGAAGGAGATGAATGGAAGATAGCCTTCAAGACAAAGGAAGGTTTGTATGAGTGGTTAGTCATGCCATTTGGGCTAACCAATGCATCGAGCACATTCATGCGGCTCATGAATGAGGTACTGAAAGAATTTTTGGGAAGTTTTGTTATTGTTTATTTGGATGATATTTTAATTTTCAGTAAGACTTGGGATGAGCATCTGATGCATATCAGAAGAGTTCTAGAGAAGTTGAGGGAAGAGAAGTTGCTGATTAATCTGAAGAAATGTAGTTTTGCAAAGGAGTTGGTATACCTAGGATTTGTTGTCTCAGAGGAAGGTCTTAAGATGGACCCAGAAAAAGTAAGGGTTATCATTGAATGGCCTACGCCAAGGAGTGCAACAGAGGTAAGATCTTTTCATGGTTTGGCAAGTTTTTACAGAAAGTTTATCAGGCATTTCAGTAGCATTTGTGCACCCCTAACTGAGACAATGAGAGGGGATATAAAAGAGTTTAGATGGACTAAAGGAGCAGACAAGAGCTTTGACACATTGAAGCAGAAAGTCATAGAACAACCTGTTTTGGCACTTCCAGATTTTAATAAGGTATTTCAAGTAGATTGTGATGCTAGAGGTAGTGGTATAGGAGCTGTTTTGAGCCAAGAAGGTAAGCCCATTGCCTATTTTAGTGAGAAGCTTAATGATGCTAAGAAAAAGTATTCTGTTTATGATAAGGAATTTTATGCAATAGTTCAGGCTTTGAAGAAATGGAGACATTATTTGTTGCCAAAAGAGTTTGTTTTATATACTGATCATCAGGCTTTGCAGTATCTTAATAGTCAAGGGAAGTTGAACCAAAGGCACTTAAAATGGGTTGAGTTTTTGCAGAGTTATACCTTTATTTTGAAGCACAGGAGTGGGAAGTCCAACAGAGTTGTAGATGCCTTGAGCAGAAGGCAAAATTTGTTGATAGAAATGAAGATAGAGGTTGTTGGGTTCGATGAGCTCAAAAGTTTGTATCCTGAAGACCCAGACTTTGCAGAGGCTTGGAAAGCTTGTCTGGAGCCTGTTACTTTGGATAGGACAAAATGGTTGGATTTCATAGTCCAAGATGGCATGTTGTTTAGAGGAACCCAGTTGTGCATTCCGAGGAGTTCCATGAGAGAGAACCTGATTAAGGAGAAGCATAGTGGAGGATTGGTTGGACACTTTGGTCGAGATAAGACCATTTCTATTGTTGGTGAAAATTATTATTGGCCACAGTTGTAGTAGGATGTGAGGAAGTTTGTGTAGAGTTGTAGAGTGTGTTAGATGGCAAAAGGAACAAGTCAGAATACAGGGTTGTATCAACCATTACCTGTACCAGAGAAGCCATGGGATGATATTAGTATGGATTTCATTCTTGGTTTACCAAGGACACAGAGAGGGCATGATTCTATTTTTGTGGTGGTGGACAGATTCTCAAAGATGGCACATTTTATTCCTTGTAAGAAGACTAATGATGCTATTCATATTGCAGAGTTATTTTTTAGGGAAGTGGTGAGACTACATGGTCTACCAAAGAGCATAGTTTCAGATCGAGATACCAAGTTTGTTGGTTATTTCTGGAGGACATTGTGGAAGAAGTTGAAGTTAGATTTGAAGTTTAGTTCTGCACACCATCCACAGACTAATGGACAAACTGAAGTGGTGAATAGGAGTTTGGGTAACCTGTTACGATGCTTAGTAGGAGATAAGCCCAAGGGATGGGATTTGATTTTACCACATGTAGAATTTACTTACAATAATTCTATCGATAAGAGTACTAGTAAATCACCATTCCAGATTGTATATGGCAATAGCCCAAGAAATGCTTCTGAGTTAAGGAAGTTGGACAATGGAGAAAAGACAAGTGCTAAAGCTGAAGACTTTGTAGAACATCTGAAGACTTTGCATGAAGAGGTGAGAAAGCACATTAATAAAATGAATATTCAGTACAAGGCTAAGGCAGATCAAAAGAGGAGATATAAGGAATTCTTGGTAGGAGATGAAGTCATGGTTCACTTGAGAAAATAAAGGTTTCCAATTGGAACATATAATAAGTTGAAAATGAAGACATTTGGACCATGCAAAATTTTGAAGAAACATGATTCAGGAAATGCATATGAGGTAGAGCTGCCGAGTGGGATCAATATTTCCCCTATTTTCAACATTGCTGATTTATCAGAATATCATGAAGGTGGAACAGAGGATGGACCAATAGAAGAACAGTGGAATATTTCGGCATCTACTTCAACAGAGGAGATAGAAGAGATCTTGGATAGCCGTGTGGGAAGAAGTACTCGGAACAAGCAATATGAAGAATATCTGGTAAAATAGAAAGGAAGGCCTGTTGAAGATTCTTCTTGGTTGTCTAAGGCCGAGGTTGACCATTTGGGTTTTCCTCACACAAACACATGAGACATGACAGGGTCACTGCTCAAATTACTCTGGGTGTTTGATGCAGGAGCATCCAGTGGTGTAAGGGCAATCTTGCATCACCCAAAAAGAAGTTAATTCAAAATCATTGTAGTTGTTTTCATTTCTTTCCATAATTAGTGTTTCTGGTTCCATAATATCTAGGATAATAATGTAGGACTTTCAGTTTTTCCAAAACTGCTAAAAATAGCGACCTGCCTATTTTGGAAAGTGTACCTACTATTTTTAGAAAGTTTGCATTTGGGCACGTAATGAAGCAAAAACTTCTAGAAAGTTACATAACAGAAATATAAGACCTTTGGCAAAGGAATTAGGTAAAGATCATTTGTGAGCTAGAAGATATTAAAGTTTTTGTTTTCTGAAAAGCCCCTGAAAATTTTTGAAACGAGATATGAGGCACTAAAACTTCCCATAACATCCTGAAAAGTTGATGGAAGTCCATTTATGAATTCCTAGCATGATAGTTCACATCGCAAGCTTTTTGGCGTTTAAAATGGTTCGTCAATCGGACACTCGGATCAAAAGTTATGCTTCCCAGAAGTTGACCTACTTTTGGAGGGAGTTGCAAATTTTGAAATTTGGTTGGAGGCCACCAAAAAGTGCTATTTATGACTATTTTAGGAACCCTGGGTAGTAGTAGAGTGATGGGGGCTAGTGTAGAGTCAAGAATAGGTGGGAAAACAGAAACCCTAGCTAATTTGGGGTTACAGAAGGCTGAAGATTCTAGAGTCTTGAGGTTGGGAAAACTGTAATGTGTTGCAACTAGTGGAGGATTCATCCTCTGATTGTAATTGAGCTTCTGTAATGTAAAGAGTTGCCTAGTTCAATAAAAGAAAGTTCTATTTGCTGTGTTCAATATCTATTATTGTGTGTTTTGTGATCTACCCCCTTCATCAGCAAGTTATTAGGTCAATATTATTCAAAAGAAGATTAGGGACTACTTATGGTTCGATGGTAAAGGAAACATGAAAAAAACACTCAGTTGCTTGGAACTGGTGCTATCAGAGCAAGAAATATGGTGGTCTTGGGTTGAAAGATCTCATGGGATGTCATCAAATGGAAAGATGGCACAATGTTTGACAAGATGACACTGAAGAAGCTTTACAACTTGTTGACTAGAAATGGGGATATTTTTGCACACATTAATTTTGCCTGGGATGTCATGCTTGATCCTAAAGAGCTGCATAAAACACTGTCTGTTATCTAGTCCAATGCCCTTGAACCCAAGAAAATTTGTTTTAGGAGGTTGTTGTTATTAAAGAGGCTAGCATTAGGGTATAAGAGTCCTCTGGGTCTTTATTGCAATCTACCTGAAAGTTGTGAACATATCTTCTTTGATTGTGTCTTTGCAAAAAAAGTTTGGAGTATTTTCTTTGTGTTATTAAAAGAGTGTCTATTTGAAGTTAATGTTACTAAATTTAATGTCCTATGTGCATTTGTGAGTAATGTTGATTCTAAGACTAATGAATTTTGGTTGTTGGCTAGTATAGAGGTTTTGTGGGCTTTGTGGAAGATGAGGAATGAATGTGTGTATTAGGGAAGGGGTAGAATGCTTGCTGGGTCTCTTGTAAGATTCACACTTTGTTCTATCTCTCAATAGGCAATATTACTTTCAAAATTCCAACGGAGAGGTTCATGAAGATTCTAGATGAAGGTGAGGCAACAATTCATAGAGCAGATATTAAGATTGTAGAATTCTAGCCCCATGAATATAGGAGGGCCAACCCAATAGTCCATATGGATGACATAACTCAACAAAATAGGCACAATGAGCAGTATGTGGCAAAGGAAGTTATAGAGAAAGAGGTTGTTTGTCAGAACTTTGATGATGGGACCAATGAGGACATGCCTTCACCCTAAATTGTCTCTCTCAGAGAAGGAGAAACCTTTAGCAACAGGGAGACCAGAGACCAGGCTATACCAAGGACAAGCATGCACCAGAACTAGATCAACATAATAGAGGTGGAAAAGTGATGAACAATAAGAAGATGATTGGACAAGAAAGGAATGAGGAATGAGAAAATATGTGAATATAAAGATTTTGATATGTAATATGTGATCAAACTACTCTTAACTTGCAGCACAATAAACATATACTACCATAAGATGTATTTTGATTGAGAATGTGGCTCCCTTAGCCACCTGCTATATATTTGTCTTATTAGTAATATATGCAAGTTAAAAAAAAGAGTAGACATTACCATCTACAATCCCTATTAATTTCATAAAAAAATATGCAATATTAAGCTAGCATTCATATTGTCAAAGTCAAGTTTGTTAATGGATGACATCATAACATTATAGTTCTAGGTCCAAGCTTTTTGTTTGGATTTCCAAGCCTAAAACCAAAGAAAAATTGGGGAGAATAATTTTTGAATTTGAACGTACAATGAATATCCACTTTCAAATGGCTATTAGTTCATATGGGTAACATTCATCACATAGTACCTACAACCTACAAGAAAATAATATTCTCCTTAATTTTTTAAGGAATCTCTTTGATTTTTCTAAGTAATTTGATGAGAACTATTTTTAAAATAAATTTTCATATATTTGTATATTGACCAAATTGTATTTTATTTTTGAAGTGTATATATTTGAAATTCAACAAATGATATTTCTATTAGAGAGCTTGGAGTGAATGTAAGTTGTAGGTTCATTCTTAAGAGATTAGAGTGTATGTACACTATCCCATCTAAGAGTTATTTGAGCCACTTTTGGCAATTATATCAAGTTAAGCTTTATTAATTGTTTGCTAATTATGGGTGATAAAAATCATAAACAACAAAAAAAAGAGCGAGAACATAACACCAAAATAATTGGAAGCACATCAAGAGAAGGAGGCAAAATGAAAAAGAGATAAGAGAGAAATTTAGAGCATTGGTAAACATTGAAGCATCCAATCTTGAAGTGGGGAATGTTGATGTGGTGAACATGGAAGAGGTGAACATTGAAGCAATCTATGTTGAATGGGGAATGTCGATGTGGAGAACATGGAAGAGGTGAATATGGAAACAAGTCAAGGTAAGTCTTTGAATGCACTTAATGTGGATAATAATCTAGTTTGTTAAAGTCATGTAGATACACAAATGTTGAAATAAATCTACTTTTAATAAAAAAGAACTTGGATTTAATGACATAAACATTGATAACAATGAAAATCATAACATAGAAAATGATTTAAATATGAATATAGAAAACAATTAACATGTATCTATAATAATTTAAACTTGAATATAGAGAATATCCAACATGTGGACAATAATTCAAACATGAACATAGAGAACAATGAACATGTTGATATTCACACATCTTATACAAGAAGTAACAACAAAATATTTTTTATTGAACTTCAATGAAATATATTGAAAAAACTTTGTGGTGAGAAAACTTTGCATACAATTCAAAATCATGAAAACAAATTGTATTCAACATTTTTTAAAGGATCTAACATTTTAATGTCAACTAGTAATGAATTTAGTTAGAATGAAAAAAATGCAAAAAGTAATGAAAAAATTAGGCATATTCACACACAAAAAGATGATTCTATTAATTAAATGATATATAATGCTACTACTATTGTTCAAACTATCAGTCTACCTTCTCACGCCAAAAATAGTAATGCAACATGGTGAGAAATAACAACTACTCTAGTTAGTAAAATAATTGCAAGAAAAAGATTGCTAACTATTATTCCAGTCAAATTTTAAGAGTGAATGCTAAAACTTTGAAAATATTAGTAAAAAGAAGATTAAATATTTATGATGGTCTAATTAAAGAGTGTTGGACATTCAGTGGTAGACTCCAAGGTCTAACATGAAAATAAATAATGAAATAAGGTGTTTGATTGAAAATTTGTGGCATGATAATACAAGGTTGTCCTCTAATACTAGAGATGTACTAAAATTAAAAGTGGGATCAAGAAGTAATGATCCTAATCCAAAACATTTATTAAATGTGACTTAGACACAATTATATATAAAAAATTTAATGATGAAACTTCAACAATTGACATAAGTTAAATGTCATTTCAGAAATGTAAACTTTGGTATGTGAAATTAACAAGCAATGAATCACTTATTGCTGTAAAACTCACATTCAACTTTGTAATTATTATGAGGTGTTTCATTATATATATTTCAATTTTTATAGTAACCAAATTGTCTAGGAATGTGGTATTATTCTTCCACCTATCACAATTAGGGAGTTTTTCCTAGGTTTATCATGTGAAAAACTTGATCCAAACAAATGTTTTACTAAAAATATTGCATTACTAGATAATTAAATAGATGTGGAAACCTTTCATTTTTGGGAGAATGTATGCATGAAGACAATTCACATGAGTTTGGACAAAAATAATAGGATGAAAATAAGTTCAAGAGTGCTCATAACCCATTAAAGGATGGGAAATTTGGAAAGCATCGTGAGTTGGTGATAGAGTAGAGTAGTATGAATCATTGTGAGTTGGTGATAGAGTAGAGTAGTATGAATCTATTTGTCACATAATTAAAGAACAAGATTATATACAAATATATCAAACACTCAATATTCATGATGGTTTGATGAATAATTTCACATATGCAAAAATGTACTTTCAATTGTTGACTTTGTAGAAAAATATACCCTTACACCACAATAGGAATTCTAGTCATGGTATTATAATTTAGTATAGATATCCATTTTTTTTCATATTATATATGGATATGTAGTTGATAGTATAGAAGAGGATAGAAATTTTTTGAGGGAGTATCATTTTTTATATCAACAACAACCAATCACATTTGTAAGAGTTCTTGCAATATTATTTTAGTATTAATTGATAGTTTAAAGGAAAGAGAAAATCATATGGCATGACATCTCATATGGTTAGAGAATTGTATAGGGTAGTTAACATATTCTTGAATATTTTATTGGCTATGCAAGGCCCAAAAATAAAACATTGTCTAAAACATATGGAGTTTCTTTTAAGGTGGGTATGGTAAGGGGGGGCATGATGGAGCTGAAGCATGTGTGAAAAGAGATCTTGCTAAGGGTAGCTAGATTTTGTGGATGTAATAAGATTTATGGATGCACATGTAGTTGTGAATTGATGTAATGCAACATTATCTAGTGGGTCTTCTAAAAAATCAATTTTAAGGGTTCTTTTGGTTAGTAGAAGAACAAAACCTCCCACTGCAACAGGATTGTGCTATAGTCAATGGATTAAAAAAATGAATTTTATTTAAGAGTTTAGACACAAGCACATGGACTATGTGGAGTAGGGAACTTGCATGTTTTTATCAGTTTTGTATGTGAAAAGATAGTGCGAAGCATGTGAAAATATAGAATGGGTTGAATGATGGCATCAATAGACCCCTAATGCCTATAGAAACACATCAACATGAGACATAGTTTTAAGAGGATAACCAAATGTTGGCATTAGGTGATTTTGATCCAGTTTCAAACCTTGTACAATAATGTAAATTGATAGGGTTGTAGTTCTATTAGTGATCAATTTTATACATTTATATTCCATTAAATTATTACCTCCTAATATGGAATTGTTATGTTTTTTATAGGACATATATATGTTGTTATTTAAGCTAAGGGAAATGAAAAGGAAACAAAGTATTAGTTACATAGTGTGTTGATACAAAACATAGATTGTTAGAGCCTACTATAAATGGTGATAACTTTGAGTATCAGACAAAACATGTGGTTGTTTTTGGTACTTGTCTATGAAATTATTTGACAAGAAAGAATGGTTTTCCTACATTTTAAGATTAAGAGACACATATGAGAATTGTGCATTACTCATATTTGATTGTGTAACAAATGTACAATTAGTGAGATATCAAGGAAAACCTATTATGTAAGAGTCGTGGATGCTTTATATCGATGAGCACAAGTCAATTATAGATATGTTGCAAAAAAGAGAGGATATAGATGGTAAAATGGACTAGGTTTTAAATAATTTGTAAGTATATAGTTGAATTCTTAATCTTTATTTTTGAGTACTAGACTTTTCTTTATTTTTTATCTACTACTAACGTATCTCATTATAGGTAGGTATTGGAGAGATTTTGAAGTATAAATATATGTATATTTTACTTCAAAATCCTTCTAATACATGGGGCTAATGAGCTTTCACATTCACATGGTTGGTCCTATTAGTAGAGAATATTTATTCTCAAAGAAAAGAGAATCTCATCCTCTAAAATTGTCTCCTTAATTCATTCCCTTAATATATGCCCTTAAACCATCCACTTACTTCGTAAATTAGTTAATTGATTTAGTTTAGTAACTTTATGAATACGTTTAGTAACTTTAAGAATACTTTTAGTTAATTCATTTAGTTTTGTCCTTTTGCAAATTAGTAACTAATTTCTTGTCCTCTTAGCCCATTACCTGATGTCCCCTTAAACCATCCCCTCACTATGTTCCCTTAATCTATTACAAAATTTACCTTGGTAAATTAATTAATTGATTTAGTTTAGTAACTTTAGGGTTAATCAAATAATTAATTCATTTATCTTGGTCCCCTTAGTAAATTAGTTAGTTGAATTTCCCCTTAACCCATACCCTTTTAATTCATTTAGTTTTCC
Organism: Cunninghamia lanceolata; assembly: GCA_027924645.1. Taxonomy (NCBI): domain Eukaryota; kingdom Viridiplantae; phylum Streptophyta; class Pinopsida; order Cupressales; family Cupressaceae; genus Cunninghamia; species Cunninghamia lanceolata. Next base: position 1,481,862 of record BSBN01000281.1, on the reverse strand, counting down.
CACAAAGTAAATTAGTTAATTGCATGTCCCCTTAATCCATCCCCTTAAGTCTTCTCAAGCCCTTCCCTAACTATGTTCCCTTTATATGTTACAAAATTCACCTTGGTAAGTTAGTTAATTGATTTAATTTAGTAACTTTAGGACTATGTAAACCGTTAATTCATTTAGTTTGGCACCCTTAGTAAATTAATTAATTTCATGTCCCCTTATTGCATCTCCTTAAGTCCCCTTAATCCATTCCCTTAAATCATCTTAAGCCATCTCTCACTACATTCCCTTTATCTATTATAAAATTCACCTTTGTAAATTTGTTAATTGATTTAGTTTAGTAACTTTAGGATTAAGGTTAATTTATTTAATTTTATTTCCTTTGTAAATTAGTTAATTGCATCTCCCCTTAGCCTAGCCCCTTAAGTCCATTTAATTTGTCCCCTCACTACATTCCCTTAATCTATTATGAAATTTGCCTTGATAAATTAGTTAATTGATTTAGTTTAGTAACTTTAGGATTAAGCTAAGTTAATTAATTTAGTTTGGTCCCCTTAGTAAATAAATAGTTAATTACATGTCCACTTAATCCATCCTCTAAAGTCCCCTTAATCTATCCCCTCACTATGTTCCCTTAATCTATAATAAAATTTTCCTTAGTAAATTAGTTAATTGATTTGGTTTGGTTCCCTTAGTAAATTAGTAACCAATTGCATGTGGCCTTATATGACTATAGTAGTAGTCTATTTAATCATTTTTTAATTTTTGTATTGAAACTCTTATTCTCTTATCTTTGTTCAATAGTTGCTTATCCAATCTTTACAATGTTAATATATTTTGATTTCTATTTCTCTTCTCCTATCTATCATCTATTTCTCTTCAATAGTGAAAAAGTAGAATTAAATCTAATTACATAGCTAGTAAAGTAATCTCATTTAGATAGAACATCCCTCACTCCCTAAACCTAAGTTGTATGTTATCTATAAGCTTCTATGACAAACTCGTGCAAATTCAATTTATATCAATATCCATTTGTATGACACTATAAGATTGGACTAGGAAACTAGGGAGGAATATCTTGTACTTGGGTGACCATTGTAACCTTCTACTTGACTAGAAAATTCTAGAGCTTCAATGTAAATATTTGTAGTTTGGATCTTCTTGCAATAACATCATTTCTAAGTTTGATGTGTATTTATCCTCCTCATAATTTTAGAATTTTGATTGTTTAGAAACATTCGATTATCTTGAATTTGATTTTCATTGCTAACCTTTTCAAACAAATCTTAGTTTGACAATTAATATAAAATCCACTAGGTAATAAATATATGTCTCATTAGAAAATCAACTAAGGGAACCTTAATCAATATTTCCCCTCTACCCTTACTAATACTAGTGGAAGAGCCATCCCTCAACTATGCATCCAAAACAAGCTCCTTAACTTCATACAAATTGAAACCTTTATTGTAGGTTAGTAATTTGTAGGTTGGAAATTGTGCATTATAGTTTATAGGTTAGTTACTAATTTACTGAATCAATTAATAAGGAATTAGTAATAAATTGTTAGTACAATTTAATTAATAAATCAATTAATAAGAATCTAAAAGTCTAAAATATATAAACTATCCAAAATTAAATGGTCAATGAATATTATATGAAAAATGTATTAAATACATCATCAAAATCAATCAAATCATCAATAGAAAATACTATTCTAGAGAATTATCAAAATCAAGAGGTCACTTAGTTCCACATGAACTAGAGGCATATCCTCCTATAGTTTCTCTTGAAACTAGGTCTCATTTTATCCTAAACCTAGGAGACTACAAGGAAAAAAGCTTAGAATAAATAGTCCACTACTCAAATATGTACAATCAAATATAAAATAGAATCATGTGCGATGTAATTTATATAACTATATAGACGATTAGATGATCATCAATGGAGACGAGTGCCTCACCATGTATAGATAAGTGTGATTCAACTTGTCTAGCTAGATTGACAGAGGTGAAATGCATAATATCTTGCATCAACAAAAGGATCTAGACTTGAGTAGAAAATTTGTAAGTATAAAAGGCATAAATTGCATTTATAGTTTACACAAAATAGTAATACAAATCCAAAAAGTGATGAAATCGATCCCATCATGATCAAACACATCTTGTGTGGTTAATGAGGACACAAGAGGATCAACCATGTCCTATGTGGCCAACAAGGAAATAAAACATGGATCAAGCACATGTGTTTCACCTAGTAAGGATTGCCTATGAACTTTGAAATGATGTAAAGAAGATTGGGAATAATTGTAAGGAACTTAGATTTTATCTTAATTAGAGGCAATAATGTTGTAGTGAGATTGAAGAAAAAGACTTTAAAAAAAAATAATGCAAGGTAATTATCATAACACCCAAAATGGTAGACACAAAAGGTGAAAAGTGTGATCATATGACCCAAAGAGGTAAACACAAAAGAAGACATGTCTCAATCTCCAAAGAAGAAGACACAAATAAAAACATGTTTAAATCTCCAAAGAGGAAACACATGATATTCTTGTAAATGGCTTCCTAAATAGGTACATTAATGTCAAGACACATGTTTAAAGCCAATCTTGATGTTCACAAATTGGAAATCCAAGGGGGTGTTGGAAAATATCTCTATAATATCCAATTATAGAATATGCACATATATTTTAGTTACATGCATATAGTTAATAGGTTGGAGTTGTTACAAAAAATATCTAATCTCAATAACTTATGCAATTTACAAATAAATTATATCTTTAATAGAAGACAACTCAATCCATTAGACTTGACTTTAACAAGATGACGAGGGAACATTGTCAATATAAAGAAATCATTAGCAAATAAATTCAAATGGTATCTAATTGATTTCCCCTCATATCCTATAAGGGAGATAAATTTTGGAGATCTAATAGGAACATTGAATGAGTTGTTTGAGGAAAGGGTACCTCACACTAAGTTTAATATGATAAAAGTAACCCTAGAATGCAAGGAAATTATGAGGACTATACAACTGATGGATATTCTTGAAGATAATATGCCTCACATCACCATAAATACAAGATTAATTTGATCTAAAATGGAGAGCACGGTTGTGACACTCAAAGGGAGACATAATGTCTTACATCACCATAATTGTGAGGTCCATATGATACCTAGATATCATAGCAAGGCCATATATCCTTAGAGAAAAGGAATCTCATACCATCACAAGTGAAAGATTCTTCTTCCCTAAAGGAAAAGTAGTTTGGTGTCTAGAATCATATAAAAGTAATCTCACACCACTAATTATGAAAATTATGATACAAACTACGAAAATGGATGGAGTCCTATTGATAAATTCCTAGAGGGTGGGTGCTCAAAAATATATGAGATATATAATAAGGCATGATCTCAACTTCCACATGAGGAAGAATAATTATTTTCTTGATGACCACATTATAAATAAAACATGTGGGTTATATAGGTTTTAGATAAGTATATTCAACATAGGATCCATTCCCTTAACTTGAGTGGAGAGGATTATTATTTAAAAATAAAGGGGTCTATACACATCATAAGGTATACCCTTTTGAGCTTAATGAAATACATCAAATGATTGTTATATGATTATATGTGTAATTTATTCAAAGATCTAGGTTATCGGTTTGTTGATGAGACATTGTTGAATCTCACACTTTAATAGATAATCATCTTTTGTCAACTCAGGTGGTGTCTGAAGGTTATTTGCAATAGGGTAGCTTGGAAATCCTTTCCTAAGAGTCATCCTACTTTGTCAAAGTAAAATTGCGCACACACCTAACTAATCAACTAAATTTAAAGGAAATGATTAAACTAAAATATAATTAATTCCAAAGAGATAACTGAGATTAAACTATAGAAAATAAATGCTTATGCTTGAAATAAAAGTTTCTTGAAAACAAACTATCCTAATAACTCAATGCTTATGTTGAAATAAAAACTACAAAGTTATTAAACAAAACTTTATGATTTCTTTTTGTTCTTTTCTAGAAATTTAAGAACAAGAAAAAGCAAGGAACACTCTCACTATTCTAATTACAATTCTTTAAATTTTTATAACAAACCATAGTATAGAATGCTTTCACACATAATGATTAACAAGATTAAAAGACCTATAGGTAAATAAAATGAAAAGAACAAATAGGGAAATAATAATTTAACACATACATGCAATAACAACAAAACACTTATCTATAGAAACATTCATCCTTCTTCTCCAATTAAGTGGCGGACTCCTGTAAAGGATGGAATGCTCTTCAAAAAATCATATGCACAAATTAAAAATCATATAAATGTATGCATAACTATCTTGTATTCATAAAGCTCAGAAAATATACATTAGATTTCTACTTCAAGTATGTATTAAAAGATAACAAACTATGTATGCAAAGATAACTAGAAATTACTTAACATCTATTCTCTTCTTCTTGTCTTCTATCTCCACAATTTTATATCTATTTAATTCGTACAAAAACTCCTACAAATCAACATCATGCAAAGACATGCTAAGTGTTGTCCAACTTCAACTGAAACCTCAAATAAAATTAATTACATAAATATATTAATCAATTAATATAGGAGAGTGTTTAGACATAAAAAGTGGAAGATAATTCCCAAACAACTAGTCCTACTAGGAGTTTGCTATGTTAGTTATCTCTTATGATTTTAATGTTTTAAAGGATGATTGATGACTGTATTGATTGACTATTGCATGCAAGAGAACAAGGTATGACCAACTAAAATCCTATTACTAAATATGCTCTCTTCCTAGATTTTGAAGGTTTTAGAGTTACAACTCCACTTTCTTTGGAGCTTGATGCCTCAAAGTTAGAAAGATTGTCCCCAAACTCAAAAGGCTTAGAGATACTCATTACATTGACAAGAGAAAAGTGTGAATCCATTTTCCTAACCATGCAGGAGAAAGGTGTGTCCATAGCAGAACTACTTTTGCTAAAAGACTACTAATTTTAGATTGCCTAGCTATAACCCTAGTGACACCTATAAATACCATTCCCAACAACTGTACCAAAAAGTGATGAGACATTGTTGAATCTCACACTTTAATAGTTAAACATCTTTTGTCAACCTGGGTAGTGTCTTAAGGCTATCTGCAATAGAAACTTGAAAATCCTTTCTTAGGAGTCATCCTACTTTCTCAAAGTAAAATTGCACACACACCTAGCTAATAAATTGAATTTAAAGGAAATGATTGAACTAAATTATAATTGATTTTAAAGAGCTAATTGAGATTAAACTATAGAAAATAAATTCTTACGCTTGAAATCAAAGTTACTTGAAAATAAACTATCTTAATAACTCAATGCTTATGCTGAAATAAAAACTACAGCTATTAAAATAAACTTTATGTTTTCTTTTTGTGCTTTTCTAGAAATTTAAGAACAAATAAGAAAGGAACACTCTTGCTAATCTTTTTATGATTTTATAAGTTTTTATCACAAACCATAGTAAAGAATGCTTTCACACAATGATTAAATAGATGAATAGACATGGAGGTAAACAAAATGCAAAGAACAAATAGGGAAACAATTTTACACATGAATGCAATAACAAGAAAACACTTATCTATAGAAACATTCGTCATTCTTCTCTAGATGAGTGGCCAACTCCTATGGAGGACGAAATTCTCTCTAAATAATCATATGCACAACTTAAAACTCATAGAAATGTATGTCAAACTATCTTATATTCGTAAAGCTTAGAAAAGATACATCAAATTCATACTTCAAGTAGAAAAGATAACTAATTTTGTGTGCAAAGATAACTATAAGCTACTTAACATCTATTCTCCTCTTGTTGTTTTCTATCTCCATAATTCTATATCTATTTTATTCCTACAAAAACTGTTGGAAGAAGGTCCTTGGGAAGATGTTTTGTCATTGATGCTACTATTGGCAACATGAGCATGAGCACAAGGTACATATAGTTATTCATTACAGTGTTGTCATTGATGTCAACATTGTATTTTGGTTTGATGCAGATCAGTTTGATTTTCTACTTTACAAGATGGTTTGATCTTTCATAGAACACTAATTTGTAAGAAGGTTTGATCCAAAGTTTGATTCAGTAAGGAAACCTGTTATGTAGTTTGGCTAAGTGTCAACTCTGGATTTCTAAAAGTTATAGAGCATATGGTATTTTGGTCCACATTTGTCTGCTATTGAAGATTTTTCTCTACGGTTCTAGTATGTTGTTGTTGGTTGATAGATGCTTCTAAATCTAGAATTTTGTACATTTTTTGTATATGGTTTGAAAGTAATGAGCAATAGAAGTTTGGCTTGACATAACACAGTTGTTTCCAGTACAGAGCAGGTATGTAGGAGAGTTTGCATTCCTTAGCGGTTTGGTTTCTAAATTTGTAGTTTTTAGGGAATGTTAATAGATGTGAATAGAGTGTTACTTCCAATTTTCATGTTGATTGAATATGTATGGGTCAGTATATGGATCTACAGTTGAAGGGTTTTTGTATTAGGTCTTCAATGGTGCCGACCTATTCAGTGTGAATTTATGCGGAAGGTAAATATGCTTTGCAGAGTTAAGTGGCATCTATTTTAGGTCCATGCCAACCTATCTCAATTTGTTTCAAAGTTTAAATCTTGGTGCTAAGCGTGTGTGTTATGGTTTGAGGCCTACAGGTTACATTTTGATATTTTGCCTATTACACTCAATTAGGATGACCTAATTGATGTTGCGCTTGTAGCAAATATAAATGATAGATCTTTTTGATGTTGTGAATATATGAAAGATGAATAGAGATATGTGTGTGCATGAATATTATTAGAAAGCGCGAATTGGTGTATGATTGTGTGAGGCAAAAAGTGCTTGTGAATGTTGATTGAGAAAATACAGAGCAAAGCAGTGTGATCAGTTTGAAGGGTTTTGTTTATGTAAATTAAGCTTCATTGGAAATATATTTCATGCATAAGTTAGATGCAATTGTAACAGTTCTGGCAGTGAGCCACAACTCTTCTTCTATCTCTTTATTTTAGGACAGTGAGTCCTTTGGCAGTGAGCCACATGCAGTGAACATTCTTGGATAGTGAGTCCACCAATTGTATCAACCTTAATCAGTTGCCTTATTATAATATATTGTGAGCTAATCCCCACCGTGGTTTTTCCCAGTTTGGATTTCCACGTAAAAATCTTGGTGTTCATGTGGTTTGAGTTGTTTCTGAATGCTTCATGCTTTATTTCATTTGTTGCAATTGAATATGTTAAATGGATTGGATGTTCAATGCTTAAATGGTTTAAAGGAATACTGATTCACCCTCCTCTCAGTATTCTAGGTGTTAAACAATTGGTATCAAAGCCAAGTCCTTTGAAAGAAGCCTAACCGCTCAAGGAAGATCTTGGAGATTGAACACATGCTAGCTAGAAGATTACCTATTCCTCTGGAAGAGATTCCTGCTATTAATTTCACTGAAGAAGATGGTATGGTTGACAAGATAGGAGAACTCAATGTTACCCTTGAAGATATTAAAAGAATTTAAAATGAAAATAGAGATCTGAAAGAAAATATCAAGGAAGCAAATGAATACATCAGGAAATTGAAAGGACAAATCTAGAAGCTCAAAGAAAAGCATAGGGAGGTTAGTGAACAATTGGGACAAGCAAATGAAACCATCACTGGTCTAAAAGTACAAGTTGAAGAAAATAAAAGAATTGAGGAATGTATTAATGCAGTTGTAAAAAGCAAATCTAAAGAATGTACAAGGCTTGAACAAGAGGTTGTGAATCTAAAATCTGATATGGAGAAAGCAAGGAGTCATGAAGACAAATTCAAGATGAGTACTACAAAGCTTGATGAAATGATTACAAATTAGAAAGGTCAAAGTTCAAAATCAGGTCAAACATCAAATGCTAAAAATAAGAAGAACAATGACAAACAACTAAAAAAAAAAAGCTAGAAGACCACCAATCAGACAACCAAATGCACAAAGGTACCTATCTTTCAATGGTTTTTGTCATTCTTGCATTAAATTTGGACACAAGGCAATAGAATGTAGAAGAAGAATGAATCAGAATGTTCCATCTTTCTTTGGTCAATGTTTTACATGCAAGAGATTTGGTCATAGAGCTAGTGAATGCAGAAGTCAAATGATGAATGGCTATAATAGTGGTAGAATGGTTCAATCTTTCAAAGGCTACTATTATACATGCAATGGATTTGGGCATAAAGTTAATCAATGCAGATCCAAAATGAATGTAAGGAATATTGGTCTGAAGAATGTTATATGCTATAATTGCAATAGGCTTGGACACATTTCTAGGTTTTGCAGAAGTAAAAACATGAAGAAGGATAAACTAGTTGAGAGAAATGAATTTGTGCAAAAGATTGATCCTATAGAAACAACTAAGGAAATGGAAAAGATCTAGAGAAAGAAGGAAGAAATAGATGTTAAGAATGTATATGAAGTTACATCTGGTGCAAAAGTTTCCTCTGAAAACTAAGTTGAGAGCTTTGGCTCAGGGGGAGCTCTAATGAAAAATCTTTCATCCCCTACTAAATAGTAGGTATTGATGCTCCGACATGAGGATATATGGTGTAAGTCAACATGTTTGAACTATTGAAGAAAACTCTGGTAGAAAATCTCATAATGCAGAAGTTTGCGGAGCATTTGAAAGTGACTGTGTATACAGAGAAAGGTTTGACAACTTTATTGTTTGAAGAATTTAATGCGAATTAGGTCAAATCTAAAATGTTATAAAAGGGATTTTACTTAGCAAAATCATTCACAAAAGCATTCGAAGAGAGATGAGAGTAGAAGAAGAGATCAAGGTGATTTAGAGTTCATTGCATCTAAACCCTAGTTCGTAAAAATGAAGAAAAGGTATTTTTCTATTTCTAGTTAGCCCTAATTTCATAAAGATTGTTGTTTTTAAAGTATTCGTTAGTATTTTCAATCGCAACTCCAAGGGTTATTGAGGTAACAAAGAAACCTCAACCTAAATTTAAGAAATTCCTCACCAAATCAATTGAGGATGATCTATTAGGAGTCTTTTCATCTATTCCTCATGGGGTTTTGCCGACTGAAGATATTAGAATTTATATTCATGGCAAAATGGAAGAATTTGATCACAGGAAGTTAGGTGATATTTGGGTGAAAGAACTTACAAGAGATGATTTTGCCCTGAAACCTGAATACCAAAACCTACTTGTGAAGAAACTTGATGTATGGTAGTGGTTTCCAAATTTATGTTTTGATGACAAATGGGTTAGGATAGCTCTAAGCTAATTTCATAACAAATTTTTGTGGTTGGAAATGTCAGGAATGATAACAAAGGAAGTGATAAGGGAAGTTACAAGTCTATGCTCCACTAGATTTGTTCTAGTACTAAAATCAATCAAGAATAAGGTAGTAATGGAGTTAACAGGTGCTACCTTTGACGAGAGAGCCCTAATAGTGAATCCTATCTAGAATCCAACGGTAAGATATGCTACTATGGTGATAGGTTATAAGATTTACTTTACCAACAGAGAAAATTTAGTTTCTACCACCGCCATCAATGTGGCTTATGAGATGGTCGAAAAGGGTGCAGATTATGATTTGTGTGAGCTGTTGAGATAATTTTTAGAAAATTTGAAGCATAAAAAGAGAAGTATCCTTTCAAGTTTGGAACTCTTGCAATTTGCATACTTTTCTACTTTCTGCAAGAGCTTCCCAAAACCTAGAATATGAGATGGATGCAAGGAAGGCCTGTGATGCATCAAATTGCAGATTTCATAAGATGTCTTGGTGGCTCCAAAGCACAAGATAATTCCATAACTACATTCTTTGCATTAATTCAGAAAAAGATGCAGACAAGAGAAAGAATTCCAAGGAATATGGTTGAGAAGTATCAAAATGATATTACATTTTTGGTTTCCACCGATGAATGCATGTTAGAAGCCATTGAGCCAAGGACTGTGTGGATCCTTGCTATGGGATATGAAACTTATGAGAAAGAAATTGATGGTTTGGATGATGTATTATTAAAAATCCCTAAGGACACCACCAAAGCAAGATTTGGTACCTATGAAGAGAAATATGTAGAAGTGCATATGGAGCAGTGCAAGCCCTAGATAAAGAAGGTATAGAAAATGGTTGATGAATATGAAGAAAGTATAGGCATATCAAAGAAGCAAGTGTAGAAAGCCAGAGAAAAAGCCAAAGGTGAAACCAGTGCTATGGAGAGCTCAGGGAGCTCAAGAAGATCTGGTAGAATTGCTACTTCCCCTCCTACCCTCTAGAAGTCCTCCGGGACTATGCCTACAATAGGTGAGAAGAGAAAAACTACTACTGGTCCTCCGATAAAGGAGAAAACTTATCTGATAGTTCAAGTTTCTACGACTGAGAGGAATAAAACATCCATAGAAGTTGCTCCTACTACCCCTGCCAAGAAAAGAGTAAAGACAAAGGCAGTTAGAAAGAGGGATGCAAGAACAAGTGTAGAAGAAGAAGAAGAAGTGGAAGAAGAAGAAGAGGAAGAACCTAAACTAGTTCAAAATAGGACAAAAGATGGTTCACAAAGTGAAGCAGGTGCATAGAGAAGGACAAATCAGATTGTAGATTATGAAAGTGAAGAAGATGATCTAGAGGAAGAGAAGAAGAAATTTGTTGTCCATATGTGAGAAAAGAAGAAAGAGGCCACCAAGAATGTGGCACCTAAGAAGAAGAAGACAGATACAACCAAAGAGAGGTCTCCAGATGAAGATAAGGAATAAAGCAAATTAGAACCAGTAAGACCAAATACTCCTATGAAGTTAGATTCATTATTTAATAGTATTGTATAGTAAGATGCCCTAGGAGAAACTGCTACTTTGTATAGTGAAGCTAATGAGGTGGATAAGGCCACCATTGTAGAGGCTATAATCAAGTATATCATTGTTTTAGAAGTGGACATGAAAAGTATATGGGATCAAATTCCTCCAGAACTTTGAGACATTTTGTTGAAAAGGAGACAGGAAGCCATCTTAGAAGAGGGAAAAATAAAAGAACATGCTCTGCAAAAGGTTGGTACTTCATTATCTGCTAAGAATAGAGCTACATTAGCTCAACTGTATTCAACTCAGTTCAGAGTGAAGTAGAGAGTAACTGCTCTAATGAGTAGAGATAAAAATGACTTTGAGAAGTTGTAGAAAGAAATTGTAGAGAATATTTCTGACATAGCTCAGAAATATGGAATGTTCTCAGAGAACAGTGTTCTAGATGTTGTTACTAAAGAAGAGGTCCAAAACATTAATGCTCAACATGAGCATGAAATAGATAGCACACAAAATCTAGACATGTTTCTCCGGTATTGGAAGAAATTGCTGAAACCTATAAGGAAGCAGAAGAGAACTTTGAAGAAAAGACTACTACTAGTAAGGATGATGAAAAAGAAGATGCATCCTCTCCTCCTCTAGGTAATTAAGGTTTTTTCTTCTATGGATAATGTTAACAAAGTTATAAATGAGCAAGGAACTAAAGAAGATACAATCACTTCTCCTTCGGACAACACTGTGAAAACCTCAGAGGAAAAAGATGCAAAGAAAGATGAAGTAGAAAAAGGACAAGGAAAAGGAAAAAGAGGAACAAGAAATTAATAAAGAAGATGAAGATAAGGACAAATGTGTTCTTGGAGATTCAGAGACAAAGGAAGAAAATATTAAAGACTCCGGTGATGATAAAGAGAAAGATTTGAAGGAGCAAGCTGTGGAATTAGCAAAGACTTCTAGTAATTCCTCCGGTTCCTCCAGAGATTGTCTGAAGAATATATTAAGTATACAACTTGACTTCCAACCTATTGTTTCATCACAAGTACTCCATTTACCAATGCAACATGGAAACATAGACATGGATAAGATCTCTCCTCTCCAAAAGCTACAACTAGGAGACTTATTCCTTGCATTTGCTAGAAAAAAAGTAATAGAAACACATCATAAAAGTGGAGATCTGGTTGATGAAGCAGTGAAGGAATTACAAGATGCCATACTTGGTGTAGATATTGATGCATCTCTTTCAGGTATAGAGAATTTGAAATCTTTAATTGATTCTTTTAAAGAATATGCCTCCAGACTTAAGGAACAAATTGAAGATGAGGTTGAAAAGAAATTAAATGAAAAGAGAATGAAGGATCTTACTGAGAAATGTGCCATTACACATAAAAGGTTTTAGGAAAAATTGAAAGATGCTCAAGATTGTGTAGGTGAGGCAGAGGCCCTTTCCCAATTTGGCCTAAAGTGGCCCAAAGCCACTCAAAGCATCAGAAAAGAGATGGACTCCATTGAGTCCCAGATCAATAATGCCTTTGGTGCCTATGATCTGGCACTAAATCTTGATGGGAACACAAGGAATGCTATTGAAGATCTACATAAGAAACATTTTCAACTGCAGACCCAAAAAGAGAACATTATTTTACAATTCAGAGAAATAAGGGATTTGGTGAATCCCAAATTCATGATTATTTCAAGAGCTATTTTGAGTGCAACAAAAGTTTCACAAATAAATCTTGTACCTTGCACTCTAGAAGAAGGAGAAGAGTTCCTGATGGACATTGAAACTCAATGTAGAATACTTGAAGAATCCAAGAAGGTTTGGGATGATGGAAAATAGGAATGGTAGACTCAAGTGTAGAAGTTGCAGGCACCTACTTCATCTGGGTGATAATACTTTTTATTTTCTTTATGCATTTACAATTTTTCAATTTTAGACTTCTTGTATATATGCAGAATATATAGAGCAGTTTCCAGTGCAACTCCTTTTGGCTCTAGCTCCGATACATGACTTAGGGGGAGTTAGTTCAATCTTTCAGGTTATATGCATATGAGTATACTTGACAGGGGGAGATCTAGTATGAATAAAAATTGGTATATACACACTTTTCCCTTGATGTTAAAGGGGTAGAGTGTTTTGGAGATAGCATGTTGCCATCAAATACAAATGGGGAGATTGTTGGAAGAAGGTCCTTGGGAAGATGTTTTTTTATTGATGTTGCTACATGCAACATGAGCATGAGCACAAGGTACATACATTTATGCATTACAGTGTTGTCATTGATGCCAACATTGTATTTTGGTTTGATGTGTTGACACTCATTTTGACCAGGGGTTGATTTGTCATGATCAGGAGGTTTCTTCATTTGAAGCCTTTATCTTCTTGCCCATTTTTTTCTAAGTGTTGGACCTCCTCAGCATTTTTCAACTGCAGCATCATGTTTTCCTGAGGAGGAGGTCATCATCATCATCTTGTCTTCGATGGTCTGCATCATCATGTTCTTCGTCGACTGGGTTTTTCATCGTCATCATCATATTTCAACTGTCGGGTGATGTTTGGTTTTTATCATGATGATGCTGCCGAGCTACAGTGCGCCCTGATCTGCTTGCGAGGGTGATGTTTCAAAGTCTCCGGTGATCTTCCATTTATCACCTTGCGCGAGCATGATGATGATGTTGCTTATTCTTTGAATTGCTCGACCCAACTTGTTTTTTCCTAAGGGTCGTGTTCATCATCATCATATTTCCAGTTATCATCCTGCTGCTTGTGGAGGTCATTATATTTTCTGCCTTCATGATATTTCGCCGGGGTGATATTTTTATCATCAGGTGATCTTGGTTAACATCATCCTGATGATGTTGTTGAAGAGTTGCAATTGCGACCCGATATTCACTAGGGTCATCATATTTTGGAACGTCAGGATGATCTTAGTCAATATCATCCTGATGATGTTGTATCACTTCCTATTCTTTGTTTCTCATCCTGATGATGCTGACGTCATCCGTATATCAGGGTGATATTTTTCTTTCTGCCTATCTGCATCATGATATTCGCGAAGGAGGGGGTGATATTTTCATATCACCCGGATATATGTTTGTTTGTTCGAACATCATGATGATGTTGATATCAAGGAGATATCCGCCTGCTGGTTTCGCGTGTTATCTATTGAGGGTGATCTTTTCAAGCAGCATCATCATATTCAGTTATCGCCCCGATCTTATAGAGGAGCTACAGTGCAACCTGATATTTGAACATCAGGAGGATATTTCCAAATATCCGGTTGTCTTCCGAATATCATGATGATGTGAATATGATGATGACGTCATCAAGGTCCACGGGGGTCATATTTCTAACACTGATCATCTTGAAGAGACCTCCTGATATTTACAAACATGATGATGACGTCATCCGGATATGAGGAGGTGCGCAGTAGGCAGATATGATGATGACGTCAGCAGGATATGATGATGACGTCATCAGGATGTTCATCGGCCAGACTTTTGTTATAAGCTCAGCAGGAGGATGTTCCTCCGAAGGATCAGGTTGTGCCGATTATCATGAAGGTTATATTTCAAATATCATGATGACGTCAGGGTGATATTTCGAACAACAGGATATCATGCTGCTGAGGGATGATGATGATGAGGTTATATACTAATGTCGTCAGGAGCAAAAGCACCGACATGATATATGCTCATGACCTAGTATATAAAGTGTTATTGAGGTCATCGCGGGGTGCATGTGGGATATTGTTATCCTGCATTTTCAAATATCATGATGATGAATCTCGGCGGGAAATGCTTGCGATAGTCTGTATGATGTTCTTCCCGAGGCCGCGGGTTGGTGCGCCATTAATGGCGATTGTTGCAGAGGTATGGGCAATGGCGTGGGTCGATCTTGTACCCGACTGGAGGTGTCAATCAGCGGGCAGGAGCGCAGGGCTCGAGAAATCTTCCTGTCTCCTCCCCTACCTGCTGCATTCAAGTTTGGGCGCCAATCTGGTTGTGTTTGAGCGCCATTTTCATGATACTGTGTATCTGGCGAAATTTTGGTCAACATTGTAATTAATTGCTGAGCACCTACCTGGCTGATATAAGCAGGTTGTGTTGTTCATTTGAGGTTGTTGAAAGTTGATGATTTTGGCTCTGTAATGCATGACAAGCTGATCTGGTTGCTCTGTACAGCTTACCTGTGAGTTTATGTATCTCTTGTTGTTTGTTTTTGGCATGAACCCACTGATTTCATGATTAAACTTATATGAGAAATGCTGTTTGGCATGTGTTGTGTTAATTCTGTCTCCAGTATTGCATGTATCCTTCTTCTGAATCTGGATGTTTGGTAATGTTTAGATTCTAGAGCATAGAATTCCTGTGTTGAATGTCTGATCTTTTAACTTCTATTCAAGGGGTAGATTAAACTGTTTTCAGGTTGAACATTGGGAGGGATATACTGCAGTAGGGATACCATAAGTAGAGATAACCTAACACTTTGTATTGGGAGATGCCTGTAAGGCAGGTATCACATATATCCCCTTGAAATCCAGTTTTAGTTGTCTATGCTGATCATTCACAGGTGTATGTCTATTGACTCCAGGCCCTGGATAGGCACCAATCATGCTTTGTTTTGTGTTATAACCATATCCAGCTTTGCATCCACACTTAAACTCCAAAGCAAAATCTAAAACCAACATTAGGACATTAGAGGTAGTTTAGGATCCTCAGTCCTCTGTCTACAACTGCAAATAGGCCCAAAGCTAGCCCCTTTGCCCTTATCTTTCAGTTTTGGTCTACTTACAGGAGGACTATCTGCTTTCTGTCAACATCCCAGCCTTGCATGCATATCCTCATGGATGTTGAGTAGGGAATACCCCCCTAGGTCTTGCAGAGCCTGAAGAAGAAGAGGAGATAAAATATAGAGTCTATCTCCTATACTGTTGACCCCCTGGCCCAGAGCTCCTGTTGATCACTGATGGCTACCTTGTAGGGATATCTGGGAATAAGCATCCAGTCTGGGAAAAAGTCAACAGAAATTGGCGACTCTACTGGGGAGTGAGAAGTAAAAGACTATCTAATCATCTCCAGTGATATATATGTGACCCATCTGAGTCAGCAATAGTAATCTACTCCACTGGGGAATCTTGTGAAAGAACCCTGGTTTTCAGAAGAAAACAATTCCTAGAAATAGGTGGCGACTCCGAAGTAATCTCCCAACCGGTCAAAGTAAATTTATATGCAGGGGAGAAGATCCCAACAAACTCCTTTATTTGAAGAGTTACCATTAACAAAAAGAATGATGTATAGAAGAAAGGGAACTGTCTCAGCTAGTCATGAGAGCTCCCCCAGAAAAAGTGATGATGTACAAGATAACCCTAGGCCATCAGGACAGCATGCTCCTTATTTTTCAAGTGCAGAAGCTGATATCCAAGGTGCATATGAGAGGCAACAGGGTGGTAGTATGAGAATGAGGTCAGAGGTGTTCCAAGAACGCCCCTTTCTAGACCCAAGTGAGAGGTTTGAAGAGGCAGAGTCCCTAAGGGATGATGAAGATGATGACCCAAATGGTATGAGACCATCTACCTCCAGACCTAAGGATGAACAATTGGCAGAAGAAATCAAAAGCCTAAGAGCAGAACTAGAATACCTACAAGCCATGAAAATCAGAGATGATATACAGCAGAAGGTGCAAGCCTTGAGAACTGCCCAAAATAATTCAGTTCCTACCTTAGAAAATGCAAATATGCATAGACATCAGCAAAGATATGAAGTGCATCATCAGCATCATGATGACAGACAAAATGTGAATGATGCTAGGATACCACTGAACAATGCAGGAAACCAAAATGCAAATAGAAATGTTAATGTTAATCAGCCAAACAGACAGCCCATGCAGTTGGACAGATTCAGACAGCTGGTGTTTGATGGTATTCCTGGGTATCCTAACCCTATTGATAAGCATCTGAGGCTGCAAGTGCCTAAGTTTTCAGGAAACAACACAGTGTCAGGAGAAGATCATCTAAAGGCCTTTCAAAATGTCATGGATAATTTTGAGGTTGAGCATGAGGATGTTTTCATGAAGTCATTCATGCAATCCTTAATAGATGAGGCAAGAGAATGGTACAGGAATCTGCCTGACCGGAGTATTTCATCATGGGATGATTTTAAGAGGATATTCAAGGAGCAATATGGTGATAAAACTGACCCTAGCTTCTTTGTAAATGAGTTCACCAGCATCACCAAAGGGTCAAATGAGCAGGTTGCAGACTTTAATGCAAGATTTACTAAAGTGTTGAACAAATTGCCACATCATATGAGGCCAAATGAACCTATGTGCATAATTTTGTACATCAATGCCTTTGATGCAAAGACTGCATATGGACTGAGAGATAAAGGTCCTGCCACTCTCAGGGATGCTTTCAGAATTGCAGTAAATATTGAAAACAATAGGAAAGCATCAGGCAAGACAAATAGAAGGGATGATGTAAAAATTCTGCAGAATCCAAATAAGCCTCAGAACACTCAAGGTAGTACATCTGCTCCTGAAGATAAGATAGACAAACTGGCAAATGTTGTTAAGGACCTGAGCTATAGATTAGCTAGAAGTGAAAAAGGGATGGGTCCTGATAGGCAAGTCTATCAAAGACAGGAAAAGAGGCCATCATTACATGATATGCCTTATAACACCAATTGGCATGATGGTAAGCCTGTATATCCACGTAACAACACAAGTCAGAGGGCTCAACATGCCAAGGAAACTCCTGATCCCCTGAAGAAAACTATAAATATTGCTGATGATGCTCTGTGGTGTATAATCTGTCAGATGCCACATTCACAGTCACAGTGCATGATTGCCCAATCTTTGTATGATAATGCTACATCTTGTAATGAGTGCAATGAGCCACATCATGTGCAGGATGATGATGTTAACATGATGTCTATAGGCAACGGATATACTCTTTATGATGCTGATGACAATACAGATCATCAAGTTCAGGCCTGCCAACAGTCCCCATATGATGAAGATCATGAGGATAATTATGTGTACGCTCAGAACTCACACAATTTTCTGAGTAGCTTACACCGACCTTCTGATGAGGAAATCAGAGCCTTCACAGCTGCAGCAGTTGCTCAGGTCAAGAGCAACTACAATCTCAGAGGTAAAAATCAGGTTGGCAGCCCACATCAGCCAGAAGATATTTCTGCAGGTCAGCAGATGCATGGTCATAAAGGAACTGAACCACAAAAAAGGCAGTGGGTAAATAACAAGCAGAACTTTAGATACAGAACAGGTCATGATTTCCAAGGACCAGAAAACAAAACCCCTCAGGCTGAAGATCAAAGTAGAGGTTCCCAAGACAGGAATGATGATCAGGGAACTATGAGAATGAAAGCTAAGTCAGCTCAGGATAAAAGCAAGATTGTGGAGCAAGCTACAACTGCTATACAAAACTGTGCTCCATTTGATATAGCCCAGATCCTCACTCAGGTAAAGGTCTCTGTTCCACTTATGGAACTCATGAAAGTGGAAGAGATCAAGAATAGGACAATATCCCTAATCTCAGGGGTACCTTTTCAAGCTAAGCAAAATGATCAGACCCAGGGTGAGAAACAGGTCATGTGTAATGAAGAAGATGAGACTCCTGAAGTATATTTAGGAATGACCATGACAAAGTGTCCTTCACAGGTGGAACCATTTTATGTTTCCCTGGTTATAAATGGTAAAATAATTAGAAATTGTATGCTTGACTCTGGAGCATCTACAAATGTCATGCCTTTGGCTATCATGCAACAAACTGGATTAAAGATTGACAAGGCATGTGGGAAATGTTATGCTATGGATGCCAGAGAGGTACCAGTTATTGGAATCATGAAGGATGTAGATTTCAAGCTGGCAGCATTTCCTGAAAAAAGATACAAAATGAATATAACAGTGGTTGACATCAAGCCACAGTATGGTATGCTGCTGTCAAGGAGATGGGCAGCACTAATAGGTGGAAGTATGCAGCTGGACCTGTCATATGCCATGATTCCAATGAATGGCAGGGATGTCAAGTTAATCAGAGAGCAGAGATCATCAGAGACAGTGGAAGACCAAGAAGCAAATGAACAGGTATGCTTTGCGGACACTGACTGTGATAACTTCAGGGTTGTCTCAGATGATACAGAAGATGAAAAGAAAAATGTCTGCACTAAAGAGCTGGATCAGCAAGAATTGTGGACCATGTTTTTTGATGGAGCTTGTGCAAAAGAAGGTTCTGGAGCTGGAGTTGTCTTCCTGTCTCCAACTGGTAAGCTCCTCAAATCCTCTTTCTTGCTGAGGTTTGATTGCACAAATAATATTGCAGAATATGAGGCTTTACTTTTAGGCCTGAATATTGCTCTCAAACATGGAATTAAGATGTTAAGAGTATTTGGAGACTCTGAGCTGATTGTATCCCAAATCAGAAATAAGTATGCTGCAAAGAATAAAAGACTGAAACAATACAAGCATGCTGTTTGGGATACTATTGAGTTATTTGATGCATTTTCAATTGGCTGGGTAGAAAGGTCAAAAAATGTCATGGCTGATTTCTTAGCTAATGTTGCAATAAGGCCAGATGACATCACTCTGTCAGGTGTCACAGATGTAGAAGTTAAAATTAGGCCTGCCATACCAGAAAACGTATGCAGTTGGCAAGTTTTTAATGATGATAGGGATTTGCTGAAATTTTTGCACTGCATAGATGAGTATGAGAATCAACAGATTGATTTCCAAGCTTTTGTAGAGACTGTAAATGGAAAAGAGACCCTTGTGGGAAAAGAGATCATCCAGTTGAAGACTAACAAGATCCCTAGAGGGTTAGTGGCTTTGGAAAGAGCCTTTGACAGTAGAGACAAAATGGTCACAAGGACATCCCCCACAAATAAGGAGGATTTAGAAGAAATAAATTTGGGGACATCTCAGGCCCCTCAGAAGGTATATATTGGCAAACAACTCAAACCACACATAAGAAGTATGCTGATTGCATTGCTAAAAAGGTATAAACATGTTTTTGCTTGGTCATATGAGGACCTAAAAGCTTATAGAGAAGACTTATTCCAGCATGAGATCCCACTGAAGCCTGAAGCTAAGCCATTTAGACAGAGGCAAAGGCCTATAAATCCTACCTTAGCTCCCAAGATGCAGGAAGAACTCAAAAGGCTCAGGGATGCTGGAATAATTGTGCCCATCAGACATTCAACTTGGGTGTCTAACCTTGTCCCAGTCAGGAAAAAGAATGGTGATATTAGGTTGTGTGTTGATTTCAGGAACTTGAATGTATCCTCTTTGAAGGATAACTATCCACTGCCTAATATGGAGGCTATGTTGCAGAAAGTGACTGGTTGTGAACTCCTATCCATGATGGATGGATTTTCAGGATATAATCAGGTAAAGGTAAAGGAATCAGAACAATATAAGACTGCCTTTACCACTCCATGGGGAACGTATGTGTATGTTAGAATGCCATTTGGACTAACAAATGCAGGTGCTACATTTCAGAGAGCAATGGATGTTGCTTTTGCAGGGCTGATTGATTCAATCCTGGCAGTATATCAGGATGACTTGACTGCCTACTCAAAGAAGGAAGAGCAGCACTGTTTGCATCTGGAGCAGATTTTTATAAGAGCACTAGAATATGGTATTTCTCTAAACCCAAAGAAGTGTGCCTTTGGAGTAGTTGAAGGAAAGCTTCTGGGACACATTGTTTCCAAGGATGGAGTCAGGATAGATCCAGAGAGAGTGGCAGCCATTGACAGGATCCAAATGCCAAAAACTGTGAAAGGAGTTCAGTCCTTCTTTGGACAGATAAACTTTGTCAGAAGATTTGTTCCCAACTTTGCAGAGATCACAAGGAACATTTCCAAGATGATGAAGAAGGATGCAACCGTCAACTGGGAAAGGGAAGCAACAGAATCATTTCAGAATATCAAAGAGGCAATAAAGATGGCCCCTGTTCTTAAATCTCCTGATTTTTCTAGGCCATTCCAAGTGTTCTCATTTGCTTCCTTTCATACTGTAGCTGCATGTTTGTTACAGAAAAATGAAGATGGTTTTGAACAGCCCATCGCCTTCTTCAGTATGTCCCTGCAGGCTTCTGAATTGAAATATGACATTATGGAGAAGCAGGCATATGCACTAGTTAGAGCCATCAAAAGTTTCAGACCATACTTGGTAGGGTCACATATAATTGCATATGTACCTCACGCTGCAGTCAAAGACATATTCACTCAGCAGGAGGTGACTGGAAGAAGGTGCAGATGGATAAACAAACTGCAGGAATTCAACATAGACATACAGGTTACTAAGTTGATAAGAGGACAAGGACTAGCCAAGATGATGGCACAGTCAAACTTGGAAGCATGCCAAGTTAATGCAGTCCAAGATGAGAATGTAGGTGCATCAGGATCTGAATGGTACAAGGATATTGTCTATTATTTGCAAAATCTGAATTGTCCCTCCCATTTCAGTGACAATCAAAAGAGGACTCTGAAGCTACATGCAATCAGGTATGTTGTTGTTCAAGGTGAGCTGTACTGGAAAAATCCTGATGGTGTGCTGCTGAGATGTGTGGATAAGAATATGGCTAACAATATTTTGATTGACATGCATAAAGGATTGTGTGGTGGCCATTATACTGCCCAAACAACAGCTCATAAAATTCTCAGGGCAGGATATTGGTGGCCCACTCTCTTTTCAGATGCACAGAGGTTAGTAAGGAAGTGTGACCCTTGCCAGAGATTCTCAGGAAAGCTGAAATATCATGGTGCTTTACCCCTCAGAACTGTTCCTGTGGATGCTCCATTCCAGCAATGGGGAATTGATTTTATAGGGGAAATTGCAGACAAATCAAGTGGGGGACACAGTTGGATTTTGGTGGCAACTGACTACTTTACCAAATGGATTGAGGCCATTCCAACTAAAAGAGCTACAAGTAAGGTGGTGACAGACTTCATACTAGAGAACATCATCATCAGGTTTGGAGTACCATCTAAAATAATCACTGATAATGCTATGTGCTTCAGATCAGGTGAGTTTGTTGATTTTTGCAACAGGTATGGGATCAGCCTGTCATATACATCACCATATCACCCACAAGGAAATGGTCAAGCAGAATCAAGCAATAGGAGCATCATGAAAATTGTCAAGAGGATACTGGACAAGAACAAGAGAGCTTGGGACTCAAAGTTGAATTTAGCAGTATGGGCTGACAGAGTGACTGTGAAAAGGGCTATTGGGAAGTCACCTTTTGAGCTAGTATATGGTGCATCAGCTAGACTGCCCATAAACAATCTCCTACCAGTTTACAGATTCATTCAAGAGTATGATGAGGAGATTGAAGATCCCATGACAGAAAGAGTGAATCAGCTGGTTGCATTGGATGAAGACAGAAGGAGAGCCCACCAGATCAATCTCAAAAGACAACAAGGGGTGAAATATCAGTTTGACAGGAGAGCTACAAAAAGGAAGTTTCAAGTAAATGATCTGGTGCTCATTTGGAATGCTAAAGATCAGGAAAAGGGTAAACATGGTAAGTTTCAACCCTTATGGATGGGCCCATATCAGGTTTGCAATACTCATGGGGAGGATTCTTATTTCCTCCAGGCCCTAGATGGTGAAATTCTAGAATTGCCTGTGCATGGCCAATTCCTTAAGTTCTATTTTGCATAATGACTGGTTGCTGTGCACATTTGTAAAATATGTATGTAGTGTAAATGCCTTGTACAGCTCGCGTTTTTTGGCTTTTTGTCAGGTCTGCCCGGAGATCTGGTTCTCGCTGCAGGTTTTCACCTGCACGTCCCCATTCGGAGCCACTGTTGACACTCATTTTGACCAGGGGTTGATTTGTCATGATCAGGAGGTTTCTTCATTTGAAGCCTTTATCTTCTTGCCCATTTTTTTCTAAGTGTTGGACCTCCTCAGCATTTTTCAACTGCAGCATCATGTTTTCCTGAGGAGGAGGTCATCATCATCATCTTGTCTTCGATGGTCTGCATCATCATGTTCTTCGTCGACTGGGTTTTTCATCGTCATCATCATATTTCAACTGTCGGGTGATGTTTGGTTTTTATCATGATGATGCTGCCGAGCTACAGTGCGCCCTGATCTGCTTGCGAGGGTGATGTTTCAAAGTCTCCGGTGATCTTCCATTTATCACCTTGCGCGAGCATGATGATGATGTTGCTTATTCTTTGAATTGCTCGACCCAACTTGTTTTTTCCTAAGGGTCGTGTTCATCATCATCATATTTCCAGTTATCATCCTGCTGCTTGTGGAGGTCATCATATTTTCTGCCTTCATGATATTTCGCCGGGGTGATATTTTTATCATCGGGTGATCTTGGTTAACATCATCCTGATGATGTTGTTGAAGAGTTGCAATTGCGACCCGATATTCACTAGGGTCATCATATTTTGGAACGTCAGGATGATCTTAGTCAATATCATCCTGATGATGTTGTATCACTTCCTATTCTTTGTTTCTCATCCTGATGATGCTGACGTCATCCGTATATCAGGGTGATATTTTTCTTTCTGCCTATCTGCATCATGATATTTGCGAAGGAGGGGGTGATATTTTCATATCACCCGGATATATGTTTGTTTGTTCGAACATCATGATGATGTTGATATCAAGGAGATATCCGCCTGCTGGTTTCGCGTGTTATCTATTGAGGGTGATCTTTTCAAGCAGCATCATCATATTCAGTTATCGCCCCGATCTTATAGAGGAGCTACAGTGCAACCTGATATTTGAACATCAGGAGGATATTTCCAAATATCCGGTTGTCTTCCGAATATCATGATGATGTGAATATGATGATGACGTCATCAAGGTCCGCGGGGGTCATATTTCTAACACTGATCATCTTGAAGAGACCTCCTGATATTTACAAACATGATGATGACGTCATCCGGATATGAGGAGGTGCGCAGTAGGCAGATATGATGATGACGTCAGCAGGATATGATGATGACGTCATCAGGATGTTCATCGGCCAGACTTTTGTTATAAGCTCAGCAGGAGGATGTTCCTCCGAAGGATCAGGTTGTGCCGATTATCATGAAGGTTATATTTCAAATATCATGATGACGTCAGGGTGATATTTCGAACAACAGGATATCATGCTGCTGAGGGATGATGATGATGAGGTTATATACTAATGTCGTCAGGAGCAAAAGCACCGACATGATATATGCTCATGACCTAGTATATAAAGTGTTATTGAGGTCATCGCGGGGTGCATGTGGGATATTGTTATCCTGCATTTTCAAATATCATGATGATGAATCTCGGCGGGAAATGCTTGCGATAGTCTGTATGATGTTCTTCCCGAGGCCGCGGGTTGGTGCGCCATTAATGGCGATTGTTGCAGAGGTATGGGCGATGGCGTGGGTCGATCTTGTACCCGACTGAGGTGTCAATCAGCGGGCAGGAGCGCAGGGCTCGAGAAATCTTCCTGTCTCCTCCCCTACCTGCTGCATTCAAGTTTGGGTGCCAATCTGGTTGTGTTTGAGCACCATTTTCATGATACTGTGTATCTGGCGAAATTTTGGTCAACATTGTAATTAATTGCTGAGCACCTACCTGGCTGATATAAGCAGGTTGTGTTGTTCATTTGAGGTTGTTGAAAGTTGATGATTTTGGCTCTGTAATGCATGACAAGCTGATCTGGTTGCTCTGTACAGCTTACCTGTGAGTTTATGTATCTCTTGTTGTTTGTTTTTGGCATGAACCCACTGATTTCATGATTAAACTTATATGAGAAATGCTGTTTGGCATGTGTTGTGTTAATTCTGTCTCCAGTATTGCATGTATCCTTCTTCTGAATCTGGATGTTTGGTAATGTTTAGATTCTAGAGCATAGAATTCCTGTGTTGAATGTCTGATCTTTTAACTTCTATTCAAGGGGTAGATTAAACTGTTTTCAGGTTGAACATTGGGAGGGATATACTGCAGTAGGGATACCATAAGTAGAGATAACCTAACACTTTGTATTGGGAGATGCCTGTAAGGCAGGTATCACATATATCCCCTTGAAATCCAGTTTTAGTTGTCTATGCTGATCATTCACAGGTGTATGTCTATTGACTCCAGGCCCTGGATAGGCACCAATCATGCTTTGTTTTGTGTTATAACCATATCCAGCTTTGCATCCACACTTAAACTCCAAAGCAAAATCTAAAACCAACATTAGGACATTAGAGTTAGTTTAGGATCCTCAGTCCTCTGTCTACAACTGCAAATAGGCCCAAAGCTAGCCCCTTTGCCCTTATCTTTCAGTTTTGGTCTACTTACAGGAGGACTATCTGCTTTCTGTCAACATCCCAGCCTTGCATGCATATCCTCATGGATGTTGAGTAGGGAATACCCCCTAGGTCTTGCAGAGCCTGAAGAAGAAGAGGAGATAAAATATAGAGTCTATCTCCTATACTGTTGACCCCCTGGCCCAGAGCTCTTGTTGATCACTGATGGCTACCTTGTAGGGATATCTGGGAATAAGCATCCAGTCTGGGAAAAAGTCAACATGATGCAGATTAGTTTGATTTTCTACTTTGCAAGATGGTTTGATCCTTCATAGAACACTAATTTACAAAAAGGTTTGATCCAAAGTTTGATCTAGTAAGGAAACCTGTTATGTAGTTTGGCTAAATGTCAAATCTAGATTTCTAAAAGTTACAGAGCATCCGATATTTTGGTCCGCATTTGTCTGCTGTTAAAGATTTTGCTCTATGGTTCTAGTATGTTGCTGTTGGTTGATAGATGCTTCTAAATCCATAATTTTGTATGTTTTTGAGGTATGGTTTGAAAGTAATGAGCAATAGAAGTTTGGCTTGACATAACACAATTGTTTCCAATATAGAGCAGGTATGTAGGAGAGTTTGCATTCCTCCGCGGTTTGGTTTCTGACTTTGCAGTTTTTATGGAATGTTAATAGATGTGAATAGAGTGTGACTTCCAATTTTCATGTTGAATGAAGATGTATGGGTCAGTATATGGATCTACAGTTGAAGGGATTTTTATTAGGTCTTCAGTGGTGCCAACCTATTAAGTGTGAAGTTATGCGGAAGGTAAATATGCTTCTTACAAAGTTAAGTGGAAGCTATTTTAGGTTCATGTTGACCTATCTCAATTTGTCTCAAATTTAAATCTTGGTGCGAAGCGTCTGTGTAATGGTTTGAGGCTGACATGTTACATTTTGATATTTTGCCTGTTACACTCAATAAGGATGACCTAATTGATGTTGTGCTTGTAGCAGATATATATGATAGATCTTTTTGATGTTGTGAATATATGAAATATGCATAGAGATACGTGTGTGCATGAATATTATCAGAAAGTGTGAATTGGTGTGCGATTGTGTGTGGCAACAAGTGCTTGTGAATGCTGATTGAGCAAATATATAGAGAGCAATGTGATTAGTTTGAAGGGTTTTATTTATGTAAATTGAGCTTCATTGGAATTGTATTTCATGCATAAGTTAGATGCAATTGTAACAGTTTTGGCAGTGAGCCACAACTCTTCTTCTATCTCTTTATTTAAGGATAGTGAGCCACATGCAGTGAGCATTCTTGGACATTGAGTCCACCAACTGTATCAACCTTAACCGATTACCTTATTATAATATATTGTGAGCTAATCCTCACTGTGGTTTTTCCCATTTTGGGTTCTCCATGTAAAATCTTGGTGTTCATGTGGTTTGAGTTGTTTATGAATGCTTCATGCTTTATTTCATTTATTGCAATTAAATATGTTGAATGGATTGGATGTTCAATGTTTAAATGGTTTAAAGGAATACTGATTCACCCCTCTCAATATTCTGGGTGTTCAACAAAAACTCCTATTGATTAGCATCATGCAAAGACATGTAGAGTGTTCTCCAAGTTTTACTGAAAAATCAACTAAAAATTAAATAAATAATTCTGTTAATCAATTAATACACGAGAGTATTTGAACATAAAAAGTGGAATATAGTTCCCAAACAACTATTCCTACTAGGAGTCATTTTTGCTAATTATTTCTTATTATTAATGATTTAGAGGATGATTGATGTTTGTATCAGTTGACTATTGTGTGCAATAAAACAAGGCATGACAAACTAGAATTATATTACTAAATATGCTCTCTTCTCTTCTCAGAGTCTGGAGTTAGCAAGACTTTTCCTAGAGCTCAAAATTTTTAGAGATACTCACAAACCTAACAAAATAGGAGGTCTTGAAGTTGAGTGCTTACTTCTCCAAAATATGTGAAAAAATGCCCTACTTAACCCAAAATATTTCTTTCATACAAACACATCGCTAGCAATTCAATTCAATTAGACAACAAATACTAAACCAAAATATGCATGCTTTTGACTTGTACTTCAAAATAATTAATAATATGTATTGAAGCATTAATTTCACCATGAAAGGGGTTAATCAGGGGAAAAGCTTACTTTCTATAGGAATTTTATGAGTCCATGGTAGGCCTCATCACTCCCCCACACATATGGTTTTGTAGGTCCTCCTATAGGATTTGTATCTAACAGTTGGGAAGAGGTATAGATGTATGTCTCTTGGCTATTAAATCTTGTTCCTTTTCCCTATTAATATGTTCCTCCCATTTGCTGCTACAATCATACTCCCTAAGGTAGGTTCCTTGAGTCTCCTTATAGTCATCCAACCCTAAGTTCTATGCACCTCATTTTCCCACTTTTCAAATTTCCAATCCAATTGTTCACTACTACTAAATTGATTAGAGTTGGGGCTACTAGAAGGAGAGGGGACTTGAATCTCATTCCTATCCATAATATTTTTTCTCTTCTTAGTGACCATAGAATATTATTTGGGGAAATGATTTCTCTTCTTTTCAAATGCATAGGTAAAGGATTGTACCTTTCTTCACAGGATACAAATGTAGGATTGATTGTGTGTTGGATGGCATGTTGTAGGTCCTCATATAAAAATTTGAGGCTTTCAACATATTTCTCATTCATGTCCACATATTTAATAGTATCATCAAATGTTTTCTTGAATTCCCTGGGCTTAGGGTTTTGATGCCTTATCAACAACCCTACAATCTTTTCTACCTCATTGTACTCTTTTGTTCTCTCCTATCATGTAATCTAATTTTTTAATGTAGAAATGAAAGACCTAAGATGTACCTCTCCCACAAAAATGACAAAGAAATCCACATAATCTCCTAATAAGAGCCAGTGAGTATAAATAACTCACATAGCAGATTTATATAAGGCTTAAAAAAACTCAACATCATTCGGATCATAGGGTTGTCTTGCTATAAGTCCTCCAAGATCAAAGTGTAGGCCTCATTGAAGCAAAGACTTCAATATTGTATTCTAATTTATAGTTATTGAATAATAAATTGGATGTGATTTTCCCTTTATAGAGTTTTCCTATGCTATATTAGATGTGTTCTATTCTTCTATTCTTGTTTTTATTTTCTAAATGTTGTTACTTTGCTAACAATTTGCTAAAATTTACATAGATTGGAATAAATTATAATACTCTCCTCATTGGATTAAGTAGGATTCAATACATATTTCATTCTCTTGTCTTAGTCAAACTCATTTGTAATTGTTATTCACGATGAGTAATGACACAAGTGAAAGTTTAGAGTTGTATCCTACTTTAGAATAACTTAGTAGTTTTCGGTGAAATGGTTTTAGCTAAAGAAGAGCTCATGTGAAAAAATTCAACCAAAATTGCTTCCACTGGTGTGTCTCTTATGTGGCTACTAGATTTTTGGGTGAAATTATTTTGCTTGAAATACTTTCATCTAAAAAAATAGGTCATAAACCTTAACTTTACACCACAAAATATAAATGCAATTTCATCCAAATAAATTTTGGGCAAAACAAATTTGGACAAACTTGTTTCACTCCAAACAGTCCTATTGACAAAAAATGTTCCACTTTTACCACTTTGCTTTTACACTTTTAGAATTTACCTAAATTTGAGCCATATTTTCTCTAGATTACAAACATTTTAAGGAAAATCTAAAAATACTCCTTCATAGATCTTGGAGCCTAAAATTTGAAAACATGTTTTTTATATTTTAATTACTTTTAGTAATTTTATAAAAGTACATATAGTTCATTATAGTCAAACATGGGTTGATTGGGAATTCAAAATGTATATTAAAATCTATTAAAAAATTAAGAAAAATATGATGAGAAACTTTGTCAAAAAGGTATATTTATTTTTATTTATGGTAAATAGTTAAGACATAAACTGGAGGTTTGTAAAAACTATTATGTTTTTAGAACAATTGACTTTAAACATTTATAAAAATAATTATTGAAATTTTAAAAACTTCTACCATGCACTAAAGCTCCAAGTTAACTAAATAGGAAAAAAATGATTAAACAATAAAACTTATCGAAAAAGTGGAAACCTTTCAACCTCATTTTGTAAAAAAATAGCTATTAAGTTATAATTCCAATTTTATAAAAAGATATAGCTAAATTTAAAAAGATGATCCATCTATTGTTGTCATTTACATAATAAATATTTGATCCATGACTCCTTAAGACCCCTTTTGAGTAACTTCTCCATGTGGTGTGTGATAATAATTTAGGTACCTATCCTATTATCACACCCCTTACAGTATATTTGTTATGGAGTAAAAAGTGGACACATGCCTTTTTACCTCCTAGTTTGGCTCCTAGGTCCCCATGATTACATTATACATGCAAAATATTCATCTGGATGCAAAATCCCCCAAAACCAATGTAAATTGGGAACTAGGGGCCCATTCTTAGCATTACCCCAGACCAAAAAGGTGCCTTGGGACTTGGGCGCTCGCACCCAAGTCCTCCCCGATTGGTCAAGGCAAATTTTGATGTATGTCGACATAGGACCTTTAAAAAGGTTTCCCTTTGTCAGCTCTTTTGATTTAATTCACGAATGTTAATGGAAAGTATATATAAGTGTGATTTTGAATTCATTTTGAGTTAATAAGGATATAGTGAACTTATGATCTTGGAACAAAGAGCATTCAAAGCATTCATTGTGTTTCTACAATAGGTTTGTGTTTGTATTGTGTGTGTTGTTGCAGATTTGGAGTCATCATCCATCTCCTTATGATTTGAAGGATCTTCATTCTCCTAATGGCTTCACCTCCTAGGTGATATTATTGTTATTTAAATCATTCTATCATTGATTTATGTTTAGCCTCTATCTTTCTAGGGCACACACTCTCTATCAAATAACTGTTGGGAAGCTTGAATACTATCCCAAGATTTGACTTAGGCAAATCCCTAAACACCATAACCCCCAAACCCTATTTCTTCTTGTGTACAGGTTACAAGTGTGAGATTTAGAAAGGTGAAGGTACATGGAGTAAGGGAAAGGCTTTCAGGATCTGAAAGCATTTACAAAATATTCCATTGCGGAATACTTGGGCACCTGTGAAATAGTCTTCGTACTTAAACATACATCAGAGCCGACATCATGACATCCTCTATTACATTTCTCCAATTTTGAGTTTTTGAAGATTCTGACTTCTAGGACTTGGGTACCTGCGAAATAGTCCTCCAACTTTCCATCTTCTGAGTCACAGGTTTTGACATATCTCTAATCAAGTTCTTGTAGAATTGGTTTTTGATTATCTGTTGTGCATCTCTTGTTATGATCAGATCTTTACAAATCTAGGGTTTTGTACATTAGTGAACTAGGGTTTGATAAAACACTTGTTTAAATCAGATTTTTCCATAGCACTCTTGAGCACAAGATCTGTAGCTGAGTCCACCTCCATTTGGTAGTGATTTGTCTTGGTCTTGTCCTTGAATGTTATTATGGAAGAGGGTTTGATCTAGTGTGCATGCTAGTCTTCATCATTCATCTTTTCCATACTTAACAATATTGTTAACCATTATCAAAGAGTTACATCCTAGTTCAAAATAATCCCACTAATGGGTCCCAATGTATGAATCCACTAAGTGAACAAAACCATGTCACATGTACCAAATAGAAGTGTAAACATATGATATTGTAGAGTGTAACCCCCCATTGAAATTATGACATTTTGGCATTTTCCTTTACAAGACAATGTGCTACTATTAATGATCATCATCTCAAAATTATTATAAGAATACACATAACAAGTTATTTTCTTGACCACTCAAGGTTCAATATGAAATTATGAGTGATGCCATAATAAATAAGGATGGTTAAGTGGTACCCTTTGAAGTAGCCCAATACCTTGATCATTTGGGGTTTGTTGACCCAACTACTGCATGCATGAACAAAAAATTTAGCAGTTGATCATCACTCAAGCCCATCTCTTCTAATTGTTCCTCAACTAGACTTATATTTTGAAGCATACAACATGTTAGATGAAGAGGGTACCTCCACATCTATTTGAGATAAATTTTATGTTCAATGCATTTATTTGCTAGAGCATATTTCTTGTCATAATTGTAGTATAGTCTCTTTGCTCAATGAGCAACCATTTCCTCATGTGTTATTCACTTGATGGGTGGTGGTTGAGTTTCTTTTATTGGTGTGGGATGCTTTCCTTGATGTGGTATTACTCAATTTTTTTGTCGAATGTTGGCTTATGGTGATTTACAAGGATGACATTAGGTGACAAATTTATCCTTAGTAATTTAGCCATCTTGAGAGCTTCCATTAATATGGTAAGATTAAATATTTTGAATTTTGCATGAATGTTTTCATTCAAGACACTTATAAAATAAAATTTGGAGAAATTATTGTTGATCACACTTTTACAATTTGCCAAGCTTTCAAACTATCTTGTAGTCACAAATTGAATGTGTTTATCTTTGTACTTAAACTCAAGCCAAATTGGGTGAGGAGGTGCTCACACAATTTTTTCCATGTGAGGAATACTTTTTCCCTAACCATTGATACCTTTGGACATCTTTTTTATTTAGGTGGAATGAATCAATGTAGAGTTTTTGAGCGATGGGAATTTGATTGAATACAAAATACTATTCTCCACTATATAACCAACTTATATGGTTATCACCATCAAATTCAGGAAAGTCAAGATTCACTTACACACTAGTCAAAGTGCTGACACATGGAAAAATACCTCTACCACTAAGTGGGATGCTTATCTCCTCATGTGAGGACAAAATTACATGTGGCCACCTTCCACCTAGGATGACACATCACCGTGCCAACTCCCACAAGATGATGAAACAGGACTTGCATCCAAAATACATTAATAGGCAATAAATAAATAAATATAATTAATTAATACAAGGAATTACCAAGGTTGAGACACCTTAATTCCAAACATTCTCCCACTTGTCTAACACCTTGTAAGAGCCAATGAAAATGACAAGATTTAATTGCTATAGGCTGAGAGGCCCATAGACTCCGAACACCATCTAAACTTGTCTATGCCTACTAGTTTCGTCAATGCATCCGCAACATTCTTCAAAGTGTCTCCCTTCTCCAAATTCACCTTCCCATCCTCTACCATATCTCGTATGAAATGAAACTGTACATCAATATGCTTTGTTCTGGCATGGAAAGTTGGATTCTTTGATAGGCAAATCACTCTCTGACTGTCACAACAAATCATAATATGTACTGCATCAATACCAATATCTAAACACAATCTCTTAAGCCAAATGGATTCCTTGTAAGCATGAGTTGCTGCCATATACTCAGCTTTTGGCGTGGACAAAGCGACCACAGGTTACCGCTTACTCATCCAACTAATTGCACCACCGAACATAGTAAACATGTAAGCATTGGTGGATCTCCTGCTGTCAATATCACCTGCCCAATCAGAATCCACAAATCCACAAATACAAACTAAATGCAGAGGTCCTGTAGGATTACCATGATAGCATATGGAATACTCGAAAGTACCCCTCAAATATCTGAACACTCTCTTTACTACAACCCAATGTACCCGTCCAAGATTAGCCATAAATTGACTAAGGAATCCCACTGCTTGGGCAATGTCTGGTCTTGTGCATACCATGGCATACATCAAACTGCCAACATCACTAGCATAAGGTACTCTACTCATGTCCACCTTAGAAGGAGATTTTGGATAGTCATTAACAAATAACATTGTCCCTAATGAAATAGGAACACACAATGGTCTCCAATCTGCCATGCTGAGCCTATCCAACACGGTCTTCACATACTTACTCTGGCTTAACCAAAGTCTTCTGTTAGCTCTGTCTCTTCTGATTTCCATTCCTAGAATGTACCTAGCTGCCCCTAGATTTTTCATCTAAAACTATGTTGACAACTGAGACTTCAAATCAGAAATCATATTCTTACCATTCCCAATTAACAACATATCATCAACATACAATGCAATAATGAGAATGTGGTCATTGTCAAATTTATAATACACACAATGATCTGATTTTGATCTCAGAAATGCAATTGACAACACAAAGGCATCAAATTTCATATACCACATCCTAGGAGACTGCTTCAAACCATACAAAGACTTCTTCAACTTGCAAACCAAATTTTCTTTACCTTTCTCTATGTAATGCTCTAGCTGCGACATGTAAATCTCTTCCTCCAAATCACCATAAAGGAATGTTGTCTTCACATCCATCTGCTCCACCTCTAAGTCATAAGATGTTGCAAGAGATAACATGAACCGAATAGATGTTAGCTTTGCAACAGGAGAGAAAATTTCACCATAATCAATTCCCTCCACTTGTGAGTAACCCTTTACAACCAGTCTGGACTTATACTTTTCAACATTGCCATTTGTACCAAATTTATTCTTGAACACCCATTTGCATCCAACAGGTTTTCGTCCTTTTGGCAAAGGCACCAAGTCCCATGTTTTATTCTTCTCCAAAGAAGCCATCTCATCTTCCATTGCCTCCTTCCAGGAACCTGCATCTTTCATGCCCATAGCCTCTATCATAGTTCTAGGCTCATCAATGTTAGTAAGCAAAGAAAAAGAACAACTAGAATCAAGCAATGAATAACCAAACCTATCAGGTTAATTCCTTGGCTGTGTAGACCTCCTTAATGGCTGAGGTTGAGGTTCCGCTTCTTCTTCTACATTAGTGACATAGGGTTTGATAAAATACCTGATTAAATCAGATTTTTGCATAGCACTCTTGAGAACAAGATCTGTAGCTGAGGACCCACCTCCATTTGGTAGTGATTTGGCTTGGTCTTGTCCTTGAATGCTATTGTGGAAGAGAATTTGATCTAGTGTGCATGCTAGTCTTCATCATTCATCTTTTCCATACTTAACAATATTGTTACCCATTATCAAAGAGTTACATCCTAGTTCAAAATAATCCCACTAATGGGTCCCAATGTATGAATCCACTAAGTGAACAAAACCATGTCACATGTACCAAAAAGAAGTGTAAACAACTGATATCAAGTAGAGTGTAATCCCCCATTGAAATTATGACATTTTGGCATTTTCCTTTACAAGACAATGTGCTACTATTAATGATCATCATCTCAAAATTATTACAAGAATACACATAACAAGTTATTTTCTTGACCACTCAAGGTTCAATATGAAATTATGAGTGATGCCATAATAAATAAGGATGGTTAAGTGGTACCCTTTGAAGTAGCCCAATACCTTGATCATTTGGGGTTTGTTGACCCAACTACTGCATGCATGACCAAAAAATTTAGTAGTTGATCATCACTCAAGCCCATCTCTTCTAATTGTTCCTCAACTAGACTATATTTTGAACAATACAACGTGTTAGATGAAGAGGGTACCTCCACATCTAGTTGAGATAAATTTTATGTTCAATGCATTTATTTGCTAGAGCATATTTCTTGTCACAATTATGGTATAGTCCCTTTGCTCAATGAGAAACCATTTCCTCATGTGTTATTCATTTGATGGGCGGTGGTTGAGTGCCTTTTATTGGTGTGAGATGCTTTCCTTGATGTGGTATTACTCATTTTTTTTGTTGAATGTTGGCTTGTGGTGATTTACAAGGATGACATTGGGTGACAAATTTATCCTTAGTAATTTAGCCATCCTGAGAGCTTCCATTAATATGGTAAGATTAAATATTTTGAATTTTGCATGAATGTCTTCATTCAAGACACTTATTGTTACTAAATTTTGTTCACACTAAATTTAGCTAGACCTATTTGTAGTTGTTCATAAGAAGTAAAATAAAACTTTTAAAGTTTTGCATTCAGTGAATATTTGATGTCTTAACAAAGCAGAAATAATAATCAATTGTCATGATAACCCAACAGTCCAATTAGGACTATCAAATCATCATGACAAGTGAGTTAGATTGTCAAGACATCAAACAATCAAGGAAGGCTGTTGATCTAAACTATTTTTATCTTTCAAGAGTTACAAGACAATTTGATTATTTAGATGATCATAACTGAAAGCAAGAAAGAAAGATATTCATTTGAACTATCATTTCATGTCATATTTGGAACATACATTCCAGTTTCAGTTATTCTATCCTATGCATTGATTGAAAAGAAACATACATAAATCAAGTGCATAAGGTAAATTAACCGATCATGTTTAAAAGTGTCCCACAAAAGCTGTGGGAGTGACTAAACTGAGCAATGCAGGCATATGCAAGCTATAGATCTGATGATAAAATAAATGAGGAAGAACACATGATAAAATTAAATATCCATCATTGCCTAGAAGCAAGGATGATATCCTTTGACTGGTTGATGTACTCATTGATGGCTGATCTCATATCTTCATCTTCAGTGCCAGTTATATCAGGTGAACCTACAAAAAATTGGGGAAAGTCCTGTAAGAGCTCCGGATATTTAAGATTTTCATATGCTTTTATCAAATAGACATATCAACTTGTCACATCATGCATTTCATATGAAAGAGTCAAATCAGACATGTGCCATAAATCAAAACATCATATAGAGGATCAATCAACTCCATAAGGTATGTTTTTTATGCTAACTTGTTTGTTCACTATGAAGGTATAGGAAAAGTAATGTTGCTGATTTGAAGACATTGAGACATGTGGAGAAAATGTGGCTTCCATAAGGGTGTAGCCCAACATGTTTTCCCTTTTCTATTCATGTGAAAAGCATATCAGAATAAAGACATGATGCATCATTCAAAGATATATCATGCATCATAAAATCAACTTGCAGAAAAAGTATGTCATCATGATCATGAAAAGGAGTAGTTGCTCCTATAAACTATGATTTAGCTTGATTATAGTTGATTAAATCATATCATATATGTTCAAAGTGCCTGAGTCAACTTGACAAATTGCAGAAAATAGAAATGTAGCTATGAAAGGTACTTTTCTTATTTATACCATCAATAAAATGCCTTATTGCTATCATATTTCATGTCACAGTTATCTATATAAGTCAAAATTCATAAAATCAGAGTTAAGATATGATAGAAACATGCAAATAAGATGAAGGACAGACTTGTGATCAAACAGTACAAGTGGGTAATCATCCATGATAGCTGATAAAAGCATATGACAAGTGGCAAATACAAGAGACCAGAATGTTAAGCTACAGGTTAACAATTATGCCTTGAAGATGATTAAGTCTTTTATCATATGATACTTTGAAGCTACATGAAAGAGAAGAAATACATGCTACAAGAATCTTTTGATACAAAGAAAAAGATTCATAGTGTCAGGTGTATGCCATGTGAGTACACAGAAAGTAAAAAGGAGAAGATATAGCTTCAGACTTTTATAAGATCATATGTTTGTTACAACCATGCTTCTATCTAGTACAGGTAAAGACATTCATGTCTTTCTGTTTTGTATTTACAGTCAAGTGAAAATGAATGATCAAAGACCAATATTATGAAAAACTATAGCTACAACAAGTCACTACAGATGGAACTATGGAGTCAACAAGATCAAGTGTTCATATTATCTTTTGAATTCAATATAATTGATAAAAAGGAGTGCTTATATAAGTGACAGTATGCAAAGGGGAACACAAAAGGCAAATGGTACAAGTGTTCATATGAAATGTAGTCTTGCTGTCTTTTAAAAGGTTACAGACATATTACTATGCATAGAGAAGTGTCATGGATAGAGTGCTATTTTTTCATATGTAGAGAAGAGAACAAGAGAAGGTATAATAGTATTACAGAGTGATGATAGTGACAATTAGAGGGTTTTTTGCATGCACAAAAAAGAGTAAACCCTTGTCAAAGTTTTAAAACCCTAGTGCCATTTTTTTGTTTACAGCAAATAGAAAATGATACAATGCATATACTATCATAGCCGTAATGAAATAAGGGTTACTAAGCAAGAAAAAATGAAACCTCGTTTTAAAATTTGAAACCCTTATTTTAATTCCTGTCATACAGTGAAATGAGTGTTACAGAGATGCATTTTTTGCCATGGCCATGACAATAAGGAGTTCCTGCATTTATAAATGAAATACCCATTTCAAAGTTTCAAAACCCTCGTTTCTTTTTGTATTCTGGTAAAGATGAATGCCTATAGGAAGCAAACTGGAGAAAAGATAGCCGTAGCATGGAGGAGTATTCTGTATACATAAGAATACAACCCTTGTTTCATATTTGAAAAAACCTCAAGTAAAGATGTATCAGAAGTCAAAGAAAAAGCTACAGAATACATATGTGTCACGATCATGAGAGAAAAAAGAGTTTTTATCAAAAAACAAACATACCTAGTTCATAGTTACAAAACCCTCATCATTTTTTTGAAGCTACAGTGATGTCAAAAGATATACAGGAAAAATAGCAAGAGACTCACCTTTATTGTTGCAGAAGAGAGATGTCATCATGGCCGCGACCTCATTGTGAGGATTTCTCAAATATTTTTGTCACAGTTGCAAGTTTAAACACAAAGAAATCAAAGAATGGTGTCAAAGAAAGTTACAGAAGAAAGAAACCAGTATGGCCGCGGCCATTTGAGTAAGACAACTACAGAATCAAATGCAAACGCAGTCAAAAGCTTCAATGTCATACTCACCAAGCTTTTGCCATTCTTCTTACATAGGAAATGAAAGATTTCAAGCAGCAAAGAGCCAAGTATATGGAGAAAAAGACCAGAAGCCTCAAACCCTAAGCAGTCGGCCATGGAGAGGATGCAGAGCAACGAGAAGTCATGCAAAGTAAAAATGAGGTTTCTTTTAGGGTTATCATTATTTTCTTCGATGAAGCTTCTTTTCATTTTGATTTTTGACTTTGCAAATCAAAAAAAAAAATCATTATCTTATTTGAATGAAAGCCGTGGTCAAGTCTTGAGAGGTATGATCCCTAGTGATCATTGTTGAGAGAGGCTGACAGGTGCCCTTTTTGTATATTATTTCCTAAGTCAAAGAATGGTCAGTATCATTAGAGGGTAAGGCTTATGCCTTAGATGCACTTTAAACATTCTTTTTCTCCTTATGGTCAACTAGCATATGGTTGAGATACACTCAAACCTTGCATGGTCAAATGTATACCTTGTCTTCTTGCAATCAAATATTCCTCTTTATGATACATAACTCATGCAGGATGACCAAATATGGTCAAAGGGAGTTTTTATGCCTTGTGATCTTATCATCCAAAGTCAAAGATAAGAAATCATATGAAGACAATATAATGCATGCAGGGTCTCTAGATTAGAGTTTGATTTTTGCATGATGGTGTTTGTATGGGCAAGTGAGGTGGCAATTTTTTCTCACATAGAGATATAAGGGGATTTTGTTTTCTTCTAAGTCCTATTTTTGCTCAAATCATGCAAATTAGGCAAGTGTAATTGAAGAGATAAGGGAACTATTTTCTCTTTCATCATGCATGATTTTACAAATAAATCAATGTAAGTAAATAATAAAGTAATATTCTACAAATTACTTTATTATTTTTCACAAGTTGTAAAATAAAAAATAATGCAAATTGTAACTAATTGTAAAGTAATTATCCTAATTACTTTATTATCCACTCACATCAATTTTGCAAATGCAAAATCATGCAAATTGATGAGTTGAGTTAACTGAGGCCATTATGGGACTTTTTGCATGATTTGGGGAGCAATTTGAGGAGTCTTGGTCAACTTCTTGGTCAAACATATGGAGAGGGTCAACTTGGAGCCATTTTTGCTCATTTTGTAGTAGTTTGGACCCTTATTTTTAGGGATTCTTAGTTTGCTCATGGATCACTTTGGAGAACTTATTTTTAGAGGCAGTTAGCTACAGTTCCATTTTTCATGCCTCTTGGAGAGAGCAAACTATATGTTGTAAAGAAAAACTTAGTTTCTGCTAGTTCTTGCCTTTTTGCTCTTTACACTTTGAGAGAGAAAGAGGTTTTGTAACTCATTGATTACAAATTTTATAGAGATTACATCAGGTTATAGGTTCTATTTTTATCTCTCTTACAATATTTTCCTTTAGTTTTTCATTGAAATCAATTGTTTGTCTTTCCATTAATGCTACCTATATTTATGATTTGATGAAATTTTAATGTGTTTTAATATCGAAACCTTTAAAATTATTGTCTCATTCTTATTTGTAAGTGTTAAGCATATTGATATCATAGGTCTTAGGTTGTGTTACTAAAATCCTTTCTTTCATGTTGTGAAGAATCCTTTTCCTTCATAAAGAATAGTTTTTCCAACCTTCCTTAGAAACATTTATGTGATTATTGTGTCAGAAGTGGATTGTGTAGGTAAGATTTCTGAAGTCTATTGTGAATTAGATTTGCAATTTTTCCATCATTACTAGGTGCATCACCAAAATTTTACAGTTTTATTACCTTAGAGATTCTTTCTTACCCTTTTCCAAATCAAAAAATCATAGTTTCAAATTGAACATTTTAAGGGAACCAACCCATAACCTAAAGGTTCAAACTCATTATAGGTCACCCATAGCCTGAGTTTGTCCCCATGTTTCAAAGGATTGCAGAGTTTCACAGCTTTGCATAAAGGTGCAATCCTCATCAACAACAGTTTTTGGCACGCTTGGTTGGACTTTGAATTGATTATCAGTTCAAGAAATTATTTTTTCTATTGTTTTGGTATGAACAACATAATTTTCAGCCTTTTAGATCTTTATTTACAAGTACTTGGCGACTCTAATTCTTTGGTTTTATAGAACAGATCTTGTAGCTTGTGAAAAAGTATCGTACAAGGTCAAATAAAGATTCTGAAAAGAAGCATATTCAGTTATCTCCACCAAAGAGGAGAGTAAAAGAAAATAAAGAATCAAATTAGCAGATTCAATAGTTGTTTCAGATCTACCAAGTACACATCAAGAGTTTGCTTCTCACTAGAATTCATTATTTGCAAGTTCATCATCAAAATTTCATAGTTCTCCACCAGCAAGCCCAAGAGAGTAGATTCCTATTTTCCAAGAGGAACTTCTTCTTTTAGAGCTTGAAGAGGAAGAACCTGTGTTACAAGAAATACTTGAAGTAGTTTCAATCCAAGTACCAGCTCAAATACCAACTACTCTATTGTCTCTACTCATAGGAGGAGGAGGTAGAGGGCTCGTACCACCTCCTGGAGGAGGAGGTGGAGGAGGTACAAGAAATCCACCACCACCACCACCACCAAGAAATAAACCATTTGTTATATTTGATGGAGGCAACCCTTTGAATCTAAGGCAACATGATGATATACCCGTGGCTGCATTAAAGAGTTTACCAAGTTTCACTGGAGAAGATGGGACTGCACCAATTGAACATATCAGAGATGTGGCTTCTTTATGTTCTGTTCACCATATCATAGAAGAGATTGTAGCAATTAGGCTATTAGCAGCATCACTAAAAGGTAAAGCTCTTCAATGGTTTAGAGGCTTAAGAGTCAATTCAATTAGATCTTGGGATGAATTAGGTACTGCTTTGAATAGACAATTTCGGGATAGATCTGATAATTTATCATTAGTTAAACAAATGATTACTATTAAGAGAGCTCCATAAGAGCAAATGTCAGATTTTAACTTTAGATTTCAAAAAACATGGAATAGGATTCCTGAAATAGTAAAACCTTCACCAGAACATGCTTTTTTGTATTATTTGAGAGCACTAAATTCTGATATTGCTGTCATGATACAATTAATGGGTGGGGTCACTTTACCAGTTGCTTTTGACATTGTAATAAGGGCAGAAAATATTTTAATACAGGCTAGTAAGATAGAACCTAGGCCACCAATTCCAATTTTTCCAGATATACATCCTTTAATGCCAATTTCAGCCCCACATATTTCATCAATTCCTAGTATACTAGCTTTTGTTTATCAAGAAAATGTGAAAAATAGTGCAGATCCCATTCATTCTAAATTTCAAGAGTTAAAAGAAAACCGGCAAAGCATAGCAAAAATATTGCAGACTGTAAGCAAAGATTTGGTAAGTTTGAAAATTCAAGCAAATTAGAACAATAGGCCTTACCAAGCCCCATACCAAGCAAAAAGACCTGGT
Source organism: Cunninghamia lanceolata (assembly GCA_027924645.1). Taxonomy (NCBI): domain Eukaryota; kingdom Viridiplantae; phylum Streptophyta; class Pinopsida; order Cupressales; family Cupressaceae; genus Cunninghamia; species Cunninghamia lanceolata. Next base: position 1,440,716 of record BSBN01000281.1, on the reverse strand, counting down.
TATTAGGTAGATTATCAGGGTCAAAGAAGAAATTACAGTAATAGGCCAAATCAACAATATAATCCAAATGTTGTTAGCTCATCAAAGGAGCTTGTGCCTATATAGAATAACATGGTTCATGATTATGCATGGTGTTACCCATGTAATCAGCCTAATGATCAGGCTACTTGCCTGAATGGAATAGTAAGTCAAGCTTTAATGGTACAGAATAACTATGTTGCTGCTAAAAATTCAGCAAGTGATGTGAATAACCAATTGGATACTCAGTCTCAGTATATTAATCCTGATGTAGCTTTGATGAATTGACAGGCTAACAAATTTTGTGGTGTGAATCAGTTACCAGGTCAAAAGTAATCTTTTACTAATATTGTAGCAAACATAAGATAAAAAAAGAGAGCTGTTGACTTGCAGCAGCAAGATGGAAATGCAAATCAGCAAGCTAATATCAATAAACAACAAGTTGGAAATGTACAACAGTAAGCTAATAAAGGTAAAAGTACAATTTCTACTAGCCAACAAGGGCAGAATCAAGCTTCTACATCTCAAGATATGCATATTTTGTCAAGAGGACAGCCAATAGTAGAAAAAAGGACAGTCTGAAGCTCATAAACAACAAAGTAAGGACCAACCAGAAGTTGTTGTTCCCAAAATACAGTAAAAGGTTAGTGGTCCTATTTTTAATATTTTGGATCATATGAAGAAAGCAACAGTAAGCATGTCCATTTTAGATGCTTTACATATTCTAGAACAGAAAGATGTATTGTAATATGCTTTAGCAGAGTTGTCTCTGTCCAATGAAGTTTAAAAAGTAGATCAACTTCAAGTAATGCTTACAAATGAGGCAGAAAAAAGAATAGAATAGTCAAAACCAGTAAGCAAACCACCACCATTTTATGTCACTTTGATTGTTGGTGATCATTTAGTACACATTTGCATGATAGACTTAGGAGCTAGCACCTCAGTTATGCCAAAATAGCTAGCTGATAAACTTGGCCTGAAGTATGAACCTATTGTTAGAGGAGTTGTGCAAATGGATGGAACTAAAGTTAATATAGTTGGAATGTTTAAAAACTTGGGTCTAACTTTGCATGCATGTTCAAATCTTGTCATACATCAAGATATATATGTCATTGATTTGCCACCTACTTTTGCCATTTATTTATCTAGAGATTTTACAACAAGATTGGGGGGATATTTCTCTTCTAATTGGACACATTTCTTCTTTAGAACTAGATATGGAACCAATGTTACGATAAAATATTAGCCATTAACCAAATATCACCTTGAACCCTATACACCCAGTCCAATAAATGCTAACCTTTCCATTTTTGATCAAGAAGGTTTGATTCCTGTTCAAGACCCAAGTACACTTTTAGAGGGAATTCTTGATCTTGTTTTAGACTAGTGGTTAGTAGAGAACCATGAAACAGATCCATTTGAATAGATGGATGAGATAGGCCTTGGTGTGTATATGATCCAAGAGAAAAATACAGTCATTCCAAATCTACTTAAAGGAGAAAAACAACAAGTAAAATAAGCTGAAAATGATGTTGGGAGCTTTATTTTGATCGTTCTAGAAGTAGGATTGGTGCTGGTGGAGGAGCTATTTTTGTTTCCCCCATAGGTGAGAAATATTATTCATCTTTAAGATTTGCTTTCAGCTGTTCTAATAACTCAGCTGAGTATGAAGCTCTGGTTCATGGATTAGAACGGGCTAGGAAAAGAAATATTAAATGCCTAAAAGTCTTTGGAGATAGTGAATTAGTTGTTAAACAAGCTAGAAATCTTGCTGCTACAAAGAATGATTTGCTAAAATTGTATAAACACAGAGTTTGGGACATGATAGAAGAATTTGATGCATTTAATTTAATATCTATACCTAGAATTGATAATAAACAAGCTGATAAACTAGCTACTGTAGGAGATGAATATGATATTCTTGTAGAGATGAAGAATATTCATACTCCTTTATATGTCAAAGTTGTTGTAAGATCATCAGTTCTAGATAATAATACCAGCTGACAGGTATTTAATAGTGATGAATAGATTGTAAATTTTTTGATGGAAGAGGCTGAATTTTCTACAGGCAATCAACAATTTTTTTTGTAGCAATATGATGATCAAATACTATAGTTAAGATCAAATAAGTTACCTAAGGGCTTACTGACCTTAGAATCAATCTTTAATACTGATGATCAAGTAAGAAAGGACAAGGCCAACTTGTTAGTGAAACAAGAACACTATGAACCTATTGAGATCTTTAAAGATAAGTTACTCAAGCTTGGAAAGATATGTACATAAGAAGAACAACAACCATTTATTTAGCTTTGCCAATAATTTAGTGATGTGTTTGCCTGGGAATATGGAGATCTGAAAGGTTTCAACCCAGAGTTGGCTCAGCATACAATTGAGCTTGAACCCAAGGCAAAACCTGTCAGACAGAAGCAAAGACCACTAAATCCTAAGCTAGAAGTGTTGATGAAAATAGAGTTGAATAAATTGATTGAAGGTAATATCATTTTTCCTATCAAACATACTTCATGGGTTTCTAACTTGGTTCCTGTTAGGAAAAAGAATGGAGAAATTAGATTATGTGTTGATTTTTGTGTTTTAAACAGAGCATCTTTAAAAGATCGTTATCCTTTACCATCCATGGAACAGATATTGTAGGTTGTTTCTAGATCAGAAAGATTCTCTTTGTTGGATGGTTATTCAGGTTATAACCAAATTCTAGTAAAAGAAGAAGATCAATATAAGACAACTTTTACTACTAAATGGGTACATTAGCATACATAAAGATGCCTTTTGGCTTATCAAATGCAGGGGCAACATTTCAAAGGGGAATGGATATGGCCTTTCAAGGCCTGATTAATAAGTTTGTACTTGTATACTTAGATGATGTGACCATTTTTTCTAAGAAAGCTGAAGATCACTTTCATCATTTGAGATTGATTTTTGAAAGATATAGAGAATTTGGGGTTTCACTCAACCCAAAAAAGAGTATTTTTTCTATTCATGAAGGAAAACATTTAGGACACATAGTGTCAAAAGATGGAATATCAATTGATCTTGAAAGAATCACTGCAATATTGGCATTACCACTTCCTACACATAAGAAAGGCTTACAAAGATTTCTAGGAAGAATTAGCTTTGTATGAAGGTTTATTCCAAACATAGCAGCACTTTTACAACCTCTTACAACAATGCTAAAAAAGAATATTCCTTTCAGCTGGACCAAAGAAGGAAAACGGAGCTTTGAAGAGATAAAGGAAGTACTTGTTGCTGCACCTACACTGATAAATCCAAATTTTGACAAAGACTTCATTTTGTATGCATTTGGCAGTGTGGATACTATATCAACTATGCTTTGTCAGTAGAATGAAGAAGGATTGGAACAGCCTGTGGCATTTTTTAGCCAAATTCTACATGACTATGAGGTAAGATATTCTTTTGTTGAAAAGCATGTATTGGCTATTATCAGAAGCCTGAAGAAGTTTAAACATATGCTATCAAATAATAGAATTGAGTTAATGGTTGCCCATCCTATAGTGAAGGAATTCTTACTTAGTAAGGATTTGAGTGATAAGAGAGCAGGGTGGATAACAAAGGTTATGGAGTATGACATTCAAATTAAAGTCACCAAGCTGGTCCGAGGCAAAGGACTGTGTGAACACCTTGTAGATCATGAACAATACAACAAGGAACTTGAAGGAGAAGCTAAGATAGTGCTATAGAATGATGAAGCAGCTGTTGTCCTAGATTTCCTTGCAAGTTGGGTGCAGGATATGATCCATTATCTGCAACTAGTGATTGTCCTCAAGGCTTGAATAGATCAAGAAGAAGATACTACAGATTGTAGGTAATTCCTTATGCTGTGATTGATGGAATCTTATACAAAAAAGACTTTAATGGTGTTTTACTAAGGTGTGTATAGCCAGATCAGATCCAAAAGATTCTAGAAGAATTTCATGATGGACCCTCTAGAGGTCATTTTGCAGCTAGAACAACAGCTTTGAAAATTATGAGAGCTGGTTACTATTGGCCTGGCATGTTCAAGGATGCACATGAATGGGTAAAGAAATGTTTGAAATGCTCAATTTTTGCAGGTAAATAGAAACTTGCAGCAATGCCCTTGCATCCAATCTAAGTGGAGAAACCATTTGGCAAGTGGGGATTGGACTTCATTGGTCCTATTAATCCACCTTCCAGCCAAGGACACAAGTGGATTTTGACTGCTATTGATTATTTTACTAAATGAACTGAAGCAGTTGCCTTGAAAGAAGCTAATGAAACATCAGTCCTAAATTTTTATCAAGATCTAGTGTCCAAGTTTGGTACTCCTGACTCAATTATTTTAGATAATGCTTTAGCATTTATTTGATTAAGAGTATCTGATTGGTCTGTCAAAATAACATATTTCTGAATACTTAGTCAAATTATTACCCTCAAGGTAATGGACAGGCTGAGTCAACTAACAAAAATCTGATTAAAATCATAAAGAAAATAGTTGATGAAAATTAGAGGTCTTGGCATGACAAGTTAAAGTTAGCCTTATGGGCTGATAGGATTACTCCTAAAAGAGCAACAGGTAATTCACCTTATGTTCTTACATATGGAAAAGAAGCCAAATTGCCAATATCAGTTGAGCTACCAACTTTGAGTTACATAAAAGAGCTGGAATTACGTGAAGAACAACCAATGGAGATCAGGCTTGCACAACTAATTGAACTTGAAGATATTATAAAAGAGGCCTTGAAAACATTAGAAATACACCAGGCCCAAATGAAAAAGATATTTGATAAAAGAGTAGTCCCAAGAATCTTTAAAGAAAGAGATCTAGTTTTCAAATGGAATGAATTAAATAGCAGACCTGGTCAACATACAAAATTTGATGCTATGTGCGACAGACCATACATCATTATAGGATGCAAGCAACACAATGCACTCCAGCTTGCTAAGTTAGATGGAGAGGTGTTGCCAATCTCAGTCAATGGGATTCACCTCAAGTTATGCTATTAGAGAAGCAACCTTATGTTGCAAATAAGTGCTTTTGCACATTTAGTTTCAGTTATTGTTTTGTTTTCCAAGAAGTGCTTTTGTACATGTTGATGGTTTTGTCTTAAGCAAGCCAATTTAGTTTCAATATCAGTTTTGTTGTTGTGGTTTCTCTATTAGTTTTTAGTTGCAGAAGTTTTTCAAAGTTTAGGGTAGAAGAAGACTCATGTGTCCAATGGAATTGCAAGGCTATTGGTTCTAAATTGTTTGGCAAGAAAACACCCCTGAGAGGTTGCCAAAAATGTTACTAAATTTTGTTCACACTAAATTTAGCTAGACCGATTTGTAGTTGTTTAGAAGAAGTAAAAGAAAACTTTTAAAGTTTTGCATTTAGTGAATATTTAATGTCTTGACAAAGTAGAAATAATGATCAGTTGTCATGATAACCCAACAGTCCAATCAGGACTGTGAAATCATCATGACAAGTGAGTTAGATCATCAAGAAATCAAACAGTCAAGGAAGGCAATTGATCTAAACTATTTTATCTTTCAAGAGTTACAAGACAATTTGATTATTCAGATGATCATAATTGAAAGCAAGAAAGAAAGATATTCATTTGCACTATCATTTCATATCATTTTTGGAACATACATTTCAATTTCAGTTATTCTATCCTATGCATTGATTGAAAAGAAACATACATAAATCAAGTGCATAAGGTAAATTAACCAATCATGTTTAAAAGAAGAGTTTAAAAGTGTCCCACACAAGCCGTGGGAGTGACTAAACTGAGCAATGCAAACATATGCAAGCTATAGATCTGATGATAAAAGAAATGAGGAAGAACACATGATAAAATTAAATATCCATCATTTCCTAGAAGCAAGGCTGATATCCTTTGACTGGTTGATGTACTTATGGATGGCTGATCTCATATCTTCATCTTCAGCTCCAGTTGTATCAAGTGAACCTGCAAAAAATTGGGGAAAGTCCTGTAAGAGCTCTGGATAATTAATATTTTCATATGCTTTTATCAAACAGACATATCAACTTGTCACATCATGCATTTCATATGAAAGAGTCAAATTAGACATGTGCCATAAATCACAACATCATATAGAGGATCAATCAACTCCATAAGGTATGTTTTTATGCTAACTTGTTTGTCACTGTGTAGGTATAGGAAAAGTAATGTTGCTGATTTGAAAACATTAAAACATGTGGAGAAAATGTGGCTCCCATAAGGGTTGAGCCCATCATGTTTTCCCTTTTCTATTCATGTGAAAAGGATATTAGAATAAAGACAAGACCCATCATTCAAAGATATATCATGCATCATAAAATCAACTTGTAGAAAAAGTATGTCATCATGATCAGGAAAAGGACTAGTTGCTCCTATAAACTATGATTCACCTTGATTACCGTTGATTAAATTAGATCATATATGTTCAAAGTGCATGAGTCAACTTGACAGATTGCAGAAAATAGAAATGCAGCTATGAAAGGTACTTTTCTTATTTATACCATCATTAAAATGCCTTATTGCTGTCATATTTCATGTCATAGTTATCTATATAAGTCAAACTTCATTAAATCAGACTTAAGATATGACAGAAGCATGCAAATAAGATGAAGGACAGACTTGTGATCAAACAGTATAGGTGGGTAATCATCCATGACAGCTGATAAAAGCATCTGACAAGTGGTAGATACATGAGACCAGAATGTTAAGATACAGGTTAATAATTATGCCTTGAAGATGATTAGTCTTTTATCATATGATACTTTGAAGCTACAAGAAAGAGAAGAAATACATGCTACAGGAATCTTTTGATACAAAGAAAAAGATTCATAGTGTTAGGTATATGCCATGTGAGTACACAGAAAGTAAAAAGGAGAAGATATAGCTTCATACTTTTATAATATCATATGTTTGTTACAGCCATGCTTCTATCTAGTACAGGTAAAGACATTCATGTCTTTCTTTTCTATAGTTACAATCAAGTGAAAACAAATGATCAAAGACCAATATTATGAAGAGCTACAACTACAACAAGTCACTACAGATGGAACTATGGAGTCAACAAGATCAAGTGTTTATATTATCTTTTGAATTCAATATAATTGATAAAAAGGAGTGCTTATATAAGTGACAATATGCAAAGGGGAACACAGAAGGCAAATGATACAAGTGTTCATCTGAAACATAGTCTTGTTGTCTTTTAAAAGGTTTCAGGCATATTATTATGCATATAGAAGTGTCATGGACATAGTGCTATTTTTTCATATGCAGAGAAGAGAATAGTAGAAGGTATAATAGTATTACAGAGTGGTGGCAGTGACAGTTAGAGGGTTTTTTGCATGCACAAAAAAGAGTAAACCCTTGTCAAAGTTTCAAAACCATAATGCCATTTTTTGTTTACAGCAAAAAGAAAATGATACAATGCATATACTGTCATAGCCGTAATGAAATAAGGGTTACTAAGCAAGAAAAAATGAAACCCTTGTTTTAAAATTTGAAACCCTTATTTTAATTCCTATCATACAGTGAAATGAGTGTTACAGAGATGCATTTTCTACCATGGCTATGACAATGAGGGTTCCTACATTTATAAATGAAATAGCCATCTCAAAGTTTCAAACCCCTCATTTCTTTTTGTATTCTAGTAAAGATGAACGCCTACAGGAAGCAAACTGGAGAAAAGATAGCCGTAGCGTGGAGGAGTATTCTGTATACATAAGATTAAAACCCTTGTTTCATATTTGAAAAACCCTCAAGTAAAGATGCATCGGAACTCAAAGAAAATGCTACAGAACACATATGTGTAACGACCATGAGAGAAAGAGGAGTTTTTATCAAAAAACAAAGATACCCAGTTCATAGTTACAAAACCCTCATCATTTTTTCGAAGCTAAAGTGATGTCGAAAGATATACAGGAAAAATAGCAAGAGACTCACCTTTATTGTTGCAGAAGAGAGTTGTCATCATGGCCGTTTCCTCATTGTGAGGATTTCTCAAATATTTTTGTCACAGTTGCAAGTTTAAACACAAAGAAATCAAAGAATGGTGTCAAAGAAAGTTACAGAAGAAAGAAACTAGTATGACCGCGGCCATTTGAGTAAGAAAACTATAGAATCAAATGCAAACACCAGTCAAAGCTTCAATGCCATATTCACCAAGCTTCTGCCATTCGTCTTACGCATGAAATGAAAGATTTCGAGCACCAAAGAGCCAAGTATATGGAGAAAAAAACCAGAAGCCTCAAACCCTAAGCAGTCGGCCATGGAGAGGTTGCAGAGCAACGAGAAGTCAAAAATGCAAAGTAAAAATGAGGTTTCTTTTAGGGTTCTCACTATTTTGTTCGATGAAGCTTCTTTTCATTTTGATTTTTGACTTTGCAAATCAAAAAAAAAAATCATTACCTTATTTGAATGAAAGCTGTGGTCAAGACTTGAGAGGTATGATCCCTAGTGATCATTGTTTAGAGAGGTCAACAGGTGCCCTTTTTGCATATTATTTCCTAAGTCAAAGAATGGTCGGTATCATTAGAGGGTAAGGCTTATGCCTTAGATGCACTTTAAACATTCTTTTTCTCCTTATGGTTGACTGGCATATGGTCGAGATCCACTCAAACCTTGCATGGTCAAATCTATACCTTGTCTTCTTGCAATCAAATATTCCTCTTTATGATACATAACTCATGCAGGATGATCGAATATGGTCAAAGGGAGTTTTTATGCCTTGTGATCTTATCATCCAAAGTCAAAGACAAGAAATCATATGAAGACAATATAATGCATGTAGGGGATTGAGATTAGAGTTTGATTTTTGCATCATGGTGTTTGTATGGGCAAGTGAGGTGGTAGTTTTTTCTCACATGGAGATATAAGGGGATTTTGTTTTCTTCTAAGTCCTATTTTTGCTCAAATCATGCAAATTAGGCAAGTGTAATTGGAGAGAGAAGGGAATTATTTTTCTTTTTCATCATGCATGATTTTACAAATAAATCAATATAAGTAAATAATAAAGTAATATTCTACAAATTACTTTATTATTTTTCACAAGTTGTAAAATAAAAAATAATGCAAATTGTAACTAATAGTAAAATAATTATTCTAATTACTTTATTATCCACTCACATCAATTTTGCAAATGCAAAATCATGCAAATTGATGAGTTGAGTTAACTGAGGCCATTTTGGGACTTTTTGTTGATAACTGAGAGGGGGGGGGTGAATCAGTTATATTAATTATTTCAGCTTTCTGAACTTTCTTAATAATTAGTGCAGTATCACTTCAAACAAGCAAACATAACCATGAAATGGAAATACACATGACACAATATTTTTGACGTGGAAACCCTGTTAAGGGAGAAAACCACAGGGTGATTAACCCAAGATTGTATTCTCTGTTAGAAGAATAGAATTACAAAATGGCACTTGCCAATTAAGGCTCACAGCCCGAGCACACTGCTCACAAGAGGCCCACTGCCTACAAGAGACTCATTGTCTACAATTTATAAAGAGTGTAATACAATACTTGAACTGATAAGGAGCATCTACATATGCTGGAGTTTAGTTCCGGTTAAACTCAATACATTGATCTGCTGCACTTCATCCTTTCTCTTCCTTAGTGCTGCTGTGCTTTCACATACCAGACTTGCCTTAATGCTTTCACTCTACTCTACTACTTTTCTTCACACTTCACCAAAACCACCACACCTCTCACAACTAAATCTATCTTGTATATATATCCACACAAGTGATTTCATCACCTTTCTAGTCGGCATCTAGAATAGTCAATACAAACTCTGATCTGTCGGCTAAATCCTTGCTTACCAAGTAATGCGGATCAAGGATATACTTGTAGAAGTCATCAATCATGTCGGCTAATCATAACTTATGCCTTAAGAACCTTTACCAACATCAGTAACACATCGGGAATAATGTCTGATGTTCTGTCAGTCAGTTCTTCCTCTGTCCATACTGCCAATCAGGAACTCGACACTCAAGTATTCATATCTTTTTCTTCATCTATCACCGGAGGCTAAATCCTTGGAATCTATCAGTCCAGGTAGTCCTCTTGACTTCCCCAAATCCGCACTTTACCAAGATACTTCCTCTGAGAGATCCGGACCTGACTGTTAGACCTCACTACATGCTGTATTCTTGCTCACCGGACCTCAACACTTCTTCAATCTGACTTCCGGTAAAGACTCATCATGTCCTGCAAATGTGTGGGATAACCTTTGTTGCCATCAATGACAACATTCATGAATCCTTAGAGTGTCTCTTGCCAACACTTTTTGCATGATTTGGGGAGCAATTTGAGGAGTCTTGGTCAACTTCTTGGTCAAACATATGGAGAGGGTCAACTTGGAGCTATTTTTGCTCATTTTGTAGCAGTTTGGACCCTTGTTTTTAGGGATTTCTTGGTTTGCTCATGGATCACTTTGGAGGACTTATTTTTAGAGGTAGTTAGCTGCAGTTCCATTTTTCATGCCTCTTGGAGAGAGAAAACTATAAATTGTAAAGAAAAACTTAGTTTTTGCTAGTTCTTGCCTTTTTGCTCTTTACACTTTGAGAGAGAAAGAGGTTTTGTATCTCATTGATTACAGATTTTATAGAGATTACAACAGGTTATAGGTTCCATTTTTGTCTCTCTTGCAATATTTTTCTTTAGTTTTTTATTGAAATCAAGTGTTTTCCTTTCCATTGATGCTACCTATATGGATGTTTTGATGAAATTTTAATGTGTTTTAATATCGAAACCTTTAAAATTATTGTCTCATTCTTATTTGTAAGTGTTAAGCATATTGATATCACATGTCTTAGGTTGTGTTACTGAAATCCTTTCTTTCATGTTGTGAAGAATCCTTTTCCTTCATAAAGAATAGTTTTTCCAGCTTTCCTTAGAAACATTTATGTGATTATTGTGTCAGAAGTGGATTGTGTAGGTAAGATTTCTGAACTCTATTGTGAATTAGATTTGCAATTTTTCCATCATTACTAGATACATCACCAAAATTTTACAGTTTTATTACCTTAGAGATTCTTTCTTACCCTTTTCCAAATCAAAAAATTAGTTTCAAATTGAACATTTTAAGGGAACCAGCCCATAACCTGGAGGTTCAAACTCATTATAGGTCACCCACAGCTTGAGTTTGTCCCCATGTTTCGAAGGATTGCAGAGTTTCACAGCTTTGCATAAGGGTGCAATCCTCATCGACAACACTTATAAAATAAAATTTGAAGAAATTATTGTTGATCACACTTTTACAATTTGCCAAGCTTTCAAACTATCTTGTTGTCACAAATTGAATGGGTTTATCTTTTTACTTAAACTCAAGCCAAAGTGGGTGAGGAGGTGCTCACACAATTTTTTCCATGTGAGGAATACTTTTTCCCTAACCATTGATACCTTCGGACATCTTTTTTCTTTAGGTGGAACGAATCAATGTAGAGTGTTTAATCCATGGGAATTTGATTGAATACAAAATACTATTCTCCACTATATAACCAACTTATATGGTTATCACCATCAAATTCAAGAAAGTCAAGATTCACTTACACACTAGTCAAAGTGCCGACACATGGCAAAATATCTCTACCACTAAGTGGGATGCTTATCTCCTCATGTGAGGATAAAATTACATGTGGTCACCTTCCACGTAGGATGACACATCACCGTGCCAACTCCCACAAGATGATGAAATAGGACTTGCATCCAAAATACATTAATAGGCAATAAATAAATAAATATAATTAATTAATAAAAGGAATTACCAAGGTTGAGACACCTTAATTCCCAACATTCTCCCACTTGTTGAACACTTTGTAAGAGCCAATGGAAATGATAGGATTTAACTGCTATTGGCCGAGAGGCCCATAGACTCCGAACACCATCTGAACTTGTCTGTGCCCACTGGTTTTGTCAATGCATCTGTAACATTCTTCAAAGTGTCTACCGTCTCCAAATTCACCTTCCCATCCTCTACCATGTCTCGCACGAAATGAAACTTTACATCAATATGCTTTGTTGTGGCATGGAAAGTTGGATTCTTTGCTAGGCAAATCACACTTTGACAGTCACAACAAATCGTAATCTATCTTGCATCAATACCAATATCTGAACACAATATCTTAAGCCAAATGGCTTCCTTGCAAGCATGAGTTGCTTCCATATACTCAGCTTCTGGCGTGGACAAAGCGACCACAGGTTGCCACTTACTCATCCAACTAATTACACCACTGAATATAGTAAACACGTAAGCATTGGTGGATCTCCTGTTGTCAATGTCATCGACCCAATCAGAATCCATGAATCCATGAATACAAACTAAATGCGGAGGTCCTGTATGATTACCATGATAGCATATGAAATACTCAGAAGTACCCCTCAAATATCTAAACACTCTCTTTACTGCATCCCAATGTACCCATCCAGAATTAGCCATAAATTGACTAAGGACTCCCATTGCTTGGGCAATGTCTAGTCTTGTATAGACTGTGGCATACATCAAACTACCAACAACACTAGCATAAGGTACTCTGCTTATCTCCTCCACCTCAGAAGGAGATTTTGGAAAATCATTAATAGATAACTTTGTCCCCAGTGAAACAGGAACAGATAATGGTCTACAATCTGCCATGCTGAACCTATCCAACACGGTCTTCACATACTTACTCTAGCTTAACCAAAGTCTTCTGTTAGCTCTGTCTCTTCTGATTTCCATTCCTAGAATATACCCAATGGCTGACCCTAGATTTTTCATCTCAAGCTGTGCTGACAACTGAGACTTCAAATCAGAAATCATATTCTTACCATTCCCAATTAACAACATATCATCAACATACAATGCAATAATGAGAATGTGATCATTGTCAAATTTATAATAGACACAATGATTTAATTTTGATCTCAGAAATACAATCGACAACTCAAAGCAAATTTCATATACCACATCCTAGGAGACTGCTTCAAACCATACAAAGACTTCTTCAACTTGCAAACCAAATTTTCTTTACCTTTCTCTATGTAATACTCTGGCTGTGACATGTAAATCTATTCCTCTAAATCACCATGAAGGAATGCTGTCTTCACATCCATCTGCTCCACCTCTAAGTCATAAGATGTTGCAAGAGATAACAGGAACTAGATAGATGTTAGCTTTGCAACAGGAGAGAAAATTTCACCATAATCAATTCCCTCCACTTGTGAGTACCCCTTCGCAACCAGTCTGGCCTTGTACTTTTCAACACTACCATCTGTACCAAATTTCTTCTTGAACACCCATTTGCATCCAATAGGTTTCCGTGCTTCTGGAAAAGGCACCAAGTCTCATGTTTTATTCTTCTCCAAAAAAGCCATCTCATCTTCCATGGCCTCCTTCCAGGAACTTGCATCTTTCATGCCCATAGCCTCTATCACAGTTCTAGGTTCATCAGTGTTAGTAAGCAAAGCAAAAGCACAACTAGAATCAAGTAATGAATAACTGAACCTATCAGGTTGCTTCCTTGTTCGTGTAGACCTCCTCGATGGCTGAGGTTGAGGTTCTACTTTTTCTTCTAAACTTTCAGAGCTGCTAGAGTTCTCCTTATCATCAGGTCTCACAGGGTCTGTCAGTTCAGTCTTCTTAGGGGTAGAAGGAAACTAAACCACATCCTCTTTCTTTTCTATTTCTTCTGCCTATAGAACAACAGGAGAAGGTGTTAGCTCTCTGAAAATAACACTTCTACTATACAACACTTTGTCAGCCATAGGATCCCAAAGCTTGTATCCTTTCACACTGATGCCATAGCCAATGAAAATACACTTAACAGCCTTGTTCTCCAATTTAGACTGTTTCTCCCTAGGCACATGTGCATATGCCTCACAACCAAAAGTATGAAGATGTCTAATTGAAGGCTTCTTACTAGACCACACCTCCATAGCTGTCTTACCAATAAGAGTTGATGTAGGAGATCTATTTACCAGGTAGCAAGCAGTGGCTACAGCTTCAGCCCAAAACTTTTGTTCAAGGCTTGCTCCACTAAGCATACTTGTAGCCTTCTCCATCAGTGTCCTATTCATCCTCTCTGTAACTCCATTTTGCTACGGGGTGTATGGAGTTGTCTTATGTCTTTCAATCCCTTGCTCTTTACATAACTTATCAAACTCTATCGAACAAAACTCACCACCGTTGTCAGTTCTCAAACACTTAATCCTTTTACTAGTCTGATTCTCAACAAAAGATTTAAACTCTTTGAACCGACTAAAGACTTCAGACTTGCTTCTGAGAAAATAAATCCATGTCCTTCTACTATAATCATCTATAAAAGATACAAAATATATAGATTTGGAAATTGAAGGAGCACTAATAGGACCAAACACATCAGAATGAGTAAAGTCCAACACACTAGAAGACTTGTGAGAACTAGAGTAAAATTGAACACGGTTTTGCTTTCCATATATACAATGTTTGCAAAAGTGAAACTTGAGATTACAATCACTTAACCCCTCAATGAAGTTTTTATTTTTTAGGGTTCTAAGACCCTTCTCACCAATGTGGCCAAATCTCTTATGCCATAACATTATCTTTTTAGTAGGAAGCTTAACTTCCAAAGCATGAGCAGCCTTGGGTACCCAAAATGCACTACCATCAGGATTTGATACAACATATTTCTTGACTGTTGGTTCAAATGGTGGGGATGAAGTGACTACAGCTCTTTTCTTCGAGTCAGAAGAACTATTGCATTGTGAAGTGCATGCCTCTAGCTGAAATAAAGTACCTCTCTGAGTACCCTTCACAAGCATCATAGATCCTCTAGTCATCTTGCATCTGTCCTTCAAAAAGATAACTTGCACACCTGCATCATTCAACTTACTTACAGAAAGCATGTTTCGTGCCAAGTCTGGGATGTGCATGACCCTAGAGATCCCCTTCACTCATCCATCAGGGAATTGGATTGAGACTCTTCCATGACCAATAATCTTTAGATGAGAATCGTCACCCAGGTACACTCTTCCACCATCAAACTCTTCATACTTCATGAACCAGCTTCAATACGAGGTCATGTGGAATGATGCACCAGAATCAATCAACCACACATCATCATATGCATGGGTGGTGAGGGCTGTGATGAAGGCATCACCATCATCTTATGACTTGTCAGAATCTGAGTCTAGAACATTCTTCTTCTTCTTTTTATTTTCCTCTTTGCATTCCTTTCAGAAATGCCCAGTTTTTCCACAGTTCCAATAAAGAGCCTTGGACTTTCCAAGAAATTTGGATCTCCCACGAGATTTGGATCTACCC
Source organism: Cunninghamia lanceolata (assembly GCA_027924645.1). NCBI lineage: Eukaryota > Viridiplantae > Streptophyta > Pinopsida > Cupressales > Cupressaceae > Cunninghamia > Cunninghamia lanceolata. Next base: position 1,425,422 of record BSBN01000281.1, on the reverse strand, counting down.
TTCTCAGTTTTCTTGTCCTTCTTTTTCGCTTTCTCCTTGGGTCTTCCACGAACTGCAAGAGCCTCTTTAGTTGCTTCAGAGGACTTTCTCCACGTCTCTTCAGATAACAACAAAGATACCACTTCATCCATTTTGAAATTGGATGTGGTGCTCTCGATAGCCATAACAAGATGGTCTCACAAGTCTGGCAAAGAATAAAGCAAGGTCATACAATGATCCTCCTCCTCCATCTTCACACCAACGGAAGTTAACCATGTAACTAACATGTTGAAAGCATTCAGGTGATCTGCAATAGATCCTCCATCCTCCATCCTCAGAGAATACAACTTCTTTCTTAGAAAAAGCTTGTTCACTAGGGATTTGGCCTGATAAACATCTCCCAGCTTCTTCCAAAGATCTTTCGTGGTCTTCTCCTCATGGACATTTAACAGGACATAATCAACTAGACTAAGTCTTATGAGACCCTTAGCCTTCCAATCTTTGAGATCCCAATTAGCTTGTGCCATTGCAGTTGGTTTTACACTGGAAACAGTTTCCCATAGGTCTCGATCAACAAGCATGTCTTCCATCTTAAGTGTCCATAACTCAAATTTTGTGCCATTGAACTTCTCCACCTCTAATCTTCTGGATGTGCTTGCCATCTCCTTCCTGCAACAAGATTACAGAATACTCTATACAGACTCCCACTCAACCTAAGATTAGCTCAAAAAACCCCTACCTAGCAGCTAGAACCAAAACTAGCCAGGCTCTGATACCAACTGAAAGGAAGCTAGGTATGTAAAAATTGAAATTGCTTCCTACACTAATCTAAAGAGGAGAGATGAGTGTAAATTCTTTTTAACCTTTACAATTATAGTGTTATTAAACCAACAACGGAAATATTGCAGCAATACACAACACAAGAATGCAAGACAGAAGAAAGAGAAATAAGATATAACGTGGGGAAACCCTTATAGGTGAAAAAACCCACACTCCAAAACCTACACAATGTATTATCAAAACAACAAGGTTTACAACACACTTGCAATGCAAGTCTTTATAGGAGTCTTCGACACTCATATCTGGAGACAAACCGACAACATAACAGTACTTGTCAATCACATAATACATCTCCTCTCAAAGCACCTACTTAAATAGAAGTTTACAAGGCAAAAATAAACTTTCCTTAAGATGGGCATCCAACTTGGCCTCATGGCCCAAAACCCATGCCTAGCGACACTTGTCCAACACTGTAGCATGGTAATGACACTTGTCACATCACCCCATCCTAATATGGTCACCTATTCCCAAGTTGGGCAATGACAGATGCTCTTATGCATCTTACGACTATCATTGAATCCATCATAACTGACAGATGTTATAGCTGTAAGAGAATCTGTCATACACTGACTAAAAATAGCATATTCTCTTACAACATGTCATAACCCTCTTTGGGGCGCCCAAATATGCCTTCTTCCAAGATGCCTTGAGACACATGTCTTTACCTGTCATAGAACATTCCATTTACGACTCTTACGCGTCATAGATTCTATCATAGGAATCTATCATAACCATTTTAGTCAAGATTCACTTACACATTAGTCAAAGTGCCAACACATGGCAAAATACCTCTACCACTAAGTGGGATGCCCATCTCCTCATGTAAAGACAAAATTACATGTGGTCACCTTCCACGTAGGATGACACATCACCGTGCCAACTCCCACAAGATGATGAAACATGACTTGCATCGAAAATACATTAATAGGCAATAAACAAATAAATACAATTAATTAATACAAGGAATTACCAAGGTTGAGACACCTTAATTCCCAATAGTATTACTCAAATTTTTTGTCAAATGTTGGCTTGTGGTGATTTACAAGGATGACATTGGGTGACAAATTTATCCTTAGTAATTTAGCCATCTTGAGAGCTTCCATTAATATGGTAAGATTAAATATTTTGAATTTTGCATGAATGTCTTCATTCAAGCCACTTATAAAAATAAATTTTGAAGAAATTATTGTTGATCACACTTTTCCAATTTGCCAAACTTTCAAACTATCTTGTAGTCACAAATTGAATGTGTTTTTCTTTGTACTTAAACTCAAGCCAAAGTGGGTGAGGAGGTGCTCACACAATTTTTTCCATGTGAGGAATACTTTTTTCCTAACCATTGATACCTTTGGACATCTTTTTTCCTTCGGTGGAATGAATCAATGTAGAGTTTTTGAGCCATGTGAATTTGATTGAATACACAATACTATTCTCTACTATATAACCAACTTATATGGTTATCACCATCAAATTCAGGAAAGTCTAGTTTAGGTGTATGTTGATTCTATCTAAGATATTTTTGGATTTGGAAACTATTCTATCTAGAATGAGAGTTCTCTCTGATATTTGGATGTCCACTACATTGGTATTATTAACTCATGGTGTCATATTTGGTATTAAGGTCAATTAACTAGTTGTTAAGATCATCAATTTGTTCTAACTTGTCCAACTTGGATAATTGGTCAAAAATATAGTGGATTGTGTTAATTGAATGTTTGTATTTCTTCATCTAAAATTTCCAAAGAAAGGTCATGTGAGTCCTATGATTTATGGCTACCAACCATTTCAGTCATCTTGGGCTAATGAGGGGTTATCAAAAAATTATATACCAAACTGATAAGTGAGGTGAAATAATTAATTTGGGATAATTTTTAAATGGATGTAACTAACATAATTCCTTGGTTCTAAATGCTATGGCTCATTGATCCACTATAAGACTATACAAATATGCTTATATCTACCATTATTTAACCATATATGGCTAAATCTATTCACAGGTAGGGTTTAAGTGGAAAATTTCTAGCATAGGTGTGTCTAGTTTATATGCTCTTTGATATACCTTTCCCATTCATAAATAATAAACTAACCTAATATTTTAGAGATCTAAATATGAATGATTCTACCATCTCATAGTTGCATTGTCCCATCTTTGAGGTATGAAGAGAGTAACTTCATGATGGTAACCACTAACTAGTGCATTACAAATTTTATATGGTTAATGAATTCATATGGTGGAGTTTCTCTAAACCCTAAAGGACTCTTTGACATACACAAAGGTACATGGAAGTTCATGATCATATAAAAATGTTATATACAACCTAAGTGAGTTGAATCCCACGTCACTTCATAGACTAAATTAGGATACCTAGCCAAAATGACAATTGTATAAAGATATTTAAAAACTCTCAACATACAGTTTCCAACTTAGACCACTAGTGTAGGAAAAAAAATAGTAAAAAATGGTTAGAACCCCAGTACTTTCACCCCTTTTGATTACCAAGATCCTATAATAGTGAGGTGAGAGCATACAATGTATAGTTGTATTAAGCCACTGAACTATTGTTGTGTTTGTGGAATATGGCCCTAGAAAGAGCTCTAATTCCACTTAGAACAATTATCAAACTAAAGCAATAACATATGAAAAAGAACACAAAGTAAAACCACAAAGTTGTGTCATAGTTTTATAAAGGAAAATGAAAACACAAGTCCACCTTTTTAACTAATTATGAAATTTGAAGTTTTTAATGTAGTTTACATAGATCTATATTTTTTTATTTCAAAATTATTTGGATACAACTTTTTATAAAATTGACACTATAATTTAATTGGTAAAAAAAGTTCAAAAAATAAGGTTAATGGCCCTCCACTTTTTAATACTAAATCTCATTTTTTCCATTTCTTTTTTTTCTAATTTTAACTTGAAACATTAGGAAAAAATTATATTTAATGTGAAACTTTAGTGTATGCATTATTTTTTAAAATTTTAATAATTTTTTAATAAATGTTTAAAGTCATGTGTACTAAAAATATAATTTTTTTGATAAGCCTCCATGTTTTATCCTTACTATTTATCAAAAGTAGAAAAAATCACATCTCAATAAGGATTCTCTCCTCTAGTACATCATATTTTTTTAATTTTTAAAATAATTTTTAGTATACTTTTTTAAATTTCCAATCAACCCTATGTTTGGCTTGAATGACCTACTTATAGTGAACTTATATATATATATATATATATATATATATATATATATATATATATATATATGCTCTTAGATCTACCAAAGGGTTTTTTATTTTTTTAAAAATATTTGTAATGTATGAAAATATGGTGAAAAGATATATATATGCTCTTAGATCTACCAAAGGGTTTTTTATTTTTTTTAAAATATTTGTAATGTATGAAAATATGGTGAAAAGATAGGGGTTTTCAAATGGTTTGAGAAATAAGAAACATAGATGCCACATTTGCTACCAACAAGATGTTATGGATGGACTTATTATGGCTAAAATAGTTTTTGCTAGAAAATAAAATAAATTATATATATATATATATATATATATATATATATATATATATATATATATATATATATATATATATATATATATATATATATATATATATATATATATATGCGCTCTTAGATCTACCAAAGTGTTTTTTATCTTTTTAAAATATTTGTAATGTAAGAAAATATGGTGAAAAGATAAGGGTTTTCAAATGGTTTGAGAAATAATGAAAATAGATGCCACATTTGCTACCAACAAGATGTTATGGATGGACTTATTTTGGCTAAAATAGTTTTTGCTAGAAAATAAAATAAATGGCTACTCTTAAGGGCCTTTAAATTTTGAAATGTTCTAGTCACAACACTAGCATCCATATGGGCACTACAATATTCTATCTAGAAGTGTTTTGACCATAAAGAGCTGCAACCAAAACACTTCTAGCTAGAATGCCTTAGCTATCCTGAAGTGCATTAGGACACAACTTTGTGCTTTTACCCCAAATTCTCGGAAAGAGATGTGAATATGCTAATATTGATGAATTTGGAAGAAATATCACGCCTTTTTGAGAGGGCAACCTCCTTAATAAAAAATCTCTATTAAAAAATAAGACTTCAAGATAATGTTATTTTTATGACAACACCAATATAAAGGCCTTGTTGGGTCCTAAAATTGTAGCTCCACAACCCTGGAGTATTTTCTTACCTTCAGGACTAGGGACTTATCTTCAAGATGGTAAGGGCAGGGGCTCATCAACTAATCATGGATGGTTAAAGACCAATTGATGATAGTGGATAATATGTCCTTCACTTCAAGCTTAGCTGGACTCAGGAGGGTATTCCTAGAGGTGTCCCTGACATGATTGAAAATAATGAATGAGTGAACAAGAAGAAATGTTATATCTAGAGTATGATTGACTTCTAAGACTATCACTAGGTCATAAGCTAACCAACTACAAATAAAACCTTTATTTAAGATGATGAAGGCATCATTGCATAAATTCAAGAAGAGGGTACACACGCGTGATTATCCAAGATAAAAACTATTGCATCTTACTAAAAATGTTTCCCTACTTGAATCACTAAATCATGAGATGCATACAAAGTATTAACCTACTCCTAAACCACTCATTAAAGATACAATTAATTTTGAGGAATATGATTGATCATAAACTTCTAGGACCAATGCCCATCCTAGTGGGTTATAGAGTCCAAGATTACAAAAGGAAACAAGCAAACTTGAAAATCACAACCGAAGCTAAATCTATGCATAAACATACATCAAAGATATGGTATCACATAAATGAACATACTTAAGAATCCATTTTTGTACTACAAAAATCCATGTTCAAAGATGAAATGACCATTGCAAAGAGTCTGTAATGAATTAGAAAGTTGTTACATTCATCAAATCATTAGTCACACACATACTAGCAAATGTGGTAAGAGAAAACCTTTGAATACATTGGAAGATTCCCCTAAAGACTCACAAATCATTTATCAACACCATTTCCATGTTGAAACCTTCTAGTGATTTACAAAATATGCTAGCTCTATTTACACACTAGATATTATAGAAATTGAAACCCTAGATGACCTTAGATACTTGCAGACTCTTGGAAACAAAGAATGATCAACCCCTATTACATATTTCAACTTCCTATTTATACATTTCAAAATCACATTATTTGTAGCCAGTTGGGAATTTTAGAATCCTTTGCAAATTGTAGCATTAAACACTTACAAGTATGTTGAATCCCTAGAAAATTTCCCCAAGCCACGTGCAAGGCAAGCTAGTAGGAGCAAAATGTATTTCCTACTCATACTGGTCTATCTGGAACACGTGTAAGGGGCATCAAAAGATAGGTTGCAATTGTCACATTCATGGCATCCGTTATCATTCTCTTCATCCTTCTTTGAAACTTGCTATGGATCAAACTCATGAAACAAATAATGAATTCTAGGAAGAAAAAAACTAAGTGAACAATTACAATAGTCAAATCCTCATATAATGGCAATTTGGGAGGTTAATGGGATGTTCTGGAGAGTATCGTAGGAGTTTCGAGAAATTGTAGGAATTCAACCTAGAACATGATATGGGAAGTGGACATTAGAAGTGGAAGGAATGAAATCCTGAAGGAGGGGAAGGTTTCAATAATGGAAGGAATTGAATGATTTGGCCAACAAGACAAATGTAGAAATTTGACCAGGAATTAGATGAGGATGGAAGAGGAGCATAGAAACTAGGTGGAACTAGAGGTGGGAACTAGAGGGAGGAAGTGGATGAGAAATGCATGAAAGAGGCTTAGAAGCCTATTGGGTTTCCACAAAGGAGGGAAACAAGTCTTTTGATGAAGAGGAAAATTGTAAGGAAAACATGTAGAACTAGATGCTAGAATGAGATATAGGGTGAAGGGAAGAAATCTTGAAGTCTAAATGGAAAGTTTGCATGAAAGAGGAAAGTGAAGGAATTGGCCAAGGGGAACTTTGTAAGAAATCGATATGAAACCAGATATGGGAATAGGATGGAAGAAATGGATGAGGTGTAGAAGTAAGGAAAGATCCCACAAATAGGATTGGGAAGAACATGAAAAATGGTGAGGGACCCTAAAGGTGGATAGTGAAGCCTTGAAAATATGAAATCCAATAGGAAATTTCTGTAAAACATGAAGTAGAAGAAAAAAGGGTATTGGGAGGCTTGAACATGATAAATGTAGGAATCCTACATAGGACTAGATGTAGGAAGTGGATAATGAAAGTCACAAAATGAGGTCTAGCACCCCAACATGATCCTACTTGAATCAAAGCAAATAGGTAAAGTGAACAAGACAAAGGCCTGATGGAAATTCACAAAATTTTCATGTGGAACATGATGTGGATAATGGACAGGAGATGAAGGGATCACATTTGATTACATATTGAAACAAAATGGGAAAAAGGAAGAAAATGGAAAAGGTGAAGGAAATGACAAAGTCTAATGGAACTTTTGTATAGAGAAGGAGCTTAGGAAAAGACGTGGAAGGGAAGGAAGATGTTTGATAAGACCCAGAAAGTTTGCAACTCTACCAAAACCTTAGAAAATGACTAGAAACCTTTAGGACTAAGAACTCTTTTGAATTTTTACAATTTCCAACATACAAAAGGAACATGAGGGATGACTTAGAGAAACACTTAGGAGAATATGACTAAGGTGCAACCCATTCAAAATGTCTCAGATTGGTTATATATGATGGGTATAGCAGGGATAATGCACAAAGTGGGCAAAGACTTGGATTTCATATTTTTTAGATTGGGTCCCAACAAGCCTCACAAATAGTGACTTATAAGGTACAATATCGTGTGATTTAAATCCAAACACTTAATATGAATTCATTACATTATTACAGTTTGATGTGATACATGTGAGATAAATCCATAGAATGTAATATTAACTAATTAACTAAACTTTTGGTTATTATAATGTTTGGAATAATAAAATGTTAGGATGTAAGGTTCTTAATAAAGGATCATGTTCTCCTCAATCAAACCACTAGGTAGACCAATTCAATAAATTATAAACAAAGATCAAGGACAAGCATCAATATGCCTACCTGTAGCTAAGTTTGCAGATGTTAATGTAGCAATGAATGCTTAGATGTGCTTTTTGAGTGATAATGTAAATTAGCAATAAGATTTATTGATTTTAGATTCTAGATGTCTAAAATGAATTAGGCTTTGTTCTTTTATACAACGACCTAAAATACAATTTGAAATGTTTTGCACTTCAAGTCAACACATAATGATTAGTTGGAGGGGAACAATACGAGGTTATGCAATTTGAATTTTAAATTTCAAAAATATGGTTGATTTCAAACTATAGAATTAAAACAACATTGATTTTATGCTATAAAATTAATCTACATTTACGAATGGGTAAACAAGGAGCAAAATTAGTTCCTAGAAAGGTGTAGAGACAAAACTAGTCTAGATTCAACAGAAATAAAACACCCCACTTGTATGTTATATGTTGCATAAAGACTAACTTAGTCAAAGTGTTCATCCAAAACAAAGGAGAAAAATGCAAGGATACAATATTTACCATTTCCATATAATAAAGAAAAATAATATTTATGCAATAATTAATTGTAAAAATATAAAAATATTATATTTTAAAAATTTGAAAATTAATTAAAATATAAAAAAAACCTTTAAAATTATTAATTGAGATACCTAATTAAATTGAAATTAAAATAATATAATAAGAATTGTGAGACAAAATCAAACATTGTATCAACTATGTAGGGGAGGTACGTCGTGTAATCAAAACTGAAAGCCAGAATTACACAGTCGTAGATGTCTACAATAATCAGACCTCAATACTAATTGAGGACGATTATTTCGATAGCTGTACATCTTCATATGATCTCTTTGACTGGACAAATGACACGAATATCTTTGATAGCATCCGCAAACAGAGCAAGATTCTAACAGTCCTCTAGTGTTCTGCACGCTGTGCACTCGATGGCGTGTCTTTACTTTCGTTTCTAGGATGTACTCAGGAACAAGTGATTTTTGAAGTGGGAATAGCACATTTGAATATTACAGAGGACCCATTATTTCAGAATTGTGGCAGTTGTAAGTCAAGCGATGGTTGGTGTGGGTATAATATTTCCGATTTAGCGAAGTTCCTTTGCTTCTGCAATGATGCAACCCATCCAAATCAATGCCCACGGGGTATTTGGTTCAAATATCTCTATATTTGCCTCTTGGTACCTAATTAAGTTTAGTTGCCTTACAATTTGAAAACAAAAAATGAGAATTTGCATTATCTGTCAGTTAGTTTTATGAATTTTATTTTTTGTATCTGATTAGCATTAACCATATTTAAACAGGCAAGAGCTCAAATCATGGAGCTATAACAGGTAAAGGCTAAGGGCCTTTTTCTTGAATTTTAAAAATCTTGTAAGTTTCATTCATGGTGGAGTTACTGATCTATGTTACTACTCATCAATACCAGGTATAGCCATTGGAGCAAGTGCTTTAATAATAGTAGTAGCACTATTGCTTGTGGTTATTTATCGAAAGAGGTCATTCTTCTTTAGAAGACTCCAAACTTCTATTACAACCAAACTTGTGAACTCAGGGTCTATTTGGAAAGTGGACAATTTTCTCCAAAGTTATATTCATCAAATGCCCACCAGATATTCATTCTCTCGGATAAAGAAGATCACCAGCAACTTTTCAGATAAATTGGGGGAAGGAGGATTCTGTGTCCTTTATAAAGGAAAGCTTCGGCAGTAGTTTTTTTTGGTGGCCGTTAAATTTATTGATCAATCAAGATATATTGAGAGTCAGTTCATGAACACTCTACTTAAATATTATCCATTTCAATGGTCAAACAGTCAATAATAATTTTACACCTCATTCACAATAAAAAGTGGTAAATATTTGTTTTATTTTTATTGGCCAAAATTGGCATTTGATTGCTGAAGTGGATGATATTTAAGAATAGTTGTTCATGAACATGGTCGCAACTCTAGGAAACATTCATCACATTTATTTGGTTCCCCTGATGGGCTATTGTTTTGAAGGATTCTGATGTAGGAGCATCACTCTAGTTATGTTTTTGAGGTCAAATTTGAGGTCAAGAATCCTAGTTTATGTTTTTAAGAACCATTTTGAGGTCAAGAGTCCTGGATCAGTGTGTGAAGGTCTTAGGGAGTCCATTGGGATCATTTCCAATAGTTTAGGTTGTTTAAATAGGCCTAGAAATTCAAATTTTGGATTTTCCCGCCAAAACCAAATTTGAAATTTATAGAGGTTTTTGGCTTATTGGAGAGTTGGGGGTTGGTCCTCAATCATAGAATTAGGTTTGTTTATGCAAATAAGGTCTTAGAAGACCATGTAAAGTCTCTTTTCAATATTAGGTTGTGTAATAGGGCAGAAATTTAAAAGTTTGGAGACAATATCATTTAGGTTTTGAGGAGAAACATGTATGTATGTGATATTGTAACTAATTTTTTGGTTGTTTCCATGAAAAGGATGAAGAAGAATGCTCCAAGAAGATTATGAGACAATTTTATCTTTACTATACCTTGCTTCTTGTTCTATGTCTTTCTCTTTGTTGTTTTGTTTTGTCCCTTTATTTCAATTTATATTATTGTTATACATCATTATTTTGCACTCTAGTTATTTCTAGAAGCTCTTGGTATTTGTTGTTTCTTGTTTTTGTTTTGTTGTGTGCAAAAAATTCAAAAATCCATACATAAATTCATATTTTGCAATTGTTCTAGATGGCAGAACGTAACAATACTACAATGTGCCAAAAGGATGATAGTGTGTCACACTAGCATCCTAGACATTGAGTTGTTCAGGTTATTTGTCAAGTTCATTTAATTTTCTCTTTTATACTATAAATTTTATTTTTTGATTCCATCCTTTAGATTCTAGTTATTCTCATTTTTATTCTATTACCCAACTCTCTTTCCTTCTTGTTCAAGAATAGTTTAATAGGAAGGAAAATTTATATGTAAAACTAGTTTGTTTCTATTATTTGTTAGTCATAATAATAAACTAGTAGAGAAAAAGATAAAAACATTAGATCTCCTAGCTTTATCTTGTAATTTGGGGATAATGATAATTTTAAGTTAATCTAAAGAACTAAAACCACTTTCTCCTGTATTTATAAGTACCATGTATATATGAACACTATCATGCTAATTTTTAAGTAAACCAAATAATCTACAACAATTTCATTTATGATTTTTATTTATCTTTATTAATACCTAAATCTCACTTATGTAAATAAATTTAGATTTTCCCTTTTTAACATCTCAATTAATTATGGAGGTGCATTTTAATTTGGCCACTAGGTAAGTTGAAAGCCTAGTCCATGAAGTAGAGTCCACCCCATAGCATTACATAACATTACATCTCTTTGTACATGAGAAAAAAGTATGGCGTGCTACTTTCTCCCTACATCATATATTTTCTAAACCGATCATCATTGGCCCGATGTCACGTGATTCCTATTTGGAAGTAATCAGCTAATTCAGGGTGCTATTTACTTACCATAAATTGTAATTGTTTCTTTGTTCATTTCAAATACGCACGGACCGTATGTACATAGTCTCACGTGCTTTTAGCACTTGCACACATATGAGGTTCAAAGAATATGTGGCTAATTAAGATGTAGTGCTAATACATGAATAGTTGGCCATAATTTAAATGCACTTTTTATATCATATATTTTCTAAACCGATCATCATTGCCCCGATGTCATGTGACTGTACTGTATGCAAGCTCGCATAAGAAATAAAAATGAAAGGTATTTACCTACCATAAATTGTAATTTAACAACTACTATGTGGGCACTTGCCTATGTTATCATTAGCCACGTATTCCTTGAACCTCGTACAGGTGCAAGCTCGCATAAGAAATAAAAAGGAAAGGTCACAATCATGGCGATATTTACTTACTGTAAATTGTATTTTAACAACTACCATGCGGGCACCTGCCCATGTAAATTAGCCATGTATGGGTGCCAGATGTAAAACTCATGCACAGAGAGTTTGGAACTATTTGCCGCTTGATTTGGATTATTGTAGGATTTTAAGTGTGTTATAGGGTGTACTTTCTAATTGATTTTGATTCCTGCAGCTATCTTTTTTTGGTGAAGTATCATTGTGTAGGGACGAAGTGCAAATAAAGAATATGGCGACAAGAAGCGGTGAGGTTTCTTTTGTAGCGTTGCCAAAAAGTATTTTCATTCAAGGAAAGGCTAATCCAATTTGTGGTGACCTCCCAGAATTGCCAGAGTGCAGCATATATCAGCGCTTGAATTGCAAAATTTTGATTATTTGAGTCTCGAGCATGATGTATCACTTAATGAAATTTGGTTAGAGCTGGAGGACCTCAAGTTTGATAAAGAAGGAAGCTGCGCACTTTTTGATTTTCCAATGGACATCGATTTCGATATCTTGCCTAGAATTGACAATGCAAAGGATTTTGTTGAAGCACTGAAGAATTTGGAAGTGGAGGAGGAGAAAATTTCAGCAGACACAAATTATTTGCAGGAAATGTTCAACGATTCCGAAGTAGAATCCGTCAAAATTGTAAAGTCTTCTTCCAGACATCCAAAGAAGAAAATCAGTGGCCTTATCAAGTGAAACCGTCTTCGTGAGGAAGCAGTGAATATGATGAGAGAATGGTTAAACAAGCACATGAGCAATCCTTATCCTACTAAAGAAGAGAAGCTTAAGTTATTATAACACACTTTGGTTTGCTTCATGTATTTCAATTGCTGTTGTTTTTTGGTGGTTATTATTTATCCATCCAAAGCAACACAGTATAGTGAGAGAAACGAAAAAGGGTTTTGTTGTTTATTATTTCTTGCTTATATGTATTTTGGCAACTTCTGCCACGGCATTGAATGACAAAGGTTTTCATTTATCTAGATAAGAAAATGAATTAGGCTGAATTAGAAGATTGATCTGCATAGTAAAGATTTGAATGGATGCAATGAACATTAGCAATAGCTTTCTTTTCTTCTCTAGTACAAAGATCTTTTATAAGTAATAAATGTAGATGTTGCAACAAAAACAACTTGAAATTTCTCTATCCTTTATTATATTTTTTAGGATAGTTCAGGTTCCACTTGAAGATTAAGAGCTAAATCATTTTTTGAACTGTAGATAGAGAAGGCTTGAATCCACCATTAAATAGTGTGCTTATTTTAAAAGAGGGGAAAAAAATACCTTTCACCATTAAATTCAATGGTCTTTAATAAAATCATGTAGTTCATAACCTAGGCAAAAATGTTTGGTTTAAATATAAATGAAATTTAGAGTGGATATTGCAATTACTAATATCAATGGTGATTTCTGCAAATATCTTTGTTTTCCATAGTCAAATGAATTTGCAGGGGAAGGATTTTAGTTTCAATCCAATATTAGGATGTAGTGCTGATACATGAATAGTTGGCCATAATTTAAACACACTTTTTTATATCATATATTTTTTAAACTGATCATCATTGCCCTGATGACACGTGACTGTACTATATGCAAGCTCGCATAAGAAATAAAAAAGAAAGGTATTTACTTACTATAAATTGTAATTTAACAACTACCATATGGGTACCTACCTATGTTATCATTAGCCAACTGTAAATTAGCCACGTATTCCTTGAACCTCGTATGGGTGCAAGCTCGCATAAGAAATAAAAAGGAAAGGTCACAATCATGGCAATATTTACTTACTGTAAATTCTAATTTAACAACTACCATATGGGCACCTTCCTATGTAAATTAGCCACGTATGGGTGCAAGCTGCAAAACTCATGCATGGAGAGTTTAGAAATTTGCCGCCTAATTTGGATTATTGTAGGGTTTTAAGTGTGTTATATGGTGTACTTTCTAATTGATTTTGATTCCTGTAGCTATCTTTTTTTGGTGAAGTATCATTGTGCATGGAGGGAGTGCAAATAAAGGATATGGCAACAGGAAGCGGTGAGGTTTCTTTTGCAACGTTGCTAAAAAGTATGTCCATTCAAGGAAAGGCTGATCCAATTTGTGGTGACCTCCCGGAGTTGCCGGAGTGTAGCATATTTCAGCTCCTGAATTGCAAAATTCTGATTATTTGAGTCTCGAGTATGATGTATCACTTAATGAATTTTGGTTAGAGCTGGCAAACTTGGGGTTTGACGAAGAAGGAAGCTACATGCTTCCTGATTTTCCAATGGATGCCGATTTTGATATCTTGCCTAGAATTGACAATGCAAAGGATTTTGGTGAAGAACTAAAGGATTTGGAAGTAGAGGAGGAGAAAATTTTAGTGGACACCGATTATTTGCAGTAAATGTTTAGCTATTCCAAAGCAGAATCCGTTGAAATTGTAAAGCCTTCTTCCAGAAACTGTCTTCCTAAGAAAGTAGTGAATACGATGAGAGAATGGTTAAACAAGCACATGAGCAATCCTTATCCTACTAAGGAGGAGAAGCTTGAGCTTGTCAAGTTCAACGGTTTGACAAAGCACCAGGTAAAAGTCATGATTTATTTATATACTTATTTTCAATTGTATCCAGTTCAACTCATATCACTTTGGATTTTCTGTTCCTTTTGACATCATTTAATCTTTACAATTCCTTTAGAACTCTTTCAGCGCTTATCAGCAAAGGCACTCTCTGGGCAATTTTTTATTTTACTGTTGTTTTCCCTGTTTGTTTTCAAAGTTCTTCAATACAATCTATAGAAAATTTCACCTATTATTCTGAAGTTTTTTGAGGTTTTACCAACAAAAATGATGGATAGACAATACACAATATTATTCTCTATCTTATAGCAGCCATAAGCATACAACGCACTCACAACTTTTCAAATCTAACCATTTGTTATTGCTAGATTTCTTTGTCACTAGCACCATCCTCAAGTTCCCATGCCACAACTACCATCAACATGCATATCATCATGAGAACCTAGGTTCTGTGAGGAGGACAAATATAAAATGGGTATATACATGCACAGGAATCGGTTGAAGGTAAGCAATTCTCTGTTACTATTTTTAATAGATTGGACAGGCTACACAGGTTCAAAACATAAATTCAAACTTGACTATAACTATGACTATGACTGCTAGATTGGGCCTAAGACAAATTTTAATAAGATATTGATGTGCAGTATCAGGCAATTTTTCTATATTAACCATTTCAAATATATGAATGTAGAATGTCTAACAAAAAATTTGAAATGCAAAGTGGGGCCAACTAGCATTGAGATTTAAAATTTATAGTGAGCATTTGATATTAGTGTTGTCACATGAAATTGCACCCTGCTTGGAAGGATTCCAAACATTCCAATGACACAATGGGAATGATCTCAAGGTGTGGGACCTTGCTCAGAGAGATAAAACCTCTAGAGAAGGCCGTCTTCCTTGCTTGATTATCACCTAAAACTACTAAACTTTGAGGGGAAAAGGGAGAAGGAAAGCTTTAAAATGAAGATGAAACAGAAAACTTGAAAACAAAAGGTGATGCACCAGACAGATTAAAAGAGACTTCCACAACACTGAGAAAATGCACAATATAATCAGATACAGCAAGTAAACATACACAGATTAAATGATTCTAGCAGAGGTAAGGCGCAATAGGGTTGAGAGGAACAAAATGTTCATGGACAACCTCATGCAGATTCACACAGAATTGAAAAATCAGCAAAGGAGGTAAAATAACTTGCATATATCCAATGAAAGGCAAGGTTATAGTATATGAAAACTCTATTTGGAAACAGAAAGACCAGGATGCCAAAAAATTTCCAACCTTATTTACAACATAAGAATGCATACATATAGCATTCCAAAAAAAATGCCCTGAGTCGGCCACGAAGTTCACTCTATGAGCTGTATCAGAAAATATCTCCTCTAAAAGGACGTCCCAACTGCATCAGTTATGGCATCAAATATCTGGGACAGGGCAAAGAGAAAATATTGTGGAGTCATTAATGCAAGCAGCCTACTCATCGATCTGTAGTAATGAAAATATCTAAAACAGGACGGTGGGAAGATATTTCTGATCATCAATGCGAGCTGCTTCCTCTCTGTGCAGCAATGAATGTAAGAAATATTTGCATCTACCCCAAAAATGGTCGCTGAAACGTCCCTTTGTCTAAATATGCAAATTCGGATCCAAAATTGAAAAGTGAGAATATTCCTCTAAAAAGCCCGCCATATGAAAGAGGAGACAAAAACATGTATTTTTGCCTCTTACATCATGTCAAAATTCACCAGGACGGAGGAGACACAGGTGGTCAAAGCTTCGGTCAACTACCTGAATATATCACCCTGCATCTGGCCTTTTGAATCTGCTTTTGGCGTTTAAACTCCTTATGAGGGATATGATGGTGACATCACCATCATGGACAGGCCTTATTAAATGTGACAGGATGGTGTCGATCATCATATCGGAGATCGAGTGATATGGAAAAGATCAGGTGATATTTTGGAGATCGGGTGATATGGAGAAGATCAGGTGATATTTCAGAGATCAGGGTGATATGGAGAAGATCGGGTGATATTTCAGAGATCGGGGTGATATTACACATATGCCCTGATGTTCGGAATATCACCCCATGTTCAAAATATCACCCCATGTTTAGAGTATCACCCCATGTTCAGAATATCACCCCATCTGGAAAATCTGGTTTGACCAAAACATTGACCATACATAACTTCCTTATTTTAGCGAATTTTAGGGTGATGTAAAAAGAAAACTTGCCTATTTTTTCAAGCTCTTTCACATGGTAAGCTTCTTCAGGCAAGCTTCAGACCTTGAGATTTGGGTTCAGACTTCAAGATCACAAATATAGCTTACATTGGGGGATATGCACACTGACTGATGCTGCTTGAATATTTGACTCCGGCTAGAGGAAAAAATAGGTCAACAATTTGGCGACTTCTATGGAATGTTTGCCTGCTAAACAATTAGATCATTGGCCTTGAGCATCTATTGGGCATGGAGTCATACATAGAATAAAAATATATAGATATTTTCTGACCTTAGCAACTTAGCACAGCAGTGAAGAACATTGGAAAACCAACCCAAGACAAAAATGTTGAAAGCAACCCCCTCAACTATGCTAGACAACACTTAGGGAAAGCAAAAGGGATCTAAACTAACGTGCAGCAACACTTATTGAAAACATAGAGACCTAATCTACTAATTTACAAAGTGCTCATACCTCAAAACACCTCTTCAAGTGTATCCCATTTATTGGGATAGGCAAATTTTGTCCATCCATACTTGATAACTGAAATGCATTGTGCTCTTTGCATTCAGTAATGAGAAATGGGCCACTCCACATGCTGTCAAACTTGGAATGCTTTCCTGGTCTAGTTTTCAATTCATCCCATTTGACCACCACATCACCCATTCTAAAATTTTTGGGGGTGCCCTTCTTATCAAAATTTCTTTTTGTTTGAAGCTGATGATACTCCATAGATTTCATAGCTTTATCTCTACTCTCTTCAAGCTCCATAAGCTAAGCATATCTAATAGCCATGGGGTCCTCTGCTTCAAACATTTCCAGCTGATTCATGATGTCTAGTGCTGGCAGTTCCATAGACATGGGCAACCTTGCCTCTTTTCCATACGCTAGCAGATATGGGAAGTTCCCAATAGACCTTTTAGGAGTTATTCTATCTACCCATAGAGCAAATTTCAGATTGGTGTGCCAAGTCTTCTGGTTATCTTCCATTGATCTTTTAATAATCCTTATGAGATTCTTATTGGTAGATTCAGCCAAACCATTACCTTGTGGGTAATAATTTGATGAAGTATTCAAATAGATCCTACTCTTAATAGCCCAATCAGTTATTTTCAATCCTATAACAGCCAAAGCATTGTCTAATATGATAGACTTAGGCACTCCAAATCTAGAAACCAAATCATAATAAAAATTTAAAACAACATTCTCATTGGACTCCTTTAGAGCCACTGCTTTAGTCCACCATGTGAAATAGTTTGTAGTTGTAAGTATCCATCTGTGGCGTGCACTTGATGGTGGGTTAATAGGACCTATAAAATCAATGCCTCATCTCATAAAAGGCTGCTCTACTTGAATTGGCTGTAGAGGTAAAGCTGGCAGCCTTTCTTTGCTGGCAAAAATGGCACACTTTATACATTTTCTAGCCCAAGCATGGGCATCCTTAAATAAGTTGGGCCAGTAGTAGCCAGCTCTCATTATTTTCCAAGCAGTAGTCCTTGGGGCAAAATGACCCCCTACTGTTCCATTATGAAATTCATGTAGCACCTTGTCAGTTTGATTTTTATCAATGCATCTTAACAATACACCATTAAAGTCCTTTCTAAAAAGGATGCCATTTATTAAAACATATGGAATGGATTGCAGTCTAAAATATCTTCTTTTAGTTCTATCTAGACCTACTGGACATTTACCAGTTTGCAAAAATTGAGTCATGTCATTAACCCAACTGGTGCCTACTGCTGCTATGTCATTCTGATGCTCCCCTTCAATGATTAGAAGCACCTCCTCTTCCTTTTCTATTTCATTCTCTAAACTGGTAGCAAGTTGTTCACCGAGTCCTCTGCCTCTAACAAGCTTGGTTATCTTGATCTCTGCATCATATTCCATAACTTTTCTCATTAACATCTTTACTCAATAGGAACTCCTTCACATTGGGATGAGCGACCATCAAATGTATCTTGTTATTAGAAACAAGATGCTGAAATTTCTTAAGGCTCCTTACCACTGCAAGGACGTGCTTTTCAACAAAGCTATACCTCTGCTCATACTCCTCTAGCCCTTGACTAAAGAAAGCGATTGGTTGCTCAAAACCCTCACTTTGCTGCTGTACCAGAATTGCAAAGATGGTATCCAGGCCACCATAAGCATACAAGATAAAGTCTTTGGAAAAATCAGGATTTACCAGCGTTGGTGTAGCCGCTAACGCCTCCTTTATGGACTCGAAGCTAAGTTTGGCCTCTTTTGTCCAACTGAAAGCTGTATTTTTCTTCAACATAAACGTCAAAGGCTTCAAAAGATTTGCAATGTCAGGGATAAATCTTCACAGAAATTAATTCTGCCAATAAAACTTTGCAGTCCCTTCTTGTGACTGGGTAAAGGCAGCTCTAAAATAGCGTTTACCCTTTCAGCATCAATGGCAATGCCCTCTTTTGACACAATGTGCCCTAATAGCTTGCCTCCATGCATAACAAATATGCACTTCCCGAGATTGAGAGAGATCCTGAATTCCTTGCATCTTTCAAATACTAGCCTCAGATGAGATAAATTCTCAGCTGCATTTTTAGAGAAAACTGTGATGTCATCAAGGTATACTAGCACCAATTTATACAACAAACCCTTGAAGGCCATATCCATGGCTCTCTGGAAAGTAGAGCCAGCATTTGAGAGGCTGAAAGACATCCTTTTGTAGGCCATGGTACCCCATTTGGTGGTGAAAGCAGTCTGGAACTGATCCTCCTCCTTGACTAACACCTGATTGTAACCAGAAAATCCATCAAGCAAAGAAAACCTTTCTGAGCCAGCCACAACCTGCAGAATTTGGTCCATTGAAGGCAATGGGTAGTGATCTTTTAGTGAGGCCCTATTAAGGTCTCTAAAATTGACACATAGCCTAATCTCTCCATTCTTTTTCCTCACAGGGACAAGGTTGGATACCCAAGAAGTATGCTTGATTAGAAAAATGATTTTCCCCTCAATCAGTTTGGTCAACTCCTTAATCATTAGAGGCTCTAGCTTCAGGTTTAGAGGTCTTTGTTTTTGCCTCATGGGTTTAATACCTGGTTCTAACTCTATGGTGTGTTGGGCAATCTGAGGGTCGAACCCTTTTAGGTCTGAGTAATCTCAGGCAAACACATCTTCAAGTTCTTGACAGAGAGCAATAAAAGCTCTTCTATACTCGGCTGAGCAGATTTTACCAATTTTAAGAAGCTTACCTTTGAAAATCTCTAGTTCCTCATAATGCTCCTCTTTTACCTGTATGCTAGTCTTGCTTTTCTTAAGCTGATCATATGTGCTAAAAATAGACTCCAAGGTTACCAATCCCTTGGGTAGCTTGTTTGTTCTCAACTGAACAATTTGCTCATTGACATATTGTTGTTTGAGCTTATCCTGATTTATCATAGAAAATTCATCTTATTCCATCAAGAAATGTAGGATCTGCTCATCACTTTCAAAAACTTGCCAATGAATGTTATTATCAAGGATAGAGGGCCTATCAATTATTTTTACATGAGGTTGTACTTTCTTCCTTTGAATATCACTGGGGATGTCAAACCAAGCCCCAATTGTAGCTAACCTATCAGCATGATAGTTCTGACTTCTTGGAATAGAGATCAGGTTGAAAGCTTCAAACTCTTCAATCATATCCCATAACCTATGTTTATAGCATTTTAGAACATCATTTTTTGTAAGATGTAGTCCTCTTACCTGATTCACAATGAGTTCACTGTCACCATAGACCCGCAAACAACCTATTCTCCTCTTTCTTGCCCACAACAAACCTTGGACTAATCCTTCATATTCAACAGTGTTATTTGTACATGCAAAGGCAAAACAGAAAGAAGAATAATATTTTTCACCTTGTGGTGACACCAGCATTGCACCACCTCTAGATCCATTCCTGCTCCTTGAGCCATCAAAGTACATTTTCCATACTTCATTATGCTGCTCTATCTGCTGTTCTGCATCCTTTACAAGGCTTGGTATTGCTGTTTCAGGTTCATGCAGTATGTAAACCCCCATACCATTTTCTTGGATGTGTCCTTCAGGATCATCCACATTATTTTCTAAGGCCCACTCCCTTAAGAGTACCTCTGGTATGCTTTCAGCTTGTAGTTCTTGAGCAACAACTAATTCAGGATCATTAGAAATAATACAATTTGTATTAACAACACTTGATGCGTAAGGCTCTATGTGATGATTTGAAAGCAACTCAAATTTTAAAGTTACTTTGGTGCAATATCTAGTCCTGAAAAACATGTGGGACTAGTCTAAGGACAAATATCCTCCTATCTTGGCGGTAAATTCTCTTGATAAGCACATGGCAAAATAAGGAGGCAAATCTATGATGAATACCTCTTGAAAAATGGAAACATTGGGACATTTATGCAGAGTGAGACCTAGGTCTTTTATTACACCCATAGTATTAACAGCTATGCCATCTAATTGGAGTACACCCTTCTCAAGGGGTTGGTACTTAAGCCCTAATTAGTTTGCAATCTGCTTAGGCATCATAGAACTGCTTGCTCCACTATCCACGATGCAATTATGTACTAATTTGTCTGCAATTATCAATGATACATAAAATGGGAGTGGTTTGACACTTTTGTTGGGCTGTTTGCTGTTATCCTGAGATGAATTGGTAAGGACAACCCTATTTGGGTCTATAGTTGTATCATTGGATACTTTCAAATTAGATAAGGCAAACTGCAACATCTTCTTTTGGCCAGGGATGCCTAGGGAATCCCACATGGACATTGTCACATTCATCTTCTTCATATTTTCAATAATATTGAAGGGTGAAGTGGCACTTACCTTTTGTTGTGACTTCGTAGCAATAGTAACAGCCTGCAAATGGGGCATTTCCCTTACTGTTGCTAAAGTGCTTCTTTGCAAAAAATGGGGTACGTGTGATGTGGAAGCACCAACATGTCCTTTCTCTTTATTTGTTGCTTGGTCTATCTCATAACCCCTCTTCTTGGCTCTTGTATTTGCTGCAACTAAGGTGTTATCACTGTTTATGCTGCAGAATTCACCTTATTGCCAATTTATGAAGGTAGAATCATTCTGAGGTTGCTCTTGTTGTTGTGCAATTCCATCATTTGGTGTATTTGGCTTTGAGACTGCCACATTTTGCACCATTAAATCCTGATTTATCACTCCATTTGAACAAGCTATCTGACTGTGTGGTTGATTGCATGGATAGCACCATTCATACTCATCTGTAAAGTTGATCTGAGTAGGGACAATGTCCCTTACTACATTAATAGGTGCTGAATTATAAGGCTGAAAAGGCCTTTGATTCACATTTTGCTTGGGACCTTGGTAGCTGCTTTGATAAGGTGGCCTATTGGCTTGGTAAGGTTGATTTTGGCCTTGAGATGGCTGCTGATTTTGGCCTTGAGGTTGTGGCAGATAAGGCTGTCTATGCTGGGATTGCTGTTTTTTAATGTTTACCAGTTCATTCCCAAAAGTCTACAGAATATTCTCTATTTTTTGTTGGCTATTTTTGATCTCCTTTAGCTCTTGAGATGAACTAGAGGCAGCTGGTTCAGAATTGGCAGTGCTTGGTAATGCTGCTACTGTAGGTACAGGGGCAAAATATGGGATTGGCAATGGCATTGAAGCCTGAATCTCAGGAAAGATCGGTACTGGTGGTCTAGGTGCTATTTTTCCAGCCTAAATCAGACTGTTCTATGCTCTAATGGCTATTTCATAAGCGTCAGGTAGGCTTGTACCTCCTAATGATTGTATCATCACTAAAATATCACTATTTAGGGCTTTCAAAAAATACAAGAATGCATATTCAGCTAGAGGTCTTACCATGGTAGGCATTCTGTCCCAAGTCTTTTGGAATCTGAAGTTAAAATCCATCATTTGCTCATGAGGAGCTCTCTTTATAGTGGTCATCTATTCAACCAATGATAGATTATCTGATTTATCTTGGAACTGTTTGTTCAATTTCTCTCCTAGATCATCCCAGGTTCCTATAGTCTACATTGGTAGGCTCCTGAACCATTACAATGCCTTCCCTTTGAATGAGGCAGCTAGCAGCCTGATGGCTACATTCTCCTAAGTGACATGATGTACACCACACAGAGATGCTATGTCTCTAATGTGCTCAATATGGGTAGTTTGATTTTCCCCTGTAAAATAGGGTAGACTCTTCAAAGCTGCCATGGGTATAACATCATGTACTATTAGGTTTAAAGGGCTTACCCTATCAAAAGTCATGAATGGCTAATTTCTTGCCATCTGAATAGTTGGGGGTAGATTTGCTTGAGTTGCTACAGGGACTACAGAGGCAACTAGTCTGAAATTTGGAGAAGTTGACTGTATCCTTTAGAAACTGGAGTCTTTACTACAACTCTACTCTACCTTCTAGGTGGAGATAGCTGCAAATAATCGAATGAGCTTGAACTCCTGGTTTGAATCTTTCTCATAAAAATGTATCAGCAAAAATTGATCTGCTTGTTCTTCCTCAGTGTGAGTCGCCAGATATGCAGGTTTAACCTCTTATAGGTCTGAAAATTACTGGCTGCACATCAAAACTAGTAATAAAAGTTGTACTATCCCACCGGGAGTGCCATAAACTGTTGTCACATGAAATTGCACCCTGCTTGGAAGGATTTCAAGCATTCCAATGACACAATGGGAATGATCTCAAGGTGTGGGACCTTGCTCAGAGAGATCAGACCTCTAGAGAAGGCCGGCTTCCTTGCCTGATTATCACCTAAAACTACTAAACTTTGAGGGGAAAAGGGAGAAGGAAAGCTTTAAAATGAAGATGAAACAAAAAACTTGAAAAATAAAGGGTGATGCACCAGACAGATTAAAAGAGACTTCCACAACACTGAGAAAATGCATAATATAATTAGATACAACAAGTAAACATACATAGATTAGATGATTCTAGCAGAGGTAAGGCGCAATAGGGTTGAGAGGAATAGAATGTTCACGGACAACCTCATGCAGATTCACACAAAACTGGAAAATCAGCAAAGGAGGTAAAATAACTTGCATATATCCAATGAAAGGCAAGGTTATAGTATATGAAAACTTTTTTTGGAAACAAAAAGACCAGAATGCCAAAAAATTTCCAACCTTATTTACAACATAAGAATGCATACATATAGTATTCCAAAAAAAAAAGCCCTGAGTCAGCCACAAAGTTCGCTCTATGAGCTGTATCAGAAAATATCTCTTCTGAAAGGACGTCCCAACTGCATCAGTTATGGCGTCAAATATCTGGGACAGGGTAGATAGAAGATATTTTAGAGTCATTAATGCAAGCAACCTACTCATCGATCTGCAGTAATGAAAATATCTGAAACAGGACGGTGGCAAGATATTTTTGATGATTAATGCGAGCTGCTTCCTCTCTGTGTAGCAATGAATGCAAGAAATATCTGCATCTACCCCAAAAATGGTCGCTGAAACATCCCTTCATCTAAATATGCAAATCCGGATCTGAAATTGAAAAGTGAGAATATTCCTCTGAAAAGCTCGCCATACGAAAGAGGAGGCAAAAACATGCATTTTTGCCTCTTACATCATGTCAAAATTCACCAAGACAGAGGAGACACAGGTGGTCAAAGCTTCGGTCAACTACCTGAATATATCGCCTTGCATCTAGCCTTCTGAAACTGCTTTTGGCGCTTAAAATCCTTATGAGGGATATGATGGTGACGTCACCATCATGGACATGCCTTATTGAAACGTGACAGGATGGCGTCGATCATCATATTGGAGATTGGGTGATATGGAGAAGATCGAGTGATATTTCAGAGATTGGGTGATTTGGAGATCAGGTGATATTTCAGAGATCGGGGTGATATGGAAAAGATCAAGTGATATTTCAGAGATCAGGTGATATGGAGAAGATCGGGTGATATTTCAGAGATCCGGGTGATATGGAGAAGATCAGGTGATATTTCAGAGATTGGGGTGATATCACACATATCACCCAATGTTCAGAATATCACCCCATGTTCAAAATATCACCCCATCTGGAAAATCAAGTTTGACTAGAACATTGACCATACATAACTTCCTTATTTTAGCGAATTTCAGGGTGATGTAAAAAGCAAACTTGCCTATTTTTTCAAGCTCTTTCACATGGTTAGCTTCTTCAGGCAAGCTTCAGACCTTGAGATTTGGGTTCAAACTTCAAGATCACAAATATAGCTTACATTGGGGGATATGCACACTGACTGATGCTGCTTGAATATTTGCTTCTGGCTGGAGGAAAAAATAGGTCAACAATTAGGTTAAATCAAATAATGCAAAATCAAATATATATAGTAAATGGAATAAATACATAAAACAAACAACATTTTTTGAGCTCGGCCTCCCATCGTGTAGGCCCTCTTCACTGCAAATCTCCTTTGTTTTATGCACAAACCCTAAATGCTTCTTCCATTTGACCGCCACTTCCTTTATTTTTCTTTCCTTGCATGATAATGATAATCTTCCACTTTGCTATGCGCTTTCAACTAATATTTGTCACAAGTCTTTATGTGATCTTCTTGGCTTTAACTTTTAAATCATGAGCTCATTTTATTTTATTCACAGGACGAAAAAAATCACATTACAAATAGATACACAAAATTATATATAAGATTTTACCCTATGAGCAAATTTGTTGCACATAAAAATTGTAAATTATAGTCTATAATATTTAGCCAATAGACTCTATTTTAAGACCTAGGTGGAAATTTATCTCACACTATAAAAAAAGTGCCAAAATTTTTTGGAATCCAGTAAATTATTTAAAGTTGTCAAAGTATGAACAAACACTACAAACAAGGAGATCCCAAATGGTGCCTGACCAAGCATGCCTGAAAATGACAACTAAAATACAAAAAATAATCCTTATTCTTGTTAAAAGAGACCTCACTATTATTCACATAAAACCTTCTACATTCATTCGCCAAATTTATACATGCATTGGCTTTATTCATTCATTTATTTACCTTGTCTGGATTGATGCACAATAGCAACGCCATTTTTATCTTTTCCCTATCTTGAGGTCATGTGTTTGAATCGCTGTGGTGTATTGTAGAGTGGGGACGTCTCCGATGAGCAGAATTTTGCCTTCATTGCGAAGAACTTGTCGATGTTTCAAGTGAAGACGATGTTGGATGTGTTCATTATGTGTTTCAAGGGTATTTTAATAATATGGTAGAGTATATAGACTGTATGTTTGTAAATCATTTCTTTTCCATGCCATTTTAAAAAATGTTCTATTTGATTTAATAAAGAATTATGGGTAATACATAACAAAACATTATTATTTTATGTAGCAAGAATTGAAGAATAATCTCTTTAAAAGGGTATGTAGCAAGAATTTAAAAATCTCTTTTTACTTAGTACTACAGATTGAGAAATATATGATCTACTAAATTCAACTTAACACTAAAAATAAAATTCACAACAATACTAAACAAAAAAATTCATAATAAACTCAATCACAACCAATAACTCATCCATTAAACCAACAACCTTTTGGCAAAAGACCAATTTATCTCTTAAGAAATACTTATTAAATCAAGCATATCAAATAATGAAATTTAAATAACAATCTAAATATATAGTATTTAAAATGGAATGTTTATATTAATAAGTAAAGATAAAACTGCATACAAAGATAAACCTACAAATAATAAAATAATACTAATGACATAACCATCTCAATGAAGCCATTCCATGTTACTCCTTTCTTTCATTATTTATTGGTAGGGTGTTACATATTCCATTTTTTATAATTTTAATTTGAGAACCCTCGACATATCTTCTTGTCTTTCTAAAGTTAAACGATACTGTCGAATAGGTTAAGGGAGAGCATCTCTAAACAAAACAATATTTAATTTTAGAAAATCAAGTGGACACATTCTTCCAAGGTGCTCTAGAAAATCAAGTGGACACATTATTCCTACTTGATCATGGGAACATGCTTTCCCATCATATTTTCTATACTTATTTGTACAATCACACAATATTAATGAATGAAAGACAACATTCTTCATATTGTTTTCATGCTGTATTATTTCATAAATTGCTTCTTCTATAATTATTCCACATAATAAGCACCTAATGGATATAAACCTATCTCCATTATTGATACTTCATAACCTTGTTACTACACACAAGGTTGTCCTTCAATCTCAAACATAAATTGGATCATCCATGGGCATCTTTAACCATTGAACTTACATGTCAATAAATTATTTTTAATTCATGGTACACTCCTTTATGGGCATCTTTAATCATGCTTTAAATAATTTGAATTATTGTAACAAATTGGCATATTGGACTAAGTTGACTTCATTGGCTCACTCAATACACCCTTTAAATGTGGTGAGAAGTGAATGAATGATTATATTGATTTGTTTATTCCATTATTCCAATGAAAATATTGATCAATACAATTATTTTATTGTACCACTTAATGTCTCAAAATAATTAATTTCATTATTTTTGTTCCAAAATATCACCAACCATTTGAGTAGGTACATATAGGTGATGCAGGTAGTAGTGAGATGAAGAACTAATTCTAGAAAATTGATGAAATATGTACCTTAATATATCTGATTCAAATATTTTCCCAATAATATTATGTATTATGATTTTAAGAAAATAGGTATCACTCTTTGAAATCAATTGAGGTGAAAAACCAAACTCCCTGACCTACATGCTGATAAATTATAAATCTTTTTATCACCACTAGTACATAAATTTCTCAATAACATCTCTTCTTAAATTTTTCTTGTTGTTGAAATATTGTGACACATTTGCAAATGATATCACACATTTATTGCTCCAAATCAAGCTCTCAAAAAACAAATTGGGTAGTGCTCTTAGCATTCTAGCTTAGATGTTTACACATTTTAGTTTGCACATTTTCATTTACATGATGAAAATTACCAAATTATAATTTCATTCATTTAATTTTCAATCAATATCTCCATAGTATACAAAGTCTTCAAAATAATTTAGATAATTAGCTAAACTAAAATCAAATAGTCTTGTAGATGTGGTTCTCTCAACATAAATGAATTTGAGATTGTTTAAATAGTCATACTATATGATCTAGGAGAATCTAGCACTTTGATGAGTCTTAGTATAACATTGATTTTCTAACCAAAATATATCTCCATCATAAGCTTATGAGACATTCCAAGAATGTATAGTCATACTTAAAATATCTATATCCTCTTCTTCTATGTCACACAACTTTAAAAATTTAAACCATGTTCCATGCAATTGTTTGGATGAATAAAAGCTATGTGTAATGACACTTCGATTAATTCACAAATAACATAATAAATTAATCACATTATTACATCATATCATCATAAAAACATGATTTATATCATCATATATCCACATATCAAAGGATATCAAAGTAATATTTCTAATGTCACTGACTTCATACCAAAGTTATATAATGAAATGAAATAAATTCACATTGCATCCTTGAATAACAAGGCCATAATATTAAATCTCATCAATGCTTACACAAGGAATACAATAAGGTAATGAATAACTCATTAATTATTCATAAATGAGGAATCACATTTTCTACAATGTTAATCATTCATCATTGAAGCCTAGCATATGAAATCAAACTTTCATAGCTATCAACATTCTTATCCAATACATGTAGTAACGTAGTTGAATGTTTACAATTATATCAAAATGAAATACAAGAGGACTATGCCCTTCATATATGAAATCATATCATGTTTTAAAGTCATATAAAATAAGGCAATATAGTATGAATCCAAGTGGAATCTCTCGTCTGAAGGCCCATTCTTCATATCTCAAAGAAGAGAGAGCACCATTGGGATGACTTCCACCCTGCCACAAAGCCATTGGCTTCCTCGTGCTATCCACATGAGGAGCTTAACCCATCACGAAGAGCTTAGCCCATCATGGATGACATGCATGAAACCTGTGTTGTCCTAGTGTTCTGGTATGAATGCAATGGTTTTCAAGATATCTACCAAATGGATTTGTTCTAGGGATTTAGAAAATTTCAAGTAGTTTCAAATGACAGGTGTAAGGCTAGATTACATGACCTTGCTAGTGTCTATCAAGAATAGAAAAATTACAATATTTTGTAAAAAAATGAAGCATGTTTTGTATGCATCATTCATTGTGATCAAACAATACTTGTAAGAATAAAGATGATAAGGAAAAAAAAACCTAACACTAGACTTTATTCTTTACCTTTATAAAGAATAAGAAAGGGGAAGTAACCCACTAAGGCATAAGACTAACGTATTGAGGTATGTTCTCTGAAAAATAAATGATAACCTCATGCATTTATCCTTAAAATTGATAATTTAAGCAATTTGAAGTAATGAAAAATGTAGAATTACCTTGCTTGACATGAGCCTCACTAGGGGGACACATTTAACAATATTTGATTGGTATTAAGTAGGACTTTGGTGACTAAAAAGGATAAATAATTACAACTGACATTCCTCAACTATTCTACTCAATTCTTTGCAGGGGTTAGAGTTCAACATTCTAATTTATGAAACAAGGCCGAGGAAGAAAAAGTAATTGGGTCTCCAAGGGTCTATAAACAAATCCTCAAGGAAACAAATTATTTAAATAGGTAAAATAATTAGATGTGACACTATGTTCCATACAATTATTCGACAAAATTTTGAAGAAATGATAAAAATAAAAGAAATTATCAAACAACTAGCAAGTGATTATGTTTCTTATTTATTCCATGACATCCTTTCGATCTTCAATGCTTGTGTATTGTTATAGAATGGCTATTCTTAAGGATGAGATTTAATGAATAAAAATTATGCATTTGTCCCCTCAAGTCATTTTATTGAATTTTTCATAATAGAATCTTGCAACTTACTATTACCTATAGCTTTGTGTAAAGTCTACACAATTTTGCATGAGTAATAAAACTCATACTTTGTCTTCCACCATAAGATATGTCTCCAAAGAACTGTGTTGGTATTTAGCACATTCTTAAGTAGGTCAAGTTTTGGAATTCACTCTTTTAGCCAATGTTCAACTCTTGCTTTATTTGACTAGGAAATAAAATATTACAATTTACAAACATCATAATTTTTATATTCCCAAAAAACATGTCACGTGACTTTTCCACATGAGTACATAGGATAGGAGTTTCCCTACCATTTACTTTTGATGTTCTTTTAAGAGATCTTTATTTCATTTTCTTGCCAATAGATTTTGAGATGTGACACATTTAGAAAACCCATCTAAATCAATGACAACTCATTTTTTTTTTTTCCTTTAATTTTAAATTTTATGGGATTAATAAGAATTTTCAATATATATATAATGAATATAAATATATTTTTTGAATATCATTGTGTGAGGATTTTTTATATTAATGTTTTGGATCACATTATGATTTATTGTCAAAATGAATAGAGAGAAAATAATTCAGAATACTCACTTTCTTGTTTTCTTCATAATAATGATAGATTATAGAGTAATTTGAAATAGTAATTACACTAAGATAAGTTCTATAGTAACACCAATGAGCTTCATGTCATGACTATATTAAAAAAATCATGATATTTCTCTAAAAAAAGATAAACTATAAAATAACTCTTAAATAGATAAAATAAAATAAAATAACTCTCAAGTAAATAAAAATACAATAGTTTTAAAAATGTTCCTTCCAAAATCTTTGAAACTTCATAAGATTAGGGGATTTGTAACAGGTTTTCATGCTTGGGCAATGGTATTAATTTACTTCTTGATGGCTTGAATGCTTCAGCTCAAAATAAAATTCTCCATTATTCTTGAAGGACATAGACAAATCTCATGTGGTCGATAATGGTGTTACAAGTTGCGGCAAGATTTGAACAAAGGAAAGGAAATTGCATGCCCATCACTAAATTTAGGGTCTTCTTTACAAGGATTCCATAGTTAGGGCTACCCTTAAGAGGAATAAATATGTTGTAATTTTTTCCATTCAAATTCATGTCCCATTTGAATTCAATTTTATCTTTTAGTTTATGGGAGTGGTCTCCCACAGATCAAAAATCAAAAATCAAAAATAAAATAAAATTAAGGCCTGTTGGTGAAAAACTTGCCTTCTTGAAAGAGAGGTCACAAGTTCAAATCCTACAAGGGGTAGGTATGTATGCCTCATATTTGAAGCACAATTAGGTCCCTCCTGCATGTTGGGAGTATGAGTTAGTCTCATATGTTATAAGCCACCTGTAGACCCAAAAATAGGTCGCCCGACATCGTAGACTATAAAAGGATCCATTTCATTAAGTAAACAATAATATAAATAAATAAAATAACTATTTAAATAAAAATAAAGTAAACAATCTAAATAAAACAAAATAATTTTTGAATAGTTTTAAAATAAAATAAAATAACTTTTTAAGTAAAATAAAAATAACTCTTTAGCTAAATAAAATAACTCAAGTCTATATTTAGAGATGTATTTAAAATATCTATACTAGTATAAAAAAAGTTTCATATAACTAAAATATCTTAAATACATCTATCTAAAAGACGCCGTGCCTATCTATCCTCAGTAACATTTTCAATATTTTCAATATAGGCACCTCGAGACTGATAGCTCTCAGCCTCTTTTAGATAGATGTATTTAAGATATCTATGCTAGTTAAATACAAATAATTGAAATTCTTTATAATATTAAATAGAAATAACATATTAATTGATTGTGCAAAAATAAAATGAAACCATAATAAACAAGAGTTGCAGAGCAGCAGAGTTTCTACAAAAATGTTCATGAATAGTTGTGTTTTCTTAGTTTTAGCAACAATGTTGATAATATAATAACTTTATAATAATCTTGAAATTTGTCAATTTTTTGGTTTAAGTTAGAGTTGACTATTTAAAAAATTATAATAAGTTTTTTACTATGGCAATTAATTCTTGTAAAAAAATATAATAAGTTTTTGATATCATTTAGATTAAATTATTGAAAATATTTCATTAAAAACTAATTATTAGAGCTAACAATTAATGGCGTGAGTGTGTTAACAAAACCTATTAAAGAGCTGACATATAAAAATAATTACACCAAAGGAGTGATCCAGTCGCATTAAGGTACATAAAAACAAAATAGAGCTATTAAAGAGCCGGTATATAAAAATAATTACACCAGAGGAGTGATCCAGTGGCATTAAGGTACATAAAAACAAAATAGAGCCGACATAGTTTTTTTTAGCCTACATAGTTGATTAAATCAATGAAGAGAGAAGTTTAATTGGTAAGGGCACTATGCAACCATTTTTTTCATTTTTTCTTGCCAAATGAATTTATGAAGTGATACAATGTTGTTATTATTTATAAAAGGTTAGATTAGGCATTGCGTATTATTATTGCACTTAAAGTGCAGCTTAAATTATGCAATGTATAAAGTATAATTTATTTAATATTCTTATTGCATAAACAAATCTTTGAAAACCAAGGCTAAATTATTAAATAAATTAAGATTAATAGCAGGTTTAGGGTTCAATCTTTAAAAGCCACACATAAAATAAATATTTAGTTTAATGACCTTTGTTTTAGATTTTTTTTTTTGCTACGTAAATATAAAGTTTGTATTGATCTGAAGAAAGTATAAACATGTAGGTGCCTATAAGTCGTTTACCTGCCACAGCCAAATGACAAAAAGACTCCTAAACCCTTCCCTGAAACTATAGGTTCTACAATGCTTTACAAAATCAGCCACTAGGCTTTCTAATCTGATATAGGGGACCATGCTATCCAAAATTAGCCTGTAGGCTTACTGGTCTGATAATAACTATATTATTAACAAACCTACCGGGACTGAGGATTTATCTAAACAAGATATCAAAAGAGGCCGAGCTCGATAGCCATGGCATGAAGCCTGTCTACCCATACCTCTTCCTTGGGATCCACATTCTCTTGCAGCATATTCTGGAGGAAGCCATAGGCCTGGATGACATGATCCTGATGCTCCACCAGCACTAGGCCTTTCAGATCAAGGATGAAGGGCAGAACCTTTGTCACCTCCAGAGGGTCCTTGTTTGAGGCAATGTCTCTTGGGTGGGGGATGCCCACCCCTGGAATGGCCGCCTCCAAAATGGGATTGAGGCCTCGAAGGAATTTCGTTTTGAACACTTTCACCATGACAGATTTCGCTGCCACTGTAGAGACCCAATCATCCAGGATTGAGGCAAGGAAACGGGAAGAAATGTGGGAGTCGACCCTGTAGAACTCATCTGCTCTCAAGAAATCTATCCCCCAAGATTATTTTGACTACCGGGAGGAGCAAGCCCTCATGCCTACGCAAGATGCGTTTTAACCTTAAGTCTATAACCGCTCCCTTGAATGCCATTTGCCTAACTGAACTCTCCAGCTGTAGAGGAGTTGAAGTCCCTAGATTTATCAACCCATGCACCGATATCTTCACAATGAAGCCCGAGCCCTTCTCCATGCTGACTGCTACTGCCACCATCTACACCAACAGAGAATCGCTCGAAACTGCGAAAATGGAATGAACTCCAAATAGGTCTTTCTGTCTGCACATAAGAGAGATCACATTCATTTAACTAGAACTTGTAATCAATGCAAGGAAAGGTCTGCCAGAGTGAGGCGTGCGACGACTCAAGTCGAAGGCCCATGAATTCCGTAAGGGAGGAGATACATCACCAATTCATAAAAGCCCCAATAACTATTGAATACAAAGAAGAGGCCATAATAACTTCGTATGGCATTGACCCATCCAAGTGATCTTGGATTGGGCGCCTACCCTACCACCCTATCATACTTCTTTAGCTAGAGAGAAATTTGACTCTAATTCCATCTGCCCCCTGATTAGAAAGAAGGTCTACTTCTGAATTGGCCTCCCTATGGATGTGGTTAACGGTGGTCAACTCACACCGATCCATCAAGGCCAAAGCTAGTTCTAGTTTTGCGGCCAATTTCCAGTTTAGGAGTTTCCTTGTGCACAACCCATTGATCACCAGAAGGGAGTCTCCCTCAATGGCAACCTGATGGAGATTTAGGTCATGACAAAGCTTTAAGCCTAAGATTAAGGCCTCCAGTTCCGCTTCATTGTTGGTTCCATTTGCTAGTGGCTCTGCGAGACTACCAATTGTTTTCCCTTCCCAATTTCTGATGATGCAGCCAGCTCCTAATTTGTTGAGATTCCCTCGTGATGCTCTGTCGAAGTTTAATTTGAACCACTCAAGGTCCGGGGGAGACCATTTGGCTAGTTTTCTTTTAAGCGTTGATTGTTGTCCTCCTTCCAAACTGAGAGGTGGCAATATAAGGCCTTGCCAACCTTGTCTGATCTTGGCATCCCAGACTGAGAAGCTCTTTTGCGTTACATTGCCCAGTGTTGAGTTGAAAACCTCAACTATACTACTCTCGAGTTTATTTAGAAATGAAAGGAGAGGCATTTCTTTATCCTGAAAGAGTCTCCTGTTTCTCTCTTTCCAGAGCTCCTAAATCAGCAATGAAGGACTGATTTCCCACAGCTTGTGATACACTATTTTTTTGTATAAACTAGGCCAACTGGAGAGCCAATCAGACAATCCCGCTGGCATAGCCGCTTTCCAGAAAAGTTTGTTCATTAGCCAATTCCAACATGTGCAGGCGTAAGGGCAGCTGAGAAAGAGATGATTTTCGTCCTTTGAGTAATCTTTACACAAACAACATCTTGATGGACCCTGAAACCCGAGTTTGGCTAACCTGTTTGCTGTTAAGGCTCTGCCTTGTGAGGCTATCCACAAGAAGACCCCTGCCTTTGGTAGGCAATTGGGATTCCAACACAACTCTCTTGGAATTGCAAAGACTTCCTCTTGGCAATCTGACAGTTTCATGTATCCTTCTTTAACACTGTAAACTTCATTTGGGGCGCCTACCCATCTGAGGATGTCCGAGCCCTGCCGGTAGCTAATCTGTCTGTTACCCATGGTTTTATCTAATAATTCCACTTCTACCTGACTTAACCTGAGGTTATGTGGACTCTTCCATTTGGCTGTCAGAAGGCCATTGTGAAAAGATGGAGTCAAAAAATCTCTTACCCTATCCCCCCATGTCTGGGCTGTTATAGTCTTGATGTTTGCCAAATCTACCTCATTGGCCAATTTAGGTAGTCCTTGCCAAGAATCATCCTAGAAATTAGCAAAATCCCTGCTCCTAATTTCCCATGAAAGATGTTCTGAAATGAGATTTCTGCAACTACGGATAAAATTCCAAATTCTGGAACCTGAGGGAAGCTCCCTGGAAGTGAAAATGCTATCTATCCCTTCGTCCAAATATTTTGCTCGCACAATTTGAACCCACTTAAGATCTGGGTTGGAGAAAATTGTCCAAACTAATTTAGCTCCCAAGGCTTTGTTTTGGAGCATAAGATTTTTGATACCCAATCCATTCCTTCGTTTAGATTCACAAATTTGTTTCCACTTAACAAGAGGGTATTTGAATTGTTCAGACGATCCTTGCCAAAAAAGTTCTTCATTTTCTTATTCAATTCTTTGCTGGCTTTGCTTGACAGAGGTAAATAGGACATTAGATAGGTAGGCAGGGCGGAAATGACTGACTTAAGTTTCGTTAACCTGCCTACCCAAGACAGCCAACTATTTTTCCAGGAGGCTACCTTGTTGCTGACTTTCTCAAGTAGACTGTTCCAAAGGTTACCTGGGTGAAGCCCCCTGTCCAACAGGATCCCCAAATAAGTGCAAGGGAGAGATCCTTTCATAAAACCAAGGATCCTCAAAATCTGAGCTTCCACTCTCACAGAAGTGTTGAAGAAAAAAACTTCTGATTTTTCAAGACTAACTTCTTGTCCAGAGGCAGTAGTGTACTTTTGGAGGATTGTCTTGAAACTTTGAGCCTCCTTGATTTGGGCTTTCCCAAACAACATGGTGTCATCAACAAATTGCTGATGGGTAATATGTGGAGTACCACTTGTGACTTGAACTCCTGTGATCTCCCTGAGGTTCCAAGCTCTGGTAAGTGATCTGCCAAGCGCTTCGGCCATTAAAATGAAAAGAAAGGGGGATAATGGGTCTCCCTGTCTTAACCCACGAGAGACATTGAAGAAGCCCTCCAGAGTTCCATTCACGAGGATTGAGAATCTCAGACTTGCCACCCAAGAGAAGATCCAGTCTAGCCAATTCTTAGTGAAGCCAAATCCTTCCAAGACTTTAAACAAAAAATGCCAATTGACCCAATCATAAGCCTTTTTTATGTCAAGTTTTAATATCATTGCTGCTTTCGCATGGTCTGTATTGAGTGGATGGCCTCCTGAGCAATAATTACCCCATCCAAGATAGACCTTCCTGAGATGAACCCCATCTGCTCTTCTGAAATCAAATCTGGTAAACGTGTTTTTAACCTGTTTGCCATTGTTTTTGCTAAAATTTTGTAAAAAGTGTTGCACAAAGAGATTGGCTAGAAGTCATCTAGAAGTTCAGGCTTCTCTTTCTTCGGGATTAGCGCTAAAAAAGTGTTATTAACTTCTTTTAGAAGTTGTCCAGAGGTCCTAGATTCCTCTAAGATCTCCACAATGTCAGTGCTGATTATGTCCCAGCATTTCTGGAAAAAGTTGGCTGGAAAACCATCGGGTCCAGGTGCTTTATCTGGATGGAGCTGAAAGAGCGCAAACTTCACTTCCTCCTCCAAGAATTTACTGTTTAGCATATCATTTTGTTCATCATTTACTAGCTTGGGTATATATCCCACAAGCTCGTCTTGGGCTGTGAGCATGGAACCTTCCAGCTCATGCAAGAGGTTCTGAAAATGCTCCACCACCGCTTGTTTGACCTCTTCCACATCCTCCACAAGTTTTCCATTAATATCTTTTACCCTAGAAATCTTGTTTACTTCCCTTCTTGCCTTTGTTACGTTATGAAAGTATTTTGTGTTTCTGTCCCCAGCCAATAACCAAACTTCTCAGGATTTTTGTCACCAAAACACTTCTTCTTTGGTAAGAATATCATTCATTTTTTCCATCAACAATTTTTCTTGCAAGTAGCTGTGGTTATCCATTCCCTCTCTGATAATCTTCTCCGAGAGGGTTTTTAATTCTGATTCACATTGCCTCTTCTCCTCAAAGATGTTTTTGAAGTTATTTTTATTCCATGATTTTAGATTCTATTTAATAACCTTCAGCTTGACTGTGATGCTAAACATTTTGGATCCTACGGGCTACGTTTCATTCCACCATTGTTTGATTAGATCCAAAAAATCCTTGTGCTGAAACCACATATTTTCAAACTTAAAGGGACTCTTGACTGATCCCTTTTCTCCCAATAATTCCAAGTGAACAGGGTAGTGATCTGACCCTGGTAATGGAAGCAACTGACAGTCGAGATAAAAGGGAAGACTGCAAAAGTCTCCTTTGAAGAGGAACCTATCCAATTTCTCGGCTATGTTGCAGAAGCCTAACCTTCTGTTTGTCCAGGTGAAATGCCCACGTCCCATCTGAATGTCACAAAGCTCATTTCTATCCACAAAACTTTTGAAATCCAACTAAGATTGAAGTTTCCTCCCTACTCCCCCTTTCTTATCACTTTCTTTCAAAATTGCATTGAAATTCCCGCCTAAGATGAAAAATTCAAACCCTGGGAATTTGCAGACTTTGTCCAATTCGTTCCAAACACTTCTTTTATGAATGTAGTTGTTAGGCCCATAAATGTTTACCAGAAGAAAACTTAGATTGGAGGCAAGGCTCCTTACCTTGCAGGCTTGCCAGCACTTGCTTGAAGCCACCTCTTCAATCAAGACTGTTTGCGGCTTCCAAAGAGTGAGCACCTAAGGCTCCTTCCACATTGACTCCACAAATCTTCCACTTCCTCAATTTGAGGCTGAGAGTTGCTCTTTCGTGTTCTCCTAACTTAGACTCTTGAATCAAACAAATGTCCGGTTGCTGCGAGTTCAGATGCTGCCGCAACAGACATCTTTTGTTAGGGGCATTTAAGCCCCTAACATTCCAAGTTATGATTTTCATTATTGTTCAGGAAGGGCATTCCCCTTCCCTACTTTCAATAGAGTTTGGATTTTCAATTGCCCTGAAGCCTCCCCATCCCACTTGAGTTTTTCCTTATTCAGAATCCTACCTTTTCCTCTGTGTTCTCCGCAATCTGGCAATGTTTTGGTGGGTTCCTTGGATTTCAACCCTAACTCCCCTTGTTCTACGAGGTTATTCAGGACTTTGCTTGGGTCTTCCTTTTCAGTTAGGAAGCCTTCATTTCCCATCAGCTCAAAATCTTGTTCTGCAAGCCAATCTTCACCTTCAAAATTGTCGATGTCAAGCTCCCCTCTTTTGACCGCATTTGCAATGTCCACCAATTCATTGCCCACATTTATGAGGGAATCAAGATCCTCCTTACGCATTGTGTTACCAATCAGCTCAATGGCCTGCGATAATTTTTGATCAATGGATCTGATGCTCTAAGCATCATCAAGCCTTTGGGCTGATTTGGATTCCTTTTGAAGCTCCACTTTAGAAGGGAGAGGGAGACCTTCTTTGAAATAGTCTTCATCCTCCATGAGTTGTTTATTGGACGCTTGCTCTGAGTTTTCCTTTGGAAAAGGGTTGCTTTTCCACCCTAGCACTTTGACCAAAGTATCTGTGGGGAGAGGGTTATGGATCACTTTCTGCATCCAGATGCCTAATCTCGACGAAATCTTAATTTCACTCAGGATTCTATGATTTGGATTGCTTTCGATGCCTACCCGAACCACTGTGCCTGACCCTTCTGGGTTGCCCCTTTCCTCCAGACACAAAAAGGATCCCATGCCATTACCAATTTCTTCCAAAACCCTGGAGTCTCAATATTCAAGGGGGAGGTTAGGTAAAATATACCAATCGTGAATTTTTTCCAAGCGGTGTGAAGTTGGATCAAACCCAGCCTTCCATTGGCTGATGTAAAAGCCGCAGCCATCAAGAATCCAAATCCCTTCTTCAATTTGAGCCCTGATGGCTTCCGAAGGACAGATGAGTACGGAATAATCATTTGTCATCCTCTTGAATTCCAATTTCGTTCCCCATTTGTCATACCACCATGTCTCCAGACTTCGCCAATGTAAATCCTTCCCATGCCATTTCATTATTAATGCAATATTTTCTAATTTCAAAACAAGATCCTAAAGACGGTTAGCATTGAGGGTGATTGAGATTTCCTCTTCTCTGGCATCTTCCCTCCTTCTGTGATGTTGATCTCTGGGCTGCAAATTGTGCCTCTGGAAATCCTTGCGCCGACCATCACCTCTAGGGTTTCTTCTTCCCCTGTATTATTGATAGTTCTGCTATCTTTGATTCCAGTGCCTTGGGCCGTGAAGATTTCTGTTCTGTTGCCGCTCTCTTCTCAGAGGAAACCAAACATCGTGCCATTTTTGCAGGTCTTCCTCCTGCTGTGGAAAATTCTGACCACCGCCGGTGAATCCACCATTCCTGTTAGCTAGTTCGAGCTCCCTTCAAGGAAAGTGTCTCCCATCTCTTTGCTCCATGAGGCCTCCTTTCATCCCTCTCTCTCTCCATTTTGGAATGGGTCTCTCTGCAAATTTTCGCTCTGCGAATTGTCGCTCTTCAAATCTTCGCTCCATATTTTCCTCTTATTTGTTGTGATTTTAGTTGATTCTTGATTTTATCGCTTCTTGATTTTATTTTGCAAAAAATTATTTATTATTATTGCACTATTTCTCTAATCAATTAGTAAACCTATTCAATGTGGAATATTAATCCATCTGCTGAATTCATTCCACTAATCCACATACTTCTAAAGTTTCCTCATAACACAACTGCGCCCCTCTACCCCTCTGCCCAAGGTCACGGCTCACCATTGCATAAATCTACAAATGCTACTTAACTATGTCTCATATGCGAGTGAAAAAACCCAGTGTTCAATGCAAGAGATGTACTTGATTTGGTTACCTCAGCCGCTTTCTCTGGCCGTCTCTTTGTCAAAATTGAACTTCGCCTTCCTAATTTGCCCTTCGTATCCCTTGGATCTGTTCGCTTATTCAATGGAAGCCTAAATTTGACTGTCGACCCTTCCTCTCAAGCAATTCTTTTAACTA
Organism: Cunninghamia lanceolata; assembly: GCA_027924645.1. Classification (NCBI taxonomy): domain Eukaryota; kingdom Viridiplantae; phylum Streptophyta; class Pinopsida; order Cupressales; family Cupressaceae; genus Cunninghamia; species Cunninghamia lanceolata. Next base: position 1,385,809 of record BSBN01000281.1, on the reverse strand, counting down.
TAAACTTGCATGTCCGTGCCCTTTTTCCCTTATGTTCTGCTCCTTTTGAGTCTTTATTAAAAAATTAAGACCAGGGATGTACCCCTTGGGTGACATGCAAATGCCCCACTCCACATGTCGCGGGTAAGTCAGAATACAAGATCCTGGGGGCCTCAGGAAATTTTTACACCAGTCCGAGCTGGTGTGGGGCATCTCGTAGAGGACATGGGGGTGGGCTTGGTTCCTTAATATGGTTACACTTGACCTTACCTCAAGGTGTCCCCATGGCAAAACATGGGGGTGGGCATTGGTCCATGCATTGCCATAAGTGCGACCCCTACCTCCAGCTGTCCCCATGGCCACTATAAGGGAGCCCCCGCTTGGTGGGATTTAAACTTGGGTCTATGGTGTGAAACTCCTCGCTCCCCACCACTAGACCCAAACCCGTTGGGCTTTGTTTTAGATTTTTACAATGGTAGATTAAATTATTAAAAATATTTCATTAAAAACTAATTATTAGAACTAGTAAATTTTTTTTAAAAAAAGGGGTAAAAACTTTATTGAATCAGAAAAGCATTACAAAGATAAAAGAAACACACCCATCAGGGGCACAACCAAAACCAAGAATTAAGTAACCCCCAAAAAGATCTTTATATCCTCCATAACCTAATCTTCAAGAACAAGGGCCAAATCACCAAGGAGGTTGCCCCAACCATCCACATTCCAAGTCCCCATTTGCTTAGATGCCCACCTCACCAAACCATCGGCCACCTTATTCCACTCTCGTGGCACATGACAAAAAATAATAGAATCTAAAGCATTAATCAAAGAAACAATTTGTTTGGCCACCACCGCAAGTTGCCAGTTCACCTCCTCTTTAAATGTCTCTTATTCAGCATATCAATGACAACCTGAGAATCAGATTCACAAACAATCTGCCTCTAGCCAAGGGCACAAGCATGTTCTAATGCCAGAAGAATAGCTATAGCCTCCATGAGATTATTTGTATGTTGACCTCTATATATAGAGAAGAAAAAAATTACCACCCCTGAACTATCCCGACCAATGCCACCAACTCCAATATGACCAGGATTACCTCTGGATGATCCAGCAGTATTGATTTTTAGCTCCCCCTTAGCAAGAGGACTCCAGTGACTAATACGACAAACCCTCACTCTCCAACGCCCCTGTTGAACCATCCTCAATTTTTTCTGTCCACCCCTAGAGAGCCCATGGCTTCAACAACATCACAGTCACTAGAAACAACTGAGACAAATAGATCACACTTAGCAGCCAAAGTTTCCTGCAGACCCCATAAGATCCTCAACCAGATCTGACCAACAAGCAGCTTCTTGTCCAAAAAAATTTTACAGTTGCGCTCTAACCAAATATGCCAAAGTATCAAACTAGGACCAATGATCCAAGCTATGAGAAGGAAAGAGGTCTTTATAGGGGGAGATCCCAGACTCCTCCAAAAGACCTCTAAAGAAGAAGCATGTATACACGGTATACGCCAGAGATTCCACCAAGAGTGGCAAATAATTTTTACAAAGGAACACTGAAAGAAGAGATGGGAAATGCACTCGTCATGCCCACCACATAGAACACACATAGGGGCTCCCTAAAACCCACATTTCCAGACGTTCTCCCAGGTAAGGCACCTTCCTTGCACAACTAACCAAGAGAAGAAGTTAAACTTAGGCCAAGCAAACTTATTCTAAACCTGCTTCCACCACGAGACCTCCAAGCTCTGAAACATCTGCTTATCAAGAACTTGATAACCTGAGGCTACAAAAAATTTACCTTTCGGATTAGGACCCCAAGCCAACACATCTCTCCCAAGAAGAGAAGTGCAAACATGCCTCGACAGAATCCCAAAAAACTCCTAATAATCCCCAGCTGCCCCAGCAGGAGGCCACTCCTGTGGATCCTTCCATCGATACACACTAACATGTCCCAAATTCTGAAGATTTTTAAAGTCAGCAACATGGCACCACCCAGGATCAACAAAATGCCTACTCAAACACTACAGGTGGGTGTAAGTAGACAAAATGGGAGGATAACCATTCCAAGAATCATGCCAGAAGAGAGCATCCTGCCCCCCATTGCAAATCCAAAACAGCCCCTGCTTGACCAACTTAGCACCCCTTTTGAGGGTACTCCAAATCATAGAACCCTTCCCCTCCACACTGTAGCGAGCAACATCCACACTCTCAACCTCACCAAGATACTTTGAAGTAAGAATTTTTGCCCACACCTAATGCTGCTACGAACACCATTGGCAATACAACTTAGCTTCTAAAGCTTGTCCATTCAAATCAATCCTACACAGATCTAGACCACTAGCCTGCTTTGGCCTACAAATAGCTTCCCACTTAACCAAGCTCCACTTCTAATGAAAGAGATTGCCAGACCAAAGGAATTATCGAGACAAACTCTCAAAGTCTTTAATAAAGCCAGAAGGTGCAGATAGAACAAGACATCGGTACAAAGGAACAACCTGCACCACTGACTTTAGAAGAGTCACCCTACTCGTAGAAGAGAGCCACCTATAAGTTCAATGACTAACCAGATTTCAGAACTTATCAATAATCTCCTGCCAGAATAATTTAGGAAGTGAATGAATAGCCAACGGAATACCAAGATACACAAAAAAGGAGAGTGCCAATCTAGAAATGAAGGATACTGACAATTCTCTTCTGAATAGCCTGTGAAGTATGGAAGAAGTAGATAAAAGACTTCCCCTCATTAATTTTCTGCCCTGACGTAGCCAGATAACAATCTAGAATCCTGCGCCAACCAGAAGCCTCCTCAACCCTAGCTCACCCATCAAAGTCATGTCATCAACAAACTACAAATGTGACTGAGGAGGAATATTGTTTCCAAAACTCTATCCCTGAATCACGCCATTCTCTACCCAGGATCTAATAAACCTCCCCAAGCCCTCTGCTAATAAGATGAACAGAGAGGGGGATAAAGGCCCCCCTTGTCTAAGCCCCTTAGAAGCACCAAACAACTCCGTTGGCTCACCATTAATCAACACAGAAAAGGAAGAAGTAACACAACTCCTGACTCACTCAATCCATTCACCAGCAAAACCAAATGCTCCCAAAATCTTAAATAAGAAAGCCCATTTAACCTGATCATAAGCTTTAGCCATATGCAACTTAATAAACATAGATTTCTCCTTAGAATGATCCATAGAATGAATCATCTCAGATGCAATAACAATACCATCCATAATCCACCTACCAGCCACAAAACCCCCATGTTCTTCATAAATTAACCTGCTTAGCCAGGGTTTCAGCCTCTCAACAATCAACTTAGTAATAATCTTGAAAACCACATTACATAAGGCAATGGGCCTGAAAAGATCTAGGGAATTAGCCCCATCATTCTTAGGAATGAGAGCAAGAAAGGTAGCATTCATGGATTTCAGCATTTGTTTATTAATGAAAGATTCCTTAATGACCTCCAACAGATCTAACTTAATCACTTCCTTGAACTCTTGGAAGAACTCAACCGGGAAACCATCAGGCCTTGGAGCTTTTCCTTTTTTCATCTAGAACACAACAGTTTCAAGCTCTGACAAAGAAATAGGATTAAGCAAAGAAGCATTTATTTCATTGGTGACTAAGGGTGAAATACTATTAAAAATAACCACTTCATCCTCCTCCATAGGAAGGGAATCCTCAGATAGAAGAGTAGAAAATAAGCGAACAACCTTAGCAGAAATAGAAGCAGAGGAGTAAAGAATCTCCCCATTTAAAGACCTAAGGGAAGAAATGACATTACCTTGCCTCCTATTATTAACTGAAATGTGGAAGAAAGAGGTATTCCTATCTCTCGCCTGAAGCCACTCAATATGTGACTTTTGTTTCCAAAAGATTTCCTCTCGTAATTCCCATTCCGCAACTGGCCTCACAACAACAGCTTCCAGCAAACCCATATCCTTAATAAGGCCCCAATAACAAATCTGCCTGGTGATCGAGTCTAAATGAGCTTGAGAAGATTGCTTTGCTTGAAAAACATTACCGAAGTTTTTCCTATTCCATTGTTTCAACCTATATTTCACATATTGGAGCCTCTTGGAGAAGGAGTGCATAGTGGTCCCATGTGATGGATTCCCTAGATTCCACCAACCAGGAAGAAGATCATAGAGAGAGTCATCTCTAAGCCACATGAGCTGAAACTTAAAAGACTGCTTGACACATCACCGGGGTAGCTCAGTAGTAAGTTTTATTAGCCAATGATCAGAACCCCGCCCATCCAAAATCTCAGAGCTAGTCATCCACCTATCCCCCAACCAAAAATTGGACACCAAGAATCTATCTAGGCATTTAGAGATAACAGCTTCCCCATATCTCCTATTATTCCAAGTAAAGACCCCATTAACAGGCTTGATGTTAACCAAATTCAAAAGAGCCATATTATCCTACAAGAGAGCAGAAGAAGGCTCCAAGTGAGCAATGCCTCCCCTCTTCTCTTCTAGAGAAACAACAGTATTAAAATCCCCAGCTAAAATCCATGGGAGATAAGGATCCAAAGCCCTCACATATCTAACAAAACCCTACAACATTTCCTTGCCATGAAAGTCAGCCAGAGCATAAATGTTAGAAAGGAGTACTCTCTCTCCAGACTCAAGATGAGAAGCAACACAAGAAATCAAACCTCTGCAAGAGTACCACCAAATCAACCTAACTCTACATTGGTCCCATAAGCACGTAACCCCACCAGAGCTACCAAGCGCACCAACACATTGGCACTGACCACAACTCCAAATCTTTGAAGCCGCACTCATCATACTATCAACATATAAGTTAGTTTCCTAAAGGAAAACCACATTAGGAGAATGAATACGAGCCAAATCCCGAATAGCCTTTTGTCTAGGGATGCTATTCATACCCCTCACATTCCAAGAGAGCACTATCATTGTTGGGGTTTGGAGAAATGAGCATCAATAGTCCTCACCAAACCTGACTCGTCCAATGTCTCACTAGCGAGGTTTACCTTTTCTTGGTCCTTTTTTCTACCAACCTTAAGACGTTTCTGATGCAGAGGAAAAAACAAACTCAACTCATTATAGGCATAGTTCATTACAAAGGCTTCAAATCCACACTCTTATCAAAGGCCAAAGCCCACTACATAGCATCATTTTGTGTCTCAACTCCTCAGGCCCAAACCAGACTTCACATAGCCTTCCCACATCTTAGGAAAATCAATTTAATAGGAACAAAACACATACCAAGGTCTGATCTACCATGCAATCAACCAACTCTCCATAGGCTGTCAAACTTCTAGTAGCCCTGTTTTAAGGACTATCAAAGCATAACTCCCACCATTGCACCCTTCTCAAGACTGTGATGCAAGTTTTGAGTACCCATTAATGCATTCTCAAACATATCCTAAACTCAATATATGTTGTTTTGTAAAGAACTGCCCAAAACAGGACTGTCACCGTGCCAAATAGGTCTATTAGGCTTCCAAACCTGTCACTCTTGTGTCATATTTGGTGTCCCTCCAACACATGGATCCTACAATCTTTATAATGGATTAGAAAGTATTTAAAACATCTTGTTTAACCCCCTCCTAGGGTTTCCAACCATCTTTAATACATACTGTTGCCTCCTACTCATTCATGACAGTCCTAACTCTGACTGTTACATTTAGTCCTGACAGGACAAACTCCTTTAAGGGTGTTAACCTCCATTCTTTGTCATATACAATTTGGGATCATGAAACCATTTCACTTTCTACCCTTTCCAAATGGAAACCATCATAGGAAATGTTAAACCCACTCTAAGCACACCAAAATCATAAGTTTACTGCCTTTTACCAGTCTATGGTAGATAGAACAGCACTAGGGTGCCTTCAAATACAATATAAACCACGACCATCTGGTCTAAACACAGGTCATAAGGAAAATATGGATTGTTTAGATAACATCTAACTCATGTATGGACCTTCATTTCATGAAATACTAAAGAAACTTCAATCAAACTGTTCACTGCTTACCCTAAGACAGGGTTTTGACTGTTTTAACCAAAATACCAAAATCTACCACCAATCTAAACCAAAATGCATGAAACAAAATACAAGTGGAAGGTGATTGAATATATTCTCACTTACAAACAACAAGACACCCATGCATGTCCGTACAGGGCCGTACATAGCAAGGAAACAGTAAATTTCTGTAGAATACACAGAAAACAGTGTCTTTTCTTATTCCATTTTCAATCTTTAACCACCTCTGAGTTTACAAAGGTAAATAAGGCCTTTTTAAAGGCATTTTACACAAGACTCTTCAGTTTCTAACTTCCCAAATGAATGAAACTACTCACAATACCCTATGACCTTTGGTATTCCCCTATTTGCATTTGTTTTGCATTTTTTTCAACAAATTTAGTAACTTTTACATTTTCAACCTCCTTCTCTTACACTTGAAGGTTCAATTTCACCAATTTGCCAATTAAATGAATCAATGAGCAAGGTGCTCCTGCACCAGTTTCTTAGGAGCCCCCTTTTTGAGGGTTTTTTGATGTAGACCCAAGGCTGGGGAAGAAGCCTTACTTTTCCCTAAGTTTGGAGCACCCCGCACTATAGATAGAACACCACTAGCACTAGGAGAGCCACCAGAAGCCTCTAGTACCAAATTTGATGCACCTTGACTAGGAGTTGGAGGATCCAAATCAATGTCCATCTGAATACCTTGCTCACCCAGCTGAACTGGGCAAGGAATCATAGTAGGCTGATCTCTAGGAACAACCTTAGCAAAAGATCCAACTATTGCCTGTAAGTCCACTTGAAACCCTTCCTCCTGGACGAAATCCTCCAACATCTCAAATTAGTTGAAGGTTTTCCCCTCCTGCCTATCCTTGAGGGATCTCTTCTGGCCATGACCATGATTGTGAGACTTAACCAGAATAAATCCTTCTTTATCAGCCCCCCTCCCTGCATGGGGGCTTTACCCTTGTCTGCTTTCAAATTAGGCTGAGTAGGTGCATTACTTGAACTAGAGCTGCACAAGAAGTTCAGGGACACCTCTGACCATATTCATGACAAAGATGACACCTAAAAGTAAGCGTCTTGTAATCTAGCGGCCGAGTCTAGGAGCAAGATCCAATAGTCATATCAATAGAATCTGGAAGCGGCTGGCTCAAATCACTTTCAACACAAACCCTAGCATAAGAAAAAATTCTCTTATTGAGAGTTTGCTGAGAAGGACCAATAGGTTTTCCCAACAACAACGTAATTGGCTTCAATATGTCACTTCTCCAGCATTCAATTGGCAACCGAGGAAGACAAACCCAAACTTGGATTCTAGAAGGTAACTTCTCTGCCGAGTTAAAGCCAGCATGCCATGGTTTAATGAAATGACCCACCTAATTATAAAAACATGGACCCCCTTCAAAGGCCTTGTTTCGATTAGAGACATGAGAAGTCCATCATAAAGAAATTATTTGCAGCCATCAAAATATCAAAATCTCCTTCTGGGTTCCATGTCTTGCAAATCCATGTATCAAGAAATGGGGGAGAAACCCTCATCCCCATGAACTTACAAATGAAAACATGATTGTAGTAGTAATTAACATCATTAGCTACCGACTTTGATTGTATGACTAAAACTAGCCGCTCTTAGGCCCTCTCCAAGCATCCATTCACCTTTTGTATTTTAAGGGAACTAATTCAGACCATATCTGATCCAGAAGCAGGCTGAATGGGTATTCTAGCATCCTCCCCGACCATGGAAGAAGCTTTACCCGCCATATCAAGAGGCACATTCGAAGCTATTTAAACCAAACAAGTGAGTGTCCAAAATGCCCCCCAACACCACACACCAGACAGACACAAAAAATGAAAGATAAAAAAAAAAACTTCCTCTAAAAAACCCCTCCCCACACTGGAAATCGCTCTCTAAGGCTTGATCTGTAGACAAAAAACCATGCAAAAAGAAAGCACAAACATGCAGACCACGGCCTGCTACAGGCCGCGGGTCTGCACAACACTCCCACCCACGCTCGCCATCCAATTCATCGACCAATAAATTGTTAAATCTATTAGAACTAACAATTAATTAGCAAACAAAAACTTTATTTTAGTTTAATGAAAGTAGAGAAATATGCAACTACACATGATTGATATGCAAATATAAAAGTACTAGTTCCCCATTATTTCTAAATAAAAAAATCATTGATTAAATGATACATTATGGCCGATAATAAGTCTCTTTCAAAACATATAGAAGTGCAGGGTTTAAACAAAGACACAATTTTAAACAAGTGTCATGTTACCTGCCTTGTAGTGTTGTAATTATAGTATGTGTTTTAGTTGTAATTATAGTTGTGTTTTAGTTTTAATTTTTTAATTCATTAGGTAAACTTCAAATTTACTTTTTGTCAAACCAACAAAATGATTATTATTTATAGTTATAATATTAATTATATTATTAATATTTATTATAACACTTAGATATATTATTTTAATTGATATTATAGTATTATAATATAGTATAATATTAATTGATAATATTTGACTTAATTTTCTTCTTAGAATAAATATTTGTTTTATTGTAATGCCCCACCATGCAACCCTAGAGATTAGTTTAACTAAGCAATAAAAGGGCGAAATATTTTAAAAAAAAAATTAATGATACAAAGCATAACATAGTCTGCTAGCAACAAGTTAAACTAACATCTCTAGGGATTACATAGCTACATTATTAAAATTAAACAAAATTCAACAACATACATAACTCATTCAACTTTCCCAAACTATCAACTTATTTTCTTCATCCGACAGATACATCAACATTTTTGCAATTATGTATATTAGTACAAGATAATTCATGTTACAAATTACGTTGATACAAAAGTTCTCTTCTTCTGAATACATCAAAATCACATAATGAATGTCATCGATACACAACTCTTGATGCTCATAGAACAATCTCTATATTTAGAAATAGGTGCAAAGTGGAATCAAAAGAGATACATCTTCTTATCACATGAGCCTCGATGCCAAAAAACTAATGAAATATAGCACAACCACCTGACCATGTGGAACCCTAAGGTCCACCCCCCATGCTAGGAGATAATAATGAGGTCCCATGACAATAAATAGTCAAGTAGACAGAAGACTATAAGGAACAAGGACAACACATGCCACCAACAACATAGGTCAATATCACAAGCATCTCAATAGTACCTCTAGAGGTAACCACACCAGGGAATGCTAAGCTGCAGTAGGGGTGAGTGTCATCGCATGGTCCTAACATGGGTTACCCTGACAGCCTCTAGCTAGATGTCGGCCCCCATCCATGGGTTACCCTGACAGTCTCTCACTAGGCACCAGCCCCCATCTATGGTTACCTTGGCAGTCTCTCACCAGATGCCGGCCCCATAGGGTGACACATGCAGAACCAACATTCCTTTCGTGAGCACAAAGAAGTTGATCTCACCAACAAGCCTTCTCATCCCATCCTTATCCTGAATGAGCACTATAGGAATGGGTGAGGAATCCAATTATCTTAATTAGTGTGAAAACTACCTAGCCCCTAGATTTATTATTTGGTTATCACTTGATTACAAAAATCCCAATGGGTTACCCTGGCTAGCCACTTTGGGCACTGGCCCCACATTGGAAGCCACTCCCCCTTCACTGCGTCTAGATTCTCACAACCCATAACATAAACCAAGCATGAACTATTAAATTCTCATTTTGATGCATTTACAACAAATTACACATCACACAGAGTAGGGCATTATCTATCTTGCATAGTCATCATAACCACATGAGACAAGAGTCAATATTACAAGAGTGCATTTCCTTCAACTCACATTCACACCCTCCTAGGCGTTTGGAAAATATCTTCTACAACACTTGACATCATTAAAACATAATAGTTTCACATCACATCCATTCACAAATACTCATCATAAACTAAGCTCCCTCAACAATACATCAATAACAAAACCACAAATGCAACATAAGGTCTGATGCACTCATTATGGTCTTAAAGAATGTAACATTAATCCAGGCATAATCTTGTAGGAGTCAAGGACAACACTGAGAGGGGGGTGAATCAATGTTGTGTGAATTTTCAAATCTTTTTGCAAACTTTAACTTGTAGAGTACAAGGAGAGAAAGCTATCATTGATTTGTCAAACACATATGCACATAATTGAGAATGAAAAACAAAAAACTCATGAGTAAAACATACAACCACAGAGAGAAGATCAATATGAATCAAGACACAAGAATTGCACGAGTGGAAAACCCTCCAGGGGTAGAAAAACCACTCCAGAACTGCCTCACTGGCTTAACTGATAAAACATGCCTCACTAGCTACAATATGTATCTAGGAGCACCAACACCAAACAGAAGCACCCACTTCCAACACTGATATACCTCACTGGTAAACAAATAGGTCTCACTGACCAACAAGCCTCACTGGCTAACACAATCATTATTAACAAAACATCAAACTTTGTGTGCAAGACATTATTGCCGTTCAATCAGATTTGCACCATTGTATACAACCTTATATCTCCTGTTTGATTTTCAAATCAAGACCATTTTCTTTTACATACTTCTGCAAACAAGCTACATATGTGATTTCTCCATGTGTATGTCTCCAATCCTGCATCTGATGCTCAAACAATTCATTCTCTGTATATAGTTCCACACACCCGTCAATGTACTTGTTAAAACATTATATACAAATTCTAAATATCTTTTCATATTCCTTTCCTCTGAAAAAAATCTTTTCATATTTCTCTGTGCATTTTCAATTCTTCAATAACCCCCCTTCAAATTCAATCTATAAAACTTAACTCTTCACAAAATTGTCAATCTACAAAGAATAAATCAAACTTCTCTGCAATAAAAAATTTGCACTTAAAGAGAATAAAATCTCTTTCAAACATTATCTTTATCTGCAAGGACAATTTCATCTTCAGATGTAAAAATAAAATTAATCTCTTGAAATAAAACTTTTCACCTTCTCTTCAATAAATTTCTCACACAAAATATCTCCAGATCCTCTTCTCAAAAAATCTCTTGATCTTCTCTTTCAATGCCCTGTAAATAAAATATCTAAGCAATCTTCATCTTCCATCTCTGTATCAAATTTCTTTCAATCTAAAAAACCAATGACCTTTCATATCCTTCATAAATTTCTCCTGCATCTTTCATTTCAATTTTCTTCAATTTCTTGATCATTTGCCATTTTTAAGATCTCACACAAAAATATTTTCTTCATCTGCAAAATAATATCAAAATGAGTCTTCAATAAAAATGAATTAACTTTTCATTTTCTCTCATATTTCAATCTTATCACTTCTACAAATTTCAAATAAAATCTTCTTCAAATTCTTTTCTAAAAATGTCTTCAATAAATCTACCTTCATGTATGAACCTTCATATTCCTTAGGACTCTTCAATCTGCAAACATCTGTGTATACACAAAAAAATAATTCATATTCTCTTTGCAATAAAATCCTTGATTTTCTCACATCATTCAATCCTTCAATCTTCCTCAGAAAACCTTTCACCTTCACTAAAATCTTCAATGGCATTTTAGAAAAAGTTTCCCAAAAATATTGCTTTTTAAAAATCAACTATCTCCTATAAAGGCTCCTTGAAAAACTCAATATACATTCTATAATGAATTCAAGCCTTTTTAAAAAAATAGACATTTAAACAAATTTCCTAAATTCTTTTAAGGATAAGCATATCGTGCCACCCATATGCTAAAACATTCTAACAAAAAAAATGCCTTTTTCCTTTCAAAAGAAATTAAAACCAATTAAATCCATGTTATGGCATTTCTTCTTTTGGAGGTCTTTTCAATAAAAATTTGAATGGAGTAATAAACTTTCATCGGGCTCTCCTTAAACCCATGCCCACTCCACATTTGGTGCTCACAACATTGATAACCTTTTTAAAACAGCCCACATGCAATTTAAAACAAAGACCACCGGTTTCCTTAGCCATGGGGCCGGTTTACAATGTTTTGACAACACATTAGAAGGTCACATTAAGTGACTTAACCTACAAGCTCAGGTCATCACTTAAATATAAAGTGTGATGTTTGTTTCAAAAAAGATTTTTGAATAGACTTAATATATTTTGAAACTAAAGTTTTAAAGAATTTTACCTCCTTGTAATATAAGCCCTATTCTTGTAAGAAACCATAAGATAATCAAAGATAACTTTGAACATCAACCTGCCACTTCTGATCTACCACTTCTGATCTTGTATAAGATGATGATGAAGATAGACAACCTTGTCATGAACTTGATGAACAACAACCTCCTTCAACTTCATCAAACTATATCTATATCATTAGAAGGTCACTTGCAATAAACTAACTGTCATGAATGATCAACATCCATCTGATCAACCCTCAATAACATACTCATCAACCACTTTATATGAAGTATGGAGCAACCTCATAAAGATTCTAACTTGAATACTATGAGGACTTGTCAACAACACAATACACATCCATTAACATTCTATCAACTCTAGCACAGCAACAACACACAAGATGATAGACTCCTGATGATGAACTCCTGCAACAACTTCACACATCTCTTGAAGATATACACTAATCAAGCCAAACCAACTAACAACACTTATTCTGTCCAAATGAACAACCCCTAAATGATCTTCCTAATAGAGTGAACAATGTGAGAGACATGATCTTGAACAACATGTGTCAATAGTGCAGGCCACCCTAATGGATGCATACTAATTCAACTGATAGATCACTTCAAACAAAGATCATCATTGTTCCAACCTTGATAACCAAGCGTTCACATTTACCAAGCTCTGATGTTTACTAAGATCAACCCAAGATCCTGCAATACCTTTTTGACATCAATGACAATCTGACACCATTAATCTCCCCCTTTGTCATTGATGGCAAAACTACCTGATGCAATTTTTCTTTCTCCCCCTTTTTGACATCTAATGACAAAGACACAAAAACTATTTGCTCCCCCTGTGTTGAATACCACTGGCAATTACTGACAAGAATAACCAACACAAACCACTGATATAATATCACTTTTTGACACAATACCAAAATGAGGATGAAGAAAACACATCTCTTTTCAAATTTCCCATGATAGTGACAACTCAATCCTCTGATTAACTCCCCTTGAGAACAACTCCACTTAAAGATGTTATAGCATGATCATAATCATTATAATCATATTGAATTATGAACACTTTCAAGGCATAAACTCCTATTAACCTTTGAACAAGTAATAATTTATGATGATAACAATCCTGAAGCCAACATATGACAAACCTTTTTGAACATTACCATCTGCTATTGTCGATTTTAACTTCCTCTAATGAAATGCAGGATATCACCAACAATGTCATAACTTGAAGAACTCTATCTAAAACATGGAAGATCATCAATGAAACAAGTGAAACACTATCTCCAAATCACCTAAAAATTTTCAATACTTATGCAAACATATGCCATAAAACATTACTCAACAAGACCATCAAATTATCATCCTGCAACCAAACTATTCTGACACCTTTTCTGACATGACAAAGAATGAAGACCATCTGAACTATCCTCCTATTCTGCACAACACACTACATCTAAAACATACTGTATTATACAAGAACTATTGCCTCTTGACTTTGTCATTCAAACAAACAAACTGCATCTACAACAACACTTTGCACAAAACAAAAGCAGAGATAATTGCCCACAAACAAATATCTGATAAGAGCTCTTTGAAACAACTAAAACTCTTTGCTATGATAACCAATACTTTTCAATAACAAGATCCCAATGGACTGCAACATCATAACAACTCAACCATTGTCAGTAACAATATGCTATGAACAAAATATGAATAGGATCATTTATAAACCAAAACTCTCAACACTATCAAACTCTTTGCTTTGAACCCCTGATCATCCTTTTAACATCTTGTATGCATACAAAACTAAAGATCACCTGTATCATTGTCACATACTGAAAATCAACATTGTTAGCAACATCATCATCAATAATTTCAAAGCATGGTAAGAATGATAGACAGACAAGATCATCATATCAAATGATCTTCTTCCTGAAACTTCTTGGGGTTAACTGATAGAACATTTGATACCTCCCCCTTACTTCATGCTATGTTATGCAATAGATGTAATGACTTGTGCAAGATGCACAAGCTTAGATTCTGACTTCTCTTTACATTCTTTCTGCTTCCAAATTTTCACAGGTGCTTTCTTTCTCCAAACCTTTTCAACCTTTTTCTTTTCCCAACCTTTCAAATTAGGTGATGCTCTCCTGCAACTGTGTGCTTTATGACCAAGAGAGTTGCAATTATAACAAATTATGTTGTAATCAAAATCAATTGACTGATAATACCTTTGAGCATTGATTTTAAGATTCTCTGTAGGATTATACCTTCTATGCACTTTGCAATTTCTTTGTATGTGTCCAACATTATTGCACTTGTAACAAACAATATCAGTGTTCCTTCTGTAATTAACTAATTTGTGCCCAAATTGATTACAAGTATAACAAAAACCATTAAATGAATAGTTATACCTGTACATGTATGCTTGTCTAACAGGAGCACTTCTTCTGAAGTTTCTTCTTCTTTGATTATGCATTTTGTGTTTAGTGGCAGTATTCAAATCAATCTTCTTTCTGGGAGTCTCTCTGACTTTTGAACATTCTCCTTCTTCAAATCCTAATCCAGTTGTGTCATTATGCTGCTTCTGTTTGCCCAACAACACATGTAACTTGCTTGTGCTTTCTTCAAACTCCTAATACTTCTTAGATAAAGTCTTGAGACCATCATAATCTTTTCTGAGTTTGATAATTTCACCCTCTAGTTTTAGATTCTCACTCCTTCTAACTTCAAGGTCAGATATTGAGACATCAACTATCTTCTTAGCTTCTTCAACTTCTGTCTTCAATCTAGCAATTAGTTTGTCAGAATCATCAATATATGTCTTTAAACCAATAATTTGACATCTGGCCTCTTCAAGATCTATAGATACAATTTCAAGTTCTGAAAGTGCATTGACTTTAGATTCTCTTTCTTGTTGCAGTTGCAAGTTTAGTTTATGATTCTCTCTTTTATACTTCTTGAGCTCACTCAGAGCATATATAAGCTCTCCTTCCATATCAATCTCACAATCCTGATCATCATCACTTGTGATGCTAGCTTCTTCTGAATCTGATTGAGTTTGAACTTCAACTCCTTCATTGCCACTTTCCTCACACACCAGAGTGTCCTCTTCTTTATCATTATCTTGATAAATTCTTATTAGTTCTTTCCAGATATCCTGAGCTGTTTCACACTGCACAACCTTACAAGAAATATCATTAGATAAACTAGATAAAATAACCTTCTTGGCTATATGATTCCATTTAAGAGCCTCTTTGTTATTTGCAGAAATACCATTTTCAACTGACATTAAAACATCATATCCTAAGGATGATAAATACACTTGCATTCTAACATACCAAACTGAAAAATTTGAACCATCAAACTGAGGAACATCTGAAACATTTTCTTCTAGGACAATATCAGATTCAACTTGGAGAACATTTTTATCAACTAACTTTATATCAACATCTTGATTTGATATGAATGATGTCTTCTGTGTCTTTTGACCAGAATGAAGCTTGACAATTTTCTTGCTCTTATTTCTTCTGCACTTACCCATTGAACTCCACACACAGGACCTACCCAAGCTGATTAAGCTACAAAAGGGAAACTGGCTCTGATACCAATTGTAGGAGTCAAGGACAACATTAAGAGGGGGTGAATCAGTGTTGTGTGAATTTTCAAATCTTTTTGCAAACTTTAACTTGCAGAGCACAAGGAGAGAAAGCTATCATTGATTTGTCAAACACATATGCACATAATTGAGAATGAAAAACAAAAAACTCATGAGTAAAACATACAACCACAGAGAGAAGATCAATATGAATCAAGACACAAGAATTGCATGAGTGGAAAACCCTCCAGGGGTAGAAAAACCACTCCAGAACTGCCTCACTGGCTTAACTGATAAAACATGCCTCATTGGCTACAATATGTATCTAGGAGCACCAACTCCAAATAGAAGCACCCACTTCCAACATTGATATACCTCACTGGTAAACAAATAGGTCTCACTGACCAATAAGCCTCACTGGCTAACACAATCACTATTGACAAAACATCAAACTTTGTGTGCAAGACATGATTGCTGTTCAATCAGATTTGCACCATTGTATACAACCTTATATCTCTTCTTTGATTTTCAAATCAAGACCATTTTCTTTTACATACTTCTGCAAACAAGCTACATATGTGATTTCTCCATGTGTATGTCTCCAATCCTGCATCTGATGCTCCAACAATTCATTCTCTGTATACAGTTCCACACACTCGTCAATGTACTTGTTAAAACATTATATACAAATTCTAAATATCTTTTCATATTCCTTTCCTCTAAAAAAAATCTTTTCATATTTCTCTGTGCATTTTCAATTCTTCAATAACCCCTTCAAATTCAATCTGTAAAAATTAACTCTTCACAAAATTGTCAATCTACAAAGAATAAATCAAACTTCTCTGCAATAAAAAAATTTGCACTTAAAGAGAATAAAATCTCTTTCAAACATTATCTTTATCTGCAAGGACAATTTCATCTTCAGATGTAAAAATAAAATTAATCTCTTGAAATAAACTTTTCACCTTCTCTTCAATAAATTTCTCACACAAAATATCTCCAGATCCTCTTCTCAAAAAATCTCTTGATCTTCTCTTTCAATGCCCTATAAATAAAATATCTGAGCAATCTTCATCTTCCATCTCTGCATCAAATTTCTTTCAATCTGAAAAACCAATGACCTTTCATATCGTTCATAAATTTCTCCTACATATTTCATTTCAATTTTCTTCAATTTCCTGATCATTTGCCATTTTTAAGATCTCACACAAAAATATTTTCTTCATCTGCAAAATAATATCAAAATGAGTCTTCAATAAAAATGAATTAACTTTTCGTTTTCTCTCATATTTCAATCTTATCACTTCTGCAAATTTCAAATAAAATCTTCTTCAAATTCTTTTCTAAAAATGTCTTCAATAAATCTGCCTTCATGTATGAACCTTCATATTCCTCAAGACTCTTCAATCTGCAAACATCTGTGTATAAACAAAAAAATAATTCATATTCTCTTTGCAATAAAATCCTTGATTTTCTCACATCATTCAATCCTTCAATCTTCCTCAGAAAACCTTTCACCTTCACTAAAATCTTCAATGGCATTTTAGAAAAAGATTCCCAAAAATATTGTTGTTTAAAAATCAACTATCTCCTATAAAGGCTCCTTGAAAAACTCAATATACATTCTATAATGAATTCAAGCCTTTTTAAAAAAATAGACATTTAAACAAATTTCCTAAATTCTTTTAAGGATAAGCATATCGTGCCACCCATATGCTAAAACATTCTAACAAAAAAAATGTCGTTTTCCTTTCAAAAGAAATTAAAACCAATTAAATCCATGTTATGGCATTTCTTCTTTTGGAGGTCTTTTCAATAAAAATTTGAATGGAGTAATAAACTTTCATCGGGCTCTCCTTAAACCCGTGCCCACTCCACATTTGGCGCTCACAACATTGATAACCTTTTTAAAACAGCCCGCATGCAATTTAAAACAAAGACCACCGGTTTCTTAGCCATGGGGCCGGTTTACAATGTTTTAACAACACATTAGAAGGTCACATTAAGTGACTTAACCTGCAAGCTCAGGTCATCACTTAAATATAAAGTGTGATGTTTGTTTCAAAAAAGATTTTTGAATAGACTTAATATATTTTGAAACTAAAGTTTTAAAGAATTTTGCCTCCTTCTAATATAAGCCCTAGTCTTGTAAGAAACCATAAGATAATCAAAGATAACTTTGAACATCAACCTGCCACTTCTGATCTGCCACTTCTGATCTTGTATAAGATGATGATGAAGATAGACAACCTTGTCATGAACTCGATGAACAACAACCTCCTTCAACTTCATCAAACTATATCTATATCATTAGAAGGTCACTTGCAATAAACTAACTGTCATGAATGATCAACATCCATCTGATCAACCCTCAATAACATACTCATCAACCACTTTATATGAAGTATGGAGCAACCTCATAAAGATTCTAACTTGAATACTATGAGGACTTGTCAACAACATAATACACATCCATTAACATTCTATCAACTCTAGCACAGCAACAACACACAAGATGATAGACTCCTTATGATGTACTCCTGCAACAACTTCACACATCTCTTGAAGATATACACTAATCAAGCCAAACCAACTGACAACACTTATTCTGTCCAAATGAACAACCCCTGAATGATCTTCCTAATAGAGTGAACAATGTGAGAGACATGATCTTGAACAACATGTGTCAAAGTGTAGGCCACCCTAATGGATGCATACTAATTCAACTGATAGATCACTTCAAACAAAGATCATCATTGTTCTAACCTTGATAAGCAAGCGTTCACATTTACCAAGCTCTGATGTTTACTAAGATCAACCCAAGATCCTGCAATACCTTTTTGACATCAATGACAATCTGACACCATCAAATCTATCATCTATCAATAATAAAGTGAATCTATAAACCTGTAACTTCCTATCCACAAGTATCAGTTACTAAAATGATTATAAGATATAAGTGTCCATGAGAACACTATTTTAACCAATAAATCCCAAGTCTTGTCATGAACAACATGCAAATAACCCTAAGTGATACTCATTATAACACGACAAAATGAAATCTTTATCACAATGAGGGACTATCACCACAATAAATTAATAATGACCATGACATGTGAATGATATAACCGATAGCTACAAATTTCACCATTATTTAACCATACCATTTTTTTTCCTGATGTAGGTTTCAACAATAATCTAGACAATTTGTAAGAATAATACTATTCAAATTTAAACCTAAATCAAGTCATCAAATCTTACTTGATCAAATCTTATTCCACAAGACTTAACATTTATATCACTTTAAAATATTCATTAAAGCAATAATTAGAGGGACTAGATTTGTAGTCACATACCCACATAAAAGAGAAAATTAGCTCAATCTAAGCACTATTAAGAAATACGACTTAAACAACATAATAATATTTAAATCATTGCCTATCCCTCTACAAATAACTAATAGTCAAGTAGATCTTAGAATATATAAAAGTAAAGCCCTAAATAATAAAGCCTGATCTAGATTATCAAATGAAGATACAAATGTGATACTTTTCACAACTATGACTAATGAACAAAATAAATCATTTCATCAAAAGAAAACTAAGTTAACATATAAGAATATCTACATTTTGATCATCTTAATATTTAAAATTAACCTATCATACTTAAAAAACTACTATATTCTATCTATCATCAATATTCTAAAGACAATATGATCATATATATATATATATATATATATATATATATATATATATATATATATATATATATATATATACCTTATGTTTTGAACAATGCAAGAGAATGAGCTTAACAAGATTATAACATTAAAATACATTAAGTCTATCATTAGAATTTGCTTTAATATGAAACTCTATCCACCTAATTTTAAAAGCTAACATTCTAATTAGAGACTCTAGATATATTATCCATATTCTACTATGATTGTGATTCTATTGAACTAGTTTCCATGTTTAAAATCTACAAGCCTCCATTATATCTCGCTACTAAAACATCCTACTTCTTACTAAAATTAAAGACTTAACTTTAATTCTAAAGACTTAACTTTATTTCTAAAGACTTAAATTTATTTCTAATTTGGTATCCTTGTATAAATCACAAATATGATATTAGACTACAATTAATTGGCCTCAAAAATATACATCCTATTTCTATGCCGACCCTCCTTATTCCTTGGACAATATGAACTACAAAAAAAAAAAACACTCAAGTTTAAATAAGCAAAATTATAAGACTCCTATAACTTGATCCAATTAATTAAAAAAAATACGAATTATATTAACTTAACTATAATAATTAAGTTATGAACTTTAATATCTTTTATCCTACTTCTATCAATAATAACTTTACTAATTTCCTATCTTCTAATCTCAAATCACATATCTAATTACAAGCTTTGTTTGATATGGATTTAATACAAGTTCAAGAACTATATAATAAATATATTCTAAAATTATTCTAGAATAATCATAATATCAAGTTCCATGACCATGAGAATAATAACCAAAAAGGTAAACCAAAAATTAAAGCAAACTTATACATATAAACATTTTATACAGCCTGCTCCAAGATAGAGATAGATTTATGAACAAATGATAGCTTTTTTTCTTTTCAAGCCAACAAATAGAATTTAAGTTCTGAACGCAGAAAATAGATCAATTCTTAGCAATAGAAATCATATAATGAAATGATACTATAAGATTTAAAACATATATACTTACTAATTATAAAACGTTTAAGAGGATTCGTTCCACTTTTATAATATCAAACTTAATAAAGTGAATGAAATCATAAATCCATAAAGAGATACTCTGCAAGATATGAAGGGATTTTAATTGCTACCGTAAAAGAAATATACGGTTAAGATCTCCAGTAAAAGAAAGAAGGAATATCATTATAGCATAATGAAAGGGGATTAATTAGATAGAAGTTGCAAGTGCCCTGATAATCATGCATGCCAAAGAGGAGACAAGACAAAGCTTGTAGACAAAAAACTCCACTACACAATTGCACTGGGTGCAAGGCGCATAGGATCAAATGGTTCTTAAGTAGCTATATTTTGGAGAATGCATCGGCCTCATGGTATGCTTAAAATGGATTGCAGATGATGAGATATCAAAATCATTCAAGTATTGAAACCAGTAAGAAAATAAACATAGAATATAAAGACCCTCGACGCCTATGAAGTTGGAGGAAGATATAGCTAAATTTTTATAATTGAAATGTTTTGTCAGTCATGAATGCAAAAATGTGAGAGCATAGACTAGGCAGGAGAACCATTTGGAAGAATGCCTCAGAGAGAGGTCACCTCATGGACCGTAATGACCGTGGATATGCACAAAATGGATTTGTAAACCAAAAAGTGTTTAATTTATGCAATGCAATGGCCAAACATAAAAGATAGATTTCCTAATTGTTACTTACATTTCCCGATTGGAGTTTTTGATAAAATGTTGGTATTGCTTTGGTAGACCTGCTTGCAAAACATGATTACATAGACAAGCGCACATACAATCTGGTAAAAAATGCCTCAAAGAGATATCAACTCATGGAAAGTAATGATCGTTGGATATGCGCAAAATGAATTTGATTCACAAAAATGATGGACAACATAGAGCATAGGGCAGGAAGCAGCATACAAGATGCCAGAGGCCATAAATTCCAAGATTGAGTGGTTACAAATCTACCCAGATAATCAATGCACAGGCGGCCCTCCTGAATTGATGTGCGAGTGGGAAGCAGGGAGTGAAATGGGGTTTCAATTTTATGTGCGTAATGAAATTGTAGCAAACAAATTTTAATTTTTTATGCTAGAGAAACAAAGATCTAATACAAATACCTCATTTTTAAATAGCAGATTTCCTCCACAGCCTTGGATCGACTCCTTAGAAGGTGATTCTCTTGAGCTTACTGTTCGCAGTCCCCTCCACCTCACTTCAAATCTTGTGATTTGATATACTCGCCTGCGTTATTTGTTTTCCCCCATTTTTCCCTTTCAAGTTTCAACTCACTTCAAATCCACGATTTTATGTGCTCACCCAAGTTATTTGCTTTCAACCAATTTCTCCCTCCCTTTCCAGAGCATCTGATAGGGCATAAAAACCATTATCTAAGCACTACCAATAATCATTATGTATGCATGGTTTCCCTCATGCGCATGCGGTTATTTTGAAAAATGCCCTAAAATTTTTCATTAACATGCCCGTTAAACCCGCAGTGCTTGGGTGGATAGGTAAATAAAGTGCCAAATTTGAAACTCATAAAAACCTGAATAAAATGCCTTATTAAAAGAAAGAGACAGTTGTTAAAGCAAATGCGATTGGAAGTTGCAATGCCAAATTCTATATACTTTTGCCCGCACAGTCCCAGCCTGTGCCAGATGAATACGACAATTGAAAATGGAAAATTGTCACATATCATAGTTGGAAATGCTCTGGTCGGTGGATAATTCCAAGGGGAAAGTCCTAACAGGCAACGAATGGAAGGTTATAAGAGGCGCGATGTTTGACTGATGGAAGCCTCAAGAGATGTCTTTTGACTAAAAAATGAGATTGAAGTTGCAAGTGACTTGATAGCCATGCATGCTCCCCAATTGTATCACAAAACATCTATAGCTTGATATGCACAAAATAAAGTTTATTTTAAAAAGGCTTTGAAAACTTTCACACAAAAGCCAATGGTAGGTGTAAGGCCGATTCCCAAACAGTGTAGGGGTTAACAAACCAAATACAATTGCCAACTATTGCATAGAACATAACTTATCACAGCCTAAGGAATAGGGATATTTTATCGAAAGAATGCTACCCAAAACTCTATCGCTATACATGCAAAAAGATAAGGAAACATTAATAAGGCACCAAACTATTTTATAAATAACCAAAAGAAGATAAAGACTAAGCAGACAATCTGCCTGAAAAGATGCTTCTAAGAGTTTTTAACTCTTGAAATACATACTATCGAAGGATAAAGTAAAATGTTTCGAAGAATGGCCGAAGAAAAGATCCTTATGCCAGCATTCTTTAAGGTCTCCATCAAAACATTTAGAAGGTAGATTTAGTCACTTATATAATAAGATAAAGCTTGATGGGCATTCATACAAAAGAGGATGCGCATGCAACACAAATAATCTGAATGTCTCATAGAGATGACATCTAGAATAAGTGCATAAACATAAGTTTGTGTGAAACTGATGTCTTGAAGAATGAAACCTTATGAAGGATTTTGCAGAATAAATCTTATGAAGAATTTAAAGATGAGACAATCAAACTATTGAAAGGTGAGAAGTTGACCAACAAGACATGCACAAAATGTATTCCCTGTGTAAAGTTGACCTCCAAGGTAAGTAATAATTATAGAAGTATGTAAGAGTGGATTAATGCCAGATAACAAATCACCAAAGATCCTATGCAAGTTCTCATAGAAAAAGTACAGATTCAATTCCATGAAAGGATTTGACTCAGCATTCAAACTATAGGAGAAGTATGAAATACATTTTTAACATAATCAACAAAATATTGAAGCAATAAATAAACAATTCAAAACTACATACCAAACATTCTCCAACAACAACATATCAAAGAATCATAGAGACTCACAGTCATGCACCAATTGACCAAATTGACAAAACACAGGACTAAGAACTCATCCTCATCGAGAATGATGTCAACTAAGGGACCTTATGTCATCTCCATTCCACAACTTCTATTGGTATGAAGGCACGCTCAGACCTGCCAATTCAGGTGGAGTCGATGCTTGGTACCTGCAACCTGTAGCAAACAAAAGTATTGAATACAAACATATATATAATTATACAAACAGACACATAGTGACAGGGAATCGCAGCGTAGTAGGGTACTCATTATGAGTAATACTACACTGTCCCTTCACAAAACCCATCTCAAATATCCACATTAAACAAGTTCATTAGTAACTAAACAAACAGATAACACATAGTCAGATAGTCATATAAATCACATAGTAAACTAATCTACATAATCAATTAACCCATAACTGATCACAACATAAGTACCAATCATAAAGCATCCACAATGTCATCATAGTAAACATTAATGAGTGTTATCAACTACATGAAAACTGTAAACCTGCCATCAACATGTCTAACATACCCTAAGTATTATGAGTATATTTTACCTTTTTCATCATGCTCCTTAACCCAACCCCCTGCTCATCCAAGGTGAAAATGGAGGGGCACTACATGTATAAACAAATTGAATTCAAATAATGTTAAACAAATAATTTTTTTTAAAGCCAATATAAATATTATAACAAAATTGTAATATTTATAGTATACTTTATAAATTCTTTTTAGTTTAAATATTAATGAAATAGTATAATTAATTATTGATTGATAATAAACAATGTTTATATTATAAATATGATAATAATATATTTATATTATTACATTGTTCTAATAATATAATATTTTTATATAGTATTATATTATATTTTTAAAAATCTGAGCCAATGACAAGATTGCTAATTCATTTTCAATAATATTTGTTAAAATATTTGCATATTGACTTAGGAAAAATTTAATATTTGTTTAACGTTTAAAAAAAACTCTTGTCATTGGTTATTCAACAAATATTTGCATATAGATTTAGAAAAAAATTTAATATTTGTTTAACGTTTAAAAAATACTCTCTTGTCATTGGTTTATTTTGGATAGAATAATTACTAGATAATAAAAACTCATTGGTCATCACTCCCTTTCCATAAGCTAATATTACTACTATAATAATGGATGCTCATTAATCGCCCTTATCAGTTTTCTACCAATTAGATTAAAGAAAAATTATTTTTCAAATATGTTTTGTTATAATGTTTGCATTTACACAATAGCAATAGCTAAATATTTTTTAAATAGAAAAAATGTTTCAGTTTTCATTGATTGCAAAAAGAATTATTAATAACTAGTTAAGAACAGGCCTCGCCTATATTTCCTTTGCAGAAACTAAATATAGTGACACTTTATTTTTATAAATAAATTTAATTTAAATTAAATTTTATTAAACTATATTTTATTAGGGTTTTATCACATGAACTAAAATAAAGTATATTCAACAATTTTATTCCAATGGTAACTGCATTATATTTTATAGATTTTACTATAGAGTCATCAATTCAATTTTCTTTTTCTTTTGGGCAGAATAAATTTAGAAAAGTATATTCAACAATCCCAGAAGTTATATTTTATAGATTTTACTATAGAGGGATCAATTTTATTTTATTTTATTTTCTAAATAATAAATTTTAATTTATTTCTTTTTCACTGGCTCATGTTTTATAAACATAGAGTGTCCTAAAATAATATTTTATAACATTATATTTTATTAGGTTTCATTTTATTTCCTACACAATTAATTACGCTACACAATTAATTACGCCGAGAGGCGTAACTACAGCAGGGGTTGAAATGGCGTGAGAGTGTTAAGAAAAATAACTTTAAAAATATTTTAAAAAATAATAGTTGACAAATACAACATTAATAATTAAAACGTATATAAAACATAAATATTTGAAAGTTTGAAAACAACCAAAAATAAAATCACTAATTACAAAGCCACAAGCAGAAAATAAAAATAAGAAGTGGTAAAATTAACAATAAATGAAAATCATAGGTATGAAATCACTAATTACAAAGCCACAAGCAGAGAATAAAAACAAGAAGTAGCAAAATCAACAATCAATGAAAATTACAGGTATGAATTTCATAGTTAGAAGCAAAAAATAAAAACAAGAAGCGGCAAAATCAACAATCAATGAAAATTATAGGTATGAATTTCATAGGCAGAAGTAAAAAATAAAAACAAGAAGTAGCAAAATCAAGAATAATGAAAATCACATGTATGAATTTCATGATTTGCTGGAATAATCATGTTAATTGTGTATAAAAATACGTAAATACCGCCAAGTAAATTCCACCATGGCGACCTCAATAATTGTTTTAACATGGGTATTTACGTATATATTTACTTAACAATTATTTTAACACGTGGGTGGTATTTACGTGGATATTTTTTATGTACGTAAATACCGCCACGTAAATGCCACTTTGTTCGTTTTAAATATGCACGGACCCCGTACATAAATACTGTCAAGTAAATACCACCATGTAATTACCATTTTGTTCATTTCATATATTTTCTAAAGCACTTTAAATACCTCACCAATTGTTTTAACACGGGCATTTACGTATATATTTACCCAACAATTGTTTTAACATGGGTGGTATTCACTTATATATTTTCTAACCATTTAAATTAAAGTGCTAAAAGCATGTGGGCCAATTACATGGATATTTATTTAAAGTGCTTAAAGCACGTGAGACTATGTACATACGGTCCTAACATATTCGAAACGAACAAAGCAGCAATTATGTTTCACCGCTGAACGTAATTGTCGCTTTGTTCGTTTCAAATATGCTAGGACCGTACATACATAGTCTCACGTGCTTTTAACACTTTAAACAAATATTCATGTAAATACCACCATGTAATTGTCACTTTGTATGTTTCATATTTTCTAAAACACTTTAAATACCTCAACAATTGTTTTAACACGGGCTAAAAGTACGTGAAACAATAACGCCCATGTAATTGGCCAACATTTTTTGTGTTTTGAGACTAATTACGTGGATATTTGTTTAAAGTGCTAAAAGTACATGGGCTAATTACGTACATTGTATTACATGGATATTACATGTCTGCTTTGTTTAAAATGCTAAAAGCATGTGAGCCAATTACGTGGCGGTAGTTACATGTCTGATCATATATTTTCTAAACTGTTTTGTTTAAAGTGCTAAAAGCACGTGGGCCAATTACATACATAGTATTATGGGTATTATATGTCTGCTTTGTTTTAAGTGATAAAATCACATGGGCTAATTACGTGGTGGTATTTACGTGGATATTTGTTTAAAATGCTAAAAACATGTGGGCCAATTACATGGCGGTATTTATGGTCTGATCATATATTTTCTAAAGCACATGGGCCAATTATGTACATAGTATTACGTGGGTATTACATGTCTACTTTGTTTAAAGTGATAAAAGCATGTGGGCCAATTATGTGGCAGTATTTACATGGATATTTGTTTAAAATGTTAAAAGTAAATACTGCCACGTAATTGCCGCTTTGTTCATTTCAAATACGCATGGACCATACATACATAGTCTCACATGCTTTTAGCACTTTAAACAAATATCCATGTAAATACTACCATGTAATTGGCCCATGTGCTTTTAGCACTTTAAAAACAACTATTCAGTAATATCGCATTCATGAATAACTATTCTTAAATATAATCCATTTCAACAATCAAATATCAATTTTGGCCAATAAAAATAAAACAAATATTTACCACTTTAAACATAGTGATCAGACCGTACGTACATAGTCATTGGGCACCATAAGTAAATACCGTCAAGTAAATACTCCCACGTAATTGTTGCTTTGTTTGTTTCAAATACGCACAGACCATACGGACATAGTCTCACATGGATTTAGCACTTTAAACAAATATCCATGTAAATAATACCACGTAATTGACCTACATGCTTTTAGCACTTTAAATAAAGCAGTTTAGAAAATATGTGATTAGATTGTACATACATAATTATTGGGCATTGTATGTAAATACCGCCATGTAATTATCGCTTTGTTCAATTCAAATATGCACAGACCGTACGTACATAGTCTCACATGCTTTTAACACTTGCATCCATATGAGGTTCAAGGAATACATGGTCACAAACTTGTGGGCATTTGGTGGATATAATGAAAGTGCATCAGAATCCTTCAAAATAATAGCCCATTAGGTGAACCAAATGGATGTGATGAATGTTCCTTAGAGTTGCAACTACGTTCATGAACAACTATTCTTAAATATCATCCACTTCAACAATTAAATGTCAATTTTGGCCAGTAAAAATAAAACAAATATTTACCACTTTAAATATCATAATTGGACCGTACATACATGGTCATTAGACACTATATGTAAATACCGCCAAGCAAATACTACCATGTAATTGCCACTTTGTTCATTTCAAATACGCATGGACCGTACGTACATAGTCTCACATGTTTTTAGCACTTTAAACAAATATCCACATAAATATCGCCACATAATTGTCGCTTTGTTTGTTTCAAATACGCACAGACTGTACTTACATAGTCTCACATGCATTAACACTTGTACCCGTACGAGGTTCATAAAATACACACGGACTCACAATCTGGTGGGCATTTGATGGATATAATGGAAGTGCATCAGAATCCCTTAAAATAATAGCCTATCAGGTGAACCAAATAGACATGATGAATGTTTTCTAGAGTTGTAACCGTGTTCATGAGCAACTATTCTTAAATATCATCCACTTCAACAATCAAATGTCAATTTTAGTCAATAAAAATAAAACAAATATTTACCACTTTAAACATAGTGATCAAACTATACGTACATAATTATTGGGCATCGTACGTAAATATCACAACATAATTGTTGCTTTATTCATCTCAAATACGCAAGAAATACGTGGCTATAATCTAGTGTGCATTTGATGGATATAATAAAAGTGCATCAGAATTCTTCAAAACAATAGCCCATCAGGTGAATCAAATGGACATGATGAATGTTTCCTAGAGTTGTAACTATGTTCATGAACAATTATTCTTAAATATCATCCACTTCAACAATCAAATGTCAATTTTGGCTAATAAAATAAAATAAATATTTATCACTTTAAACATAATGATTGGACTGTACGTACATAGTCATTGGGCACCGTACGTAAATACCGCCACGTAATTATCACTTTGTTCATTTCAAATATGCACGTGCTTTAAGAAATACGAGGTTCAAGGAATACATGGCAGTATTTACTTACTGTAAATTGTAATTACCGCTTTATTTGTTTCAAATACACACGGACCGTACGTACATAATCTCACATACTTTTAGCGCTTGCACCCATACGAGGTTCAAGGAATACATTATCACAATCTGGTGGGAATTTGATTAATACAATGAAAGTGCATCAGAATCTTTTAAAAGAATAGCTCATTAGGTGAACCAAATGAATGTGATGAATGTTTCCTAGAGTTACAACCACGTTCATGAACTAGATTCTTAAATATCATCCACTTTAACAATCAAATGTCAATTTTAGCCAATAAAAATAAAACAAATATTTACCACTTTTATTTACGTGAGACTACATATGTACGGTCTATGCATATTTGAAATGAACAAAACGACAATTACAATTTGCGATAAGTAAATACTACCACGTATTCCTTGAACCTCGTATTACTTGAAGCATGTGAGACTATGTACGTACGGTTCGTGCGTATTTGAAACAAACAAAGCGGTAATTATTTTTATGGTAAGTAAATATCGCCACGTGGTATTAGAATCCTTCAAAGTGAATATAATGAAAGTGCATCAGAATCTTTCAAAATAATAGCCCATCAGGTGAACCAAATGAACGTGATGAATGTTTCCTAGAGTTGTAACCATATTTATGAACAATTATTCTTAAATATCATCCACTTCAACAATTAAATGTTATGTGACATTAGGGCCAATGATGATCAGTTTAGAAAATATATGATCGGACTATACGTACATAGTCTCACATGCTTCAAGGAATACGAGGTTTAAGGAATACGTGATGGTGTTTACTTACTATAAATTGTAATTGCCGTTTTGTTCGTTTCAAATATGCAAGGACCATACGTACACAATCTCACAAGCTTCAAGGAATACAAGGTTCAAAGAATATGAGGCAATATTTACTTACCGTAAATTGTAATTGTTACTTTGTTCGTTTCAAATACGCACGGACCGTACGTACATGGTCTCACGTAAATAAAAGTGGTAAATATTTGTTTTATTTTTATTGGCCAAAATTGACATTTGATTGTTGAAGTGGATAATATTTAAGAATAGTTGTTCATGAACGCAGTTGCAACTCTAGGAAACATTCATCACGTTCATGTAGTTCATCTGATGGACTATTGTTTTGAAAGATTTTGATGCACTTTTATTATATCCATCAAATGCCCACCAGATTGTGACCACGTATTCCTTGAACCTCGTATGGGTGTAAGTGTTAAAAGCACGTGAGACTATGTACATATGGTCCATGCCTATTTGAAACGAACAAAGCAGTTTAGAAAATATATGATCGGACCGTACGTACATAGTCATTAGGCACCGTACGTAAATACTGCTACGTAATTGCTGCTTTATTCATTTCAAATACGCACGAACTGTACATACATAGTCTCATGTGTTTTTAACACTTGAGCCCATACGAGGTTCAAGGAATACGTGGTCACAATCTGGTGGGCATTTAATGGATATAATGAAAGTGCATCAAAATCTTTCAAAACAATAGCCCATCAGGTGAACCAAATAGACGTGATGAATATTTTCTAGAGTTGCAATCACGTTCATGAACAACTATTCTTAAATATCATCCACTTGAACAATCAAATGTCAATTTTGGCCAATAAAAATAAAACAAATATTTATCACTTTAAACATAGTGATCGGACCATACATACATAGTCATTGGGCACCATACATAAATACCACCGCTTAATTACCGCTTTGTTCATTTCAAATACTCACAGATCGTATGTACATAGTCTCATGTACTTTTAACACTTGCACCCATATGAGGTTCAAGGAATACGTGGTCACAATCCGGTGGGCATTTGATGGATAGAATGAAAGTGCATCAGAATCCTTCAAAACAATAGCCCATCAAGTGAACCAAATGGACATGATGAATGTTTTCTAGAGTTGCAACTGTGTTCATGAACAACTATTCTTAAATATTATTCACTTCAACAATCAAATGTCAATTTTTTGATATTTAAAGTGCTTTAAATTAGATATTATACGTACATATTTAAGAATAGTTTTATTAGTAGTATTTAAAATATTTGACTAGTCATATTTAAGAATAGTTTTATTGGTGGTATTTAAAGTATTTAAAAAGAAATGAATCTATGTACAGTGAACAAAGTAAAAGGAATACGGTAAGTAAATACCTCGTATGGGTGCAAGTGCTAAAAGCACGTGATACTATATACGTACGATTCATGTGTATTTGAAACAAAGCAGTCCGATCATATATTTTCTAAACTGCTTTGTTTAAAGTGTTAAAAACACGTGGGCCAATTTCGTTCACTTGATGGGCTATTGTTTTAAAGGATTCTAATGCACTTTCATTATATCTATCAAATATCCACCAAATTGTGAGTCTGTGCATATTTCTTGAACCTCGTATAAAGTAAATTAACAACTATTCTTAAATATCATCCACTTCAATAATCAAATGTCAATTTTGGTGGTATTTAAAGTTCTTTAAATTAAATATTATACGTACATATTTAAGAATAGTTTTATTGGAGGTATTTAAAGTATTTGACTAGTCATATTTAAGAATAGTAATACTGCCACGTAAATATCACCACATAATTGCCACTTTGTTCGTTTCAAATACGTACGGACCGTACATACATAGTCTCACGTGCATTTAGCACTTTAAACAAATATCCACATAAATACCGCCACGTAATTAGTCTCAGAGCATGTAATTGCCCCACGTACGGTCTGATCATATATTTTCTAAACCGTTTTATTTAAAGTGCTAAAAGCATGTGGGCCAATTATATGGTGATATTTATGTGGATATTTGTTTAAAGTGCTAAAAGTAAATACTGCCACGTAATTGCCACTTTGTTCATTTCAAAGTAACAATTACGTACATAGTCATTGGGCACCATACATACATAGTCATTGGACAAGTAAATACCTTTCTTTTAGCACTTTAAATATCGTCAATAAAACTATTCTTAAATATGACTATGTATATAGTCATTGGGCACCATACGTAAATATGATTATGTATGTAATTGCTACTTTGAAACAAACAAAGCAGTAATTACGTGGCGATATTTACTTTTAGCACTTTAGACAAATATCCACTTAAATACCATACGATGCCCAATGACTCTACGTACATAAATACCTCTCCTTTTAGCACTTTAAATACCACCAATACAGTAATTAAATACCTCGTAGCAAGTGCTAAATCGTCTCACGTGCTATTAGCACTTTAAACAAATATCCACATAAATACCACCAAAATTACATGTATTTGAAAAGAATAAAGCGGCAATTATGTGGTGGTATTTATTTGCCAGTATTTCGTGGCGATATTTACATACGGTGTCTGGACAATGAGTATGTACGTAATTGCTACTTTGAAACGAACAAAGCAGCAATTACGTGGTGGTATTTACTTTTAGCACTTTAAAAAAAAATCTACGTAAATACCATACGGTGCCCAATTACTATGTACGTATGATCCGATCATATATTTTCTAAACCACTTTGTTTAAAATGTTAAAAGCATGTGGGCCAATTACATGGCAGTATTTACGTGGATATTTGTTTAAAGTGCTAAAAACATGTGAGATTATGTACGTACGGTCCTAGCATATTTGAAATGAATAAAGCAGCAAATACGTGGCTAATTTATAGTTGGCTAATGATAACTTTTCTTAAAACTATTCCTTTTACTTTTATTTCCTAGAGTTGCAACCACATTCATGAACAATTCTGGTGAACCAAATGGACTACTATTTACCACTTTTACTTACGTGAGACTATGTACGTATAGTCCGTGTGTATTTGAGACGAACAAAGTGACAATTACAATTTACGGTAAGTAAATACTACCACGTATTCCTTGAATCTGGTATTCCTTGAAGCATGTGAGACTATGTACTTATGGTCCATGCGTATTTAAAAATCTGTACATAGTTTCACGTGCTTCAAGGAATACGTGGTGATATTTATTTACCATAAATTGTAACTGTCGCTTTGTTCGTTTCAAATACGCATGGACCGTACATACATAGTCTCACATGCTTTTAGCACTTGCACCAATACGAGGTCCAAGGAATACGTGGTCACAATCTGGTGGGCATTTGATGAATATAATGAAAGTGCATCAAAATACTTCCAGACAATAGCCCATAAGGTGAACGAAATGAACATGATGAATGTTTCCTAGAGTTGAAACGGCATTCATGAACAACTATTCTTAAATATCATCCACTTCAACAATCAAATGTCAATTTTGGCCAATAAAAATAAAACAAATATTTACCACTTTTAATTGTGAATGAGGTGTAAAATTACTATTACTGTTTGACCATTGAAATGGATAATATTTAAGTAAAGTGTTCATGAATTGACTCTCAATATATCTTGATTGATCAAGAAGTTTAACGGCAACCAAAAAAACTACCGCCAAAGCTTTCCTTTATAAACATAATCCTTCTTCCCCTAATTTATCTGAAAAGTTGTCGGTTATCTTCCTTATTGGAGAGAATGAATATCTAGTGGGCATTTGACGAATATAATTTTGGAGAAAATTCTCCACTTTCCAAATAGACCCTGAGTTCACAAGTTTGGATGTAATAGAAGTTTGGAGTCTTCTAAACTTTTGATAAATAACCACGAGCAATAGTGCTACTATTATTAAAGAACTTGCTCCAATAGCTATACCTAGTATTGATGAGTAGTAACATAGATCAGTAACTCCACCATGAATGAAACTTACAAGATTTTTAAAACTCAAGAAAAAGGCCCTTAGCCTTTACTTGTTATAGCTCCATGGTTTGACCTCTTGCCTGTTTCAATATGGTAAAGCTAATCAAATGCCAAAAATAAAATTCATAAAACTAACTGATAGATAATGCAAATTCACATTTTTTTTTGTTTTCAAATTGTAAGGCAACTAAACTTAATTAGGCATCAAGAGGCAAATATAGAGATATTTGAACCAAATACCATGTGGGCATTGATTTGGATGGGTTGCATCGTCGCAGAAGCAAAGGAACTTTGCTGAATCTAAAATATTACACCCACACCAACCACCGCTTGACTTACAACTGCCACAATTCTAAAATAATGGGTCCTATGTAATATTCAAATGTGCTATTCCCACTTCAAAAATCACCGGTTCCTAAGTACATTCTAGAAACGAAAGTAAATTTGTTTTATTTTTATTGGCCAAAATTGACATTTGATTGTTGAAGTGGATGATATTTAAGAATAGTTGTTCATGAACGTGGTTGCAACTTTAAGAAACATTCATCAAGTTCATTTGGTTCACCTGATGGGCTATTGTTTTCAAGGATTTTGATGCAGGAGCATCACTCTAGTTATGTGTTTAAGGTCAAATTTGAGGTCAAGAATTCTAGTTTATGTTTTTAAGTATTATTTTGAGGTCAGGAGTCCTAGATTAGTGTGCGAAGGTCTTAGGGAGTCCATTGGGATCATTTCCAATAGTTTAGGTTGTTTAAATTGGCCTAGAAATTCAAATTTTGGATTTTCCTGCCAAAACCAAATTTGAAATTTCTAGAGGTTTTTAGCTTATTGGAGAGTTGGGGGTTGGTCCTCAACCATAGAATTAGGTTTGTTTATGAAAATAAGGTCTTAGAAGACCATGTAAGGTCTCTTTTCAATATTAGGTTGTGTAATAGGGCAGAAATTTAAAAGTTTGGAGACAATATCATTTAGGTTTTGAGGAGAAACACGTATGTATGTGATATTGTAACTGATTTTGTGGTTGTTCCCATGAAAAGAATGAAGAAGAATGCTCCAATAAGATTATGAGACAGTTTTATCTTTACTATACCATGTTTGTTGTTCTATGTCTTTCTCTTTGTTGTTTTGTTTTGTCCCTTTATTTCAATTTATATTATTGTTATACATCATTATTTTTGCATTCTGGTTATTTCTAGAAGCTCCTAGTATTTGTTGTTTCTTTCTTTTGTTTTGTTGTGTGCAAAAAATTCAAAAATCCATACATAAATTCATATTTTGCTTCCACGACGATGTAACCCATCCAAATCAATGCCCACGAGGTATTTGGTTGAAATATCTCTATATTTGCCTGTTGGTACCTAATTAAGTTTAGTTGCCTTACAATTTGAAAACAAAAAATGTGAATTTGCATTATCTATTAGTTAGTTTTATGAATTTTATTTTTCACATCTGATTAGCTTTACCATATTTAGACAGACAAGAGCTCAAATCATGGAGCTATAACAAGTGAAGGCTAAGGGCCTTTTTCTTGAGTTTTAAAATCTTGTAAGTTTCATTCATGGTGGAGTTACCAATCTATGTTACTACTCATCAATACCGGGGATAGCTATTGGAGCAAGTGCTTTAATAATAGCAGTAGCACTATTGCTTGTGGTTATTTATCAAAAGAGGTCATCCTTCTTTAGAAGACTCCAAACTTCTATTACAACCAAACTTGTGAACTCAGGGTCTATTTGGAAAGTGGAGAATTTTCTCCAAAGTTATATTCATCAAATGCCCACTAGATATTCATTCTCTTCAATAAAGAAGATCACCAGCAACTTCTTAGATAAATTGGGGGAAGGAGGATTCTATGTCGTTTATAAAGGAAAGCTTCGGTAGTAGTTTTTTTGGTTGCCGTTAAACTTCTTGATCAATCAAGATATATTGAGAGCCGATTCATGAACACTCTACTTAAATATTATCCATTTCAATGGTCAAATAGTCAATAGTAATTTTACACCTTATTCACAATAAAAAGTGGTTAATATTTGTTTTATTTTTATTGGCCAAAATTGGCATTTGATTGTTGAAGTGGATGATATTTAAGAATGGTTGTTCATGAACGCGGGTGCAACTCTAGGAAACATTCATCCTGTTTATTTGGTTCACCTGATGGGCTATTGTTTTGAAGTATTCTGATGTAGGAGCATCACTCTAGTTATGTTTTTGAGGTCAAATTTGAGGTCAAGAATCCTAGTTTATGTTTTTAAGGACCATTTTGGGGTCAAGAGTCTTGGATCAGTGTGTGAAGGTCTTAGGGGGTCCATTGGGATCATTTCCAATAGTTTAGGTTGTTTAAATAGGCCTAGAAATTTAAATTTTGGATTTTCCCACCAAAACCAAATTTAAAATTTCTAGAGGTTTTTGGCTTATTAGAGAGTTGGGGGTTGGTCCTCAACCATAGAATTAGGTTTTTTATGCAAATAAGGTCTTAGAAGACCATGTAAGGTCTCTTTTCAATATTAGGTTGTGTAATAGGGCAGAAATTTAAAAGTTTGGAGACAATATCATTTAGGTTTTGAGGAGAAACACGTATGTATGTGATATTGTAACTGATTTTGTGGTTGTTCCCATGAAAAGAATGAAGAAGAATGCTCCAAGAGGATTATGAGACAATTTTATCTTTACTATACCCTATTTGTTGTTCTATGTCTTTTTCTTTGTTGTTTTGTTTTGTCCCTTTATTTCAATTTATATTATTGATATATACATCATTATTTTGCATTCTGGTTATTTCTAGAAGCTCCTAGCATTTGTTGTTTCTTGATTTTGTTTTGTTGTGTGCAAAAAATTTAAAAATCCATACGTAAATTCATATTTTGCTTTTGTGACGATGCAACCCATCCAAATCAATGCCCACAAGGTATTTGGTTCAAATATCTCTATATTTGCCTCTTGGTACCTAATTAAGTTTAGTTGCCTTACAATTTGAAAACAAAAAATGTGAATTTGCATTATATGTCAGTTAGTTTTATGATATTTATTTTTCGTATCTGATTGGCTTTACCATATTTAAATAGGCAAGAGCTCAAATCATGGAGCTATAAAATGTAAAGGCTAAGGGCCTTTTTCTTGAGTTTTAAAAATCTTGTAAGTTTCATTCATGGTGGAGTTACTGATCTATGTTACTATTCATCAATACCAGGTATAGCTATTGGAGCAAGTGCTTTAATAATAGTAGTAGCACTATTGCTTGTGGTTATTTATCGAAAGAGGTCATCCTTCTTTAGAAGACTCCAAACTTCTATTACAACCAAACTTGTGAACTCAGGGTCTATTTGGAAAGTAGAGAATTTTCTCCAAAGTTATATTCATCAAATTCCCACCAGATATTCATTCTCTCCGATAAAGATCACCATCAATGTTTTAGATAAATTGGGGGAAGGAGGATTCTGTGTCGTTTATAAAGGAAAGCTTCGGCGGTAGTTTTTTTTGGTGGCCATTAAACTTCTTGATCAATCAAGATATATTGGGAGTCAGTTCATGAACACTCTACTTAAATATTATCCATTTCAATGGTCAAACAATCAATAGTAATTTTACACCTCATTCACAATAAAAAGTGGTAAATATTTGTTTTATTTTTATTGGCCAAAATTGGCATTTGATTGTTGAAGTGGATGATATTTAAGAATAATTGTTCATGAACGTGGTTGTAACTCTAGGAAGCATTCATCATGTTTAGTTGGTTCACCTAATGGGCTATTGTTTTGAAGGATTCTGATGCAGGAGCATCACTCTAGTTATGTTTTTGAGGTCAAATTTGAGGTCAAGAATCCTAGTTTATGTTTTCAAGGAACATTTTGAGGTCAAGAGTCCTGGATCAATGTGTGAAGGTCTTAGGGAGTCCATTGGTATCATTTCCAATAGTTTAGGTTGTTTAAATAGGCCTAGAAATTCAAATTTTGGATTTTCCCACCAAAACCAATTTTTAAATTTCTAGAGGTTTTGGGCTTATTGGAGAGTTGGGGGTTGGTCCTCAACCATAGAATTAGGTTTTTTTATGAAGATAAGGTCTTAGAAGACCATGTAAGACCATGTAAGACCATGTAAGGTCTCTTTTCAATATTAGGTTGTGTAATAGGGCAGAAATTTAAAAGTTTGGAGACAATATCATTTAGGTTTTGAAGAGAAACACGTATGTATGTGATATTGTAACTAATTTTGTGGTTGTTCCCATGAAAAGAATGAAGAAGAATGCTCCAAGAAGATTATGAGACAATTTTATCTTTACTATACCCTATTTGTTGTTTTATGTCTCTCTTTGTTGTTTTGTTTTGTCCCTTTATTTCAATTTATATTATTGTTATCCATTATTATTTTGCATTCTGGTTATTTTATAAGCTCCTGGTATTTGTTGTTTCTTACTTTTGTTTTATTGTGTGCAAAAAATTCAAAAATCCATACATAAATTCATATTTTTCTTCTGCGATGATGCAACCCATCCAAATCAATCCCCACGGGGTATTTGGTTCAAATATCTCTATATTTGCCTCTTGGTACCTAATTAAGTTTAGTTGCCTTACAATTTGAAACCAAAAAATGTGAATTTGCATTATCTGTTAGTTAGTTTTATGAATTTTATTTTTCACATCTAATTAGCTTTACCATATTTAGACAGACAAGAGCTCAAATCATGGAGCTATAACAAGTAAAGGCTAAGGGCCTTTTTCTTCAGTTTTAAAAATCTTGTAAGTTTCATTCACGGTGGAGTTACTGATCTATGTTACTACTCATCAATACCATGTATAGCTATTGGAGCAAGTGCTTTAATAATGGTGGTAGCACTATTGCTTGTGGTTATTTATCGAAAGAGGTCAGCCTTCTTTAGAAGATTCCAAACTTCTATTACAACCAAACTTCTGAACTAAGGGTCTATTTGGAAAGTGGAGAATTTTCTCCAAAGTTATATTCATCAAATGCCCACCAAATATTCATTTTCTCCAATAAAGAAGATCACCAGCAAATTTTCAAATAAATTGGGGGAAGGAGGATTCTATGTCGTTTATAAAGGAAAGCTCCAGCGGTAGTTTTTTTTCATGGTCGTTAAACTTCTTGATCAATCAAGATATATTGAGAGTCAGTTTATGAACACTCTACTTAAATATTATCCATTTCAATGGTCAAATAGTCAATAGTAATTTTACACCTCATTCACAATAAAAAGTGGTAAATATTTGTTTTATTTTTATTGGCCAAAATTGGCATTTGATTGTTGAAGTGGATGATATTTAAGAATAGTTATTCATGAATATGGTTGCAACTCTAGGAAACATTCATCACGTTTATTTGGTTCACCTAATGGGTTATTGTTTTGAAGGATTCTAATGCAGGAGCATAACTCTAGTTATGTTTTTGAGGTCAAATTTGAGGTCAAGAATCCTAGTTTATGTTTTTAAGGAACATTTTGAGGTCAAGAGTGTTGGATCAATGTGTGAAGGTCTTAGGGAGTCCATTGGGATCATTTCCAATAGTTTAGGTTGTTTAAATAGGCCTAGAAATTCAAATTTTGGATTTTCCTGCCAAAACCAAATTTGAAATTTCTAGAGGTTTTTGGCTTATTGGAGAGTTGGGGATTGGTCCTCAACCATAGAATTTGGTTTGTTTATGCAAATAAGGTCTTAGAAGACCATTTAAGGTCTCTTTTCAATATTAGGTTGTGTAATAGGGAAGAATTTTAAAAGTTTGGAGACAATATCATTTAGGTTTTGAGGAGAAACACGTATGTATGTGATATTGTAACTAATTTTGTGGTTGTTCCCATGAAAAGAATGAAGAAGAATGCTCCAAGAAGATTATAAGACAATTTTATCTTTACTATACCTTGTTTGTTGTTCTATGTCTTTCTCTTTGTTGTTTTGTTTTGTCCCTTTATTTCAATTTATATTATTGT
This sequence comes from Cunninghamia lanceolata, assembly GCA_027924645.1. Taxonomy (NCBI): domain Eukaryota; kingdom Viridiplantae; phylum Streptophyta; class Pinopsida; order Cupressales; family Cupressaceae; genus Cunninghamia; species Cunninghamia lanceolata. Next base: position 1,346,438 of record BSBN01000281.1, on the reverse strand, counting down.
TATATATCATTATTTTGCATTCTGGTTATTTCTAGAAGCTCCTAGTATTTGTTGTTTCTTGCTTTTGTTTTGTTGTGTGCAAAAAATTCAAAAATCCATATATAAATTCATATTTTTCTTCTACGACGATGTAACCCATCCAAATCAATGCGCATGGGGTATTTGGTTCAAATATCTCTATGTTTGCCTCTTGGTACCTAATTAAGTTTAGTTGCCTTACATTTTGAAAACAAAAAATGTGAATTTGCATTATCTATCAATTAGTTTTATGAATTTTATTTTTTGCATTTGATTAGCTTTACAATATTTAAACAAGCAAGAGCTCAAATCATGGAGTTATAACATGTAAAGGCTAAGGGCCTTTTTCTTGAGTTTTAAAAATCTTGTTTCATTCATGGTGGAGTTACTAATCTATGTTACTACTCATCAATACCAGGTATAGCTATTGGAGCAAGTGCTTAATAATAGTAGTAGCACTATTGCTCATGGTTATTTATTGAAAGAGGTCATCCTTCTTTAGAAGACTCCAAACTTCTATGACAACCAAACTTGTGAACTCAGGGTCTATTTGGAAAGTGGAGAATTTTCTCCAAAGTTATATTCATCAAATGCCCACCAGATATTCATTCTATCTGATAAAGAAGATCACCAGCAACTTTTCAAATAAATTGGGGGAAGGAGGATTCTGTGTCATTTATAAAGGAAACCTTTGATGGTAGTTTTTTTGGGTGGTTGTTAAACTTCTTGATCAATCAAGATATATTGCGAGTCAGTTCATGAACACTCTACTTAAATATTATCCATTTCATTGGTCAAATAGTCAATAGTAATTTTACACCTCATTCACAATAAAAAGTGGTAAGTATTTGTTTTATTTTTATTGGCCGAAATTGGCATTTGATTGTTGAAGGGGATGATATTTAAGAATAGTTGTTCATGAATGTAGTTGAAACTCTGGGAAGCATTCATCATGTTTATTTGGTTCACCTGATGGGCTATTGTTTTAAAGGATTCTGATGCAGGATCATCACTCTAGTTATATTTTTGAGGTCAAATTTGAGGTCAAGAATCCTAGTTTATGTTTTTAAGGACCATTTTAAGGTCAAGAGTTCTAGATTAGTGTGTGAAGGTCTTAGGGAGTCCATTGGGATCATTTCCAATAGTTTAGATTGTTTAAATAGGCCTAGAAATTCAAATTTTGGATTTTCCCGCCAAAACTAAATTTAAAATTTCTAGAGGTTTTTGGCTTATTGGAGAGTTGGGGGTTGGTCGTCAACCATAGAATTAGGTTTGTTTATGCAAATAAGGTCATAGAAGACTATGTGAGACCATGTAAGGTCTCTTTTCAATATTAGGTTGTGTAATAGGACAGAAATTTAAAAGTTTGGAGACAATATAGTTTAGGTTTTGAGGAGAAACACATATGTATGTGATATTGTAACTGATTTTGTGGTTGTTCCCATGAAAAGAATGAAGAATAATGCTCCAAGAAGATTATTGGACAATTTTATCTTTACTATACCTTGTTTGTTGTTCTATGTCTTTCTTGTTGTTTTGTTTTGTCCCTTTATTTCAATTTATAATATTATTGTTATACATCATTATTTTGCATTCTGATTATTTCTAGAAGCTCCTGGTATTTGTTGTTTCTTGCTTTTGTTTTGTTGTGTGCAAAAAATTCAAAAATCCATACATATATTCATATTTTGCAATTGTTTTGTCTATGACAGAATGTAACAATAGTACAACATGCCAAAAGGATGACAGTGTGTCACACTAGCATCTTAGACACTAAGTTGTTCGGGTTATTTGTCAAGTTCATTTAATTTTCTCTTTTATACTATAAAAAAAAAATTTCGATTCCATCTTTTAGATTCTAGTTATTCTCATTTTCATTCTATTACCTAACTCTCTTTCCTTCTTGTTCAAGAATAGTTTAATAGGAAGGAAAACTTATAGGTAAAACTATTTTGTTTCTATTATTTGTTAGTCAGAACAATAAACTAGAGAAAAAGACAAAAACATTGGATCTCCTAGCTTTATCTTGTAATTTGGGGACAATGATAATTTTAAGTTAATCTAAACAATTAAAACCACTTTCTCTCATATTTACATGTACCACAAATATCAACACTATCACGCTAATTTTTAAGTAAACCAAATAATCTACAACAATTTCATTTATCATTTTTATTTATCTTTATCAATACCTAAATCTCACTCATAAATAAATTTAGATTTTCCCTTTTTAACATCTCAATTAATTGTGGAGGTGCATTTTAATTTGGCCACTAGGTAAGTTGAAAGCCTAGTCCATGAAGTAGAGTCCACCCCATAGCATTACATAACATTACATCTCTTTGTAAATGAAAAAAAGGTATGGCATGCTACTTTCTCCCTTCATCATATATTTTCTAAACTAATCATCATCGGCCCCAATGTCACATGACTATTGTTTGGAAGCAATCAGCTGATTCAGGGTGGTATTTACTTACCGTAAATTGTAATTGCCACTTTGTTTATTTTAAATATGCATGGACCGTACGTACATAGTCTCATGTGATTTTAGCACTTGCACCCATACGAGGTTCAAGGAATACGTGGCTAATTAGGATGTAGTGTTAATATGTGAATAGTTGGCCATAATTTAAATGCACTTTTTTATATCATATATTTTCTAAACCAACCATCATTTCCCTGATGTCACATAACTGTACTATATGCAAGCTAGCATAAGAAATAAAAATGAAAGGTATTTACTTACCATAAATTGTAATTTAACAACTACTATGCGGGCACCTGCCTATGTTATCATTAGCCAACTGTAAATTAGCCACGTATTCCTCGAACCTCGTATGGGTGCAAGCTTGCATAAGAAATAAAAAGGAAAGGTCACAATCATGGCGGTATTTACTTACCATAAATAGTAATTTAACAACTACCATACGGGCACCTGCCTATGTAAATTAGCCACGTATGGGTGCAAGCTGCAAAACTCATGCATGGAGAGTTTAGAAATTTGCTTCCTTATTTGGATTATTGTAGGGTTTTAAGTGTGTTATAGGGTGTACTTTCTAATTGATTTTGATTCCTACAGCGATCTTTTTTGGTGAAGTATCATCTTGTAGGGAGGGAGTGCAAATAAAGAATATGGCGACAGGAAACAACAAGGTTTCTTTTGCAGCGTCACCAAAAAGTATTTCCATCCAAGAAAAGGCTAATCCAATCTGTGGTGACCTCCCAGAGTTGCCGGAGTGCAGCATATTTCAGCTCCTAAATTGCAAAATTTTGATTATTTGAGTCTCGGGCATGATGTATCACTTAATGAATTTTGGTCAGAGCTAAAGGACCTGGAGTTTGATGAAGAAGGAAGCTATGCACTTCCTGATTTTCCAATGGACGTTGATTTCAATATCTTGCCTAGAATTAACGATGCAAAGAATTTTGGTGAAGCACTCAAGGATTTGGAAGCAGATGAGGAGAAAATTTCAGTGGACATAGATTATTTGTAGGAAATGTTTAGCGATTCCGAAGTAGAATCCGTCGAAATTGTAAAGCCTTCTTCTAGACATTCGAACAAGAAAATCAGTGACCCTATCAAGTGAAACCATCTTCATGAGCAAGTAGTGAATACGATGAGAGAATGGTTGAACAAGAACATGAGCAATCCTTATACCACTAAGGAGGAGAAGCTTAAGTTATTATAACACACTTTGGTCTACTTAGTATATTTCAATTGCTATTCTTTTTTGGTGGTTATTATTTATCCATCTAGAGCAATAGAGTATAGTGGCAGAAATGAAAGAGGGTTTTATTGTTTATTATTTCTTGTTGACATGCATTTTGGTAACTTTTGTTGCGGCATTGAATGACAAAGGTTTTCATTTATCCAGATAAGAAAATGAATTGGGCCAAATTAGAAGATTGATCTATTGTTATATGGAGCCTAGTCAGACTCAGAGTTTAAATTTACCCCATTTTTATCGATGCAATTTCCCCCCAAATTATTTTATTAAGGCGTCGAGAGTTATTTTTATATTGGCTGATATTAAAAAACCCTATTTTTGTAACCAACCTGAGGCTTGATAAAAGTGGCTAAGGGTTAGGGTTTCTGTTGATGTATTGTAGCATTTTGCAGTGGTATTGAGTTGCAAGGATTGTTGGTTGTGATCGGTTTGATTTACTGGATAATAATATTGGACTCTTTGTTGGTGGATGTAGCCCGAGTTTGGGTGAACCACATTAAAACTTGTCTCTTGTTGTTATTATTTCTGTGTATTTTCATTCCTTTTTTAATCTTTATTTGTATTTAATTGATATCTTATGCCAGCTAACCCTAACAAGTGGTATCAGAGTGGGTTGTGTTTGATTATCGTCTAGAGGAAGGTCTCATGGTTTAGTGGGAGTCTCATAGTTGAGTGGGAGCAATGGCGGATGAGGGTAAATTGAAGGTAGATAAATTCAATGGGTAGAACTATTAGTTATGGAAGATGCAGATGGAGGATTATCTGTATCAGAAGGATTTATGGAGGCCATTGAAAGGAATAGCCAAGAAACTGACAACAATGACTGATGAGGATTGGAATCTTCTAAACAAAAAGGCACTGGGAACCATTCAATTGTGTCTGGAACCATCAGTGGCATTCAATATAATGGAAGCGAAGACAATAGATGGTCTGATGAAAGCTTTGGCAAAATTATATGAAAAACCCTCAGCCTCAAATAAGGTATTTCTCATGAAGCATTTGTTTTTAATCAGAAAATATTTGAAGGTGGATCTATGATAGATCATTTAAATGAGTTTAATACGATTATTAGTCAGTTAACTTCTGTAAAAGTAAGTTTTGATGAAGAGGTGAGGGCTCTCTTGATATTATGTTCTTTGCCAAAAAGCTAGAATAACTTGGTAATGGTTGTAAGTAACTTTGTCTCTGGTTCAAATATTTTGAAATTTGATGATGTTGTTGGTGTTATCCTTAGTGAGGAAATGTGATGGAAAAGCTCAGGAGGGTCCACATCAGGTAGTGTTTTGAATGTAGAAAGTAGGGACAAATCAAAGGAGAGAGGAAAAGGTTCTAGAGGTCATGGGAAGTCACGAGGAAAATTAAAGGACAAGAGATCCCAATCCAGAGGATAGAAGGATTGCTGGTACTGTGGAAAACCAGGTCATCTGAAGAAAGATTACTGGTCTCGAAAGAATAAAGAAGGAGACAAACAAGAAGTCAATAAGGAGGCAAATGGGCTAAGTAATAAATCTGAAGATGATGCTTTGATTCTTTCCCTAGATAATATTGATGATTCATGGGTTTTAGATTTAGGGGCCTCATTTCATGCTACGCCCCATAGAAGTTATTTTCTTGATTATGTCCAAGGGGATTTTGGGCTAGTTTATTTGGGAGATAATGAACCCTATCAGATTGTTGGAAAGGGAAGAATCAAGATTAAGTTGCAGAATGGGAATCATTAGCTACTAGAAGAGGTAAGGCACGTTCCAAGACTGAGTAGGAATTTAATTTCAGCAAGGTAGCTAGTTGATGAAGGTTACATTGTTACATTTACTGATAAAAATTGAAAGGTTTCAAGAGGTGCCTTAATAGTAGCAAAAGGTGTGAAAGTAGGCACCTTATATCTTTGTACATGTCATATTGTTCCTTCTATTTTAGATGTTGTAGAGAAAAAATAAACAGGTTCAGGAATAGTTGCTGCAGATTCGCAGGAAGAGATTGAAACAGTTACTGCAGGTTCTGAGACAACACTATGGCATAACAAACTTGGGCATATGAGTGAAAAAGGTATGAAGGTACTTAATTATAAGAAAGTTTTACCAGGTTTGAAATGTATTAATATGGATTTCTATGAAAGTTGTGATGGCAAACAAAAGAGAGTCAATTTTCTCAAGGATGGAAAGCAAAAGAAAGATGAAAAGTTGGAGCTTGTGCATACAGGTGTATGGGGACCAACTTAGGTATCTTCTCTCGATGGCTCTTGATATTATGGTACATTCATAGATGATGCAACTAGGAAGGTTTGGATTTATTTCCTTAGGCAGAAATCTGATGTATTTGAAACATTTAAGAAATGGAGAAGCTTGGTTGAGAATGAGACGGGTAAAAGATTAAAATGTCTCAGATCTGATAATGGTGATGAGTATTGCAGCAAAGAATTTGAGGATTATTGTTCCTTTAATGGAATTTGTAGGTAGAAAATGGTTCAAGGGAGTCCATAGGAGAATGGAGTGGCTAAATGCATGCATAGGACAATAATGGACAATGCAAGGACCATGAGATTGCATGTTGGGCTACCTTTAAACATGTGGGCAGAGGCTGTCAACACTGTTGTATATCTAATTAATAGAGGTCTTTCAATTCCTTTGGGCTATGGTATTCTAGAGGAAGCATGGATAGGTAAGAAGGTGAGTTATTCTTTTCTCAAAACTTTCAGATGTGAAGCATTTGCACATGTAGATTCTAAAAATAGAACCAAGTTGGATGCAAAATCAAAACAATGTACCTTCATTGGATATGGCATTGATGAATTTGGTTATAGGCTTTGAGATTTTGAAAACTAAAAAATTGTGAGAAGCAGGGATGTTGTATTCAATGAGAAGGTATTGTACAAAGATCAGTTGCAGCAGCATGATAAGAAGGAAAAGGATTATGTGGTGTTGGATGATACTCCAGATAGTGATGTTCCAGTGGTTCCTCATGCTTTGCAATAGCAACAAGAAATACCATAAACTCCAGTGAATGTTAGATGGTCAACAAGGCTGAGTAGACCTCCTAAAAGGTTTTCTCCCTCTTTGTATTCTATTTTGTTAACATATGTTGGTGAACTGGAAAGGTATGTTGAATCTATGTAGGTGGATACAAAGGTTTAGTGGGAGCTTGCAATGAAAGAAGAAATGGACTCTTTGCTGAAAAATTAAACTTGAGAATTATGTAAGTTGCCTGCATGTAAAAAGGCTTTACTAAACAAATGGGTTTATAGGCTAAAAGAGGAAGATGGAGATAAGAAAAGATTTAAAGCCAGGTTAGTTGTAAAAGGATTTGCATAGAAAAAAGGTATTGATTTTGATGAGTTATTTTCTTTAGTTATCAAGATGACTTCTATTCGTACTGTTTTAAGTATTGTGGCTACTGAAAATTTGCATTTGGAACAACTAGATGTGAATACTATCTTTCTCCATGGTGATTTGGAGGAGGAGATCTATATGGAACAACCACAGGGATTTGAGGTCAAAGATAAGGAGAAACTGACGTGCAGATTGAAGAAGAGTTTATATGGCTTGAAACAAGCACCTTGGCAATAGTATTTGAAATTTGATAGTTTTATGGCTAAGCAAGGCTATATCCAATGTAATTCTAACCATTGTGTTTATTTTAAGAGGTTGGATAATGACAGCTACATTATTTTATGTTTATATGTTGATGACATGCTTGTAGCAGGGTCTAACATGGATCAAATAAGAGAGTTAAAACAATAGTTAGCACAATCATTTGCTATAAAGGATTTGGGGGTAGCAAAATAAATCCTTGGTATGAAAATTTGCAAAGATAGGAAGAGCAGAAAATTTACTCTATCTCAAGCTGATTATGTTGAAAAGGTGTTGCAGAGATTCCATATGGAGAATGCAAAAGTTTTCAGCACTCCTTTGCCTAGTCATTTGAAATTGACTAAGGAGATGTGTCCTAAGACATACGAGGAGGAAGAAAAAATGTCCAAGGTACCATATACTTCAACTGTAGGAATTTTAATGTACGCCATGGTATGCATGAGACTGGATATTGCACATGTTGTAAGAGTCATAAGCAGGTATATGAGTCATCCTGGATTGGAGCATTAGAATGCAGTAAAATGGATTATCATATATTTGAAAGGTACATCCAATAAACACTTATGTTTTGGAGCTCTAATATTGATTTAACAGGTTATGTAGACTCAGATTTGGTAGGAGATACTGATACCATGCATAGTACTACAGGTTATGTCTTTACTGTAGGTGGGACAATGGTATGTTGGATCTCCAGGTTGTAAAAAGTGGTTGATTTATCCACCACGTAGGCAGAGTGTGTAGCTGCAACAGAGGCAAGCATGGAGATGATATGTCTGCAATCTTTCATGGAAGAATTGGGTAAACAACAGGCTAATAGTTCTTTGTATATAGACAGTCAGAGTGCCATACATCTTGCAAAGAATTTTTCTTGCATTCAAAGACCAAACACATACAACTCAGGTATCACTTCATCCGGTCGGTGTTAGATGATGAACAGTTAAGGCTGGAAAAGATACATATAGATGAAAATCCAGCGGATATGTTTATGAAGGTAGTGACAAGGGAGAAGCTAAGCTACTTTTCAGCTTCGGTTGGTCTTCAAGACTAAACACAAAAAAATAGATCAACAGAGTCCAGGGTGCTTATTTCTAGTGGGAGCTACAGGGTCAACGGTGTTATGATCAGTCTTCAAGTGGGAGATGATATGGTGTGGAGTTTGATTAGTCTCCAAGTGGGAGATTGTTGTTATATGGAGCCTAATTAGACTTAGAGGTTAAATTTACCCGACTTTTATCAGCGTGGTTTCCCCCCAAATTATTTTATTAAGGCGTTAGGAGTAATTTTTCTATTGGCTGACATTAAAAAACCCTATTTTTGTAACTGACATAAGGCTTGATAAAAGTGGCTAAGGGTTAGGGTTTTTGTTGATGTATTGTAGCATTTTGCAGTGGTATTGAGTTGCAAGGATTGCTAGTTGTAGTCAGTTTGATTTACTGGATAATAATATTGGACTCTTTGTTCGTGGATGTAGCCCAAGTTTGGGTGAACCACATTAAAACTTGTCTCTCGCTGTTATAATTTCTGTGTATTTTCATTCCTCTATTTAATCTTTGTTTGCATTTAATTGATATCTTCTGCCGGCTAACCCTAACATGATCTGCATAGTAAAGATTTGACTGGATGCAACAAACATTAGCAATAGCTTTCTTTTCTTCTCTAATACAAAGATCTTTTATAAGTAATAAATGTAGATGTTGTCACAGAAAGAACATGAAATTTCTCTATCCTTTATATTATATTTTTTAGGATAGTTTAGGCTCTGCTTAAAAGAGTAAGCGCCAAATCATTTTTTGAACTGTAGATAGAGAAGGCTTGAATCCACCATTAAATAGTGTGCTTATTTTAAAAGAGGGGAAAAAATACCTTTCACCATTAAATTCATTGGTCTTTAAGAAAATCCTACAATTCATAACCTAGGCAAAAATGTTTGGTTTAAATATAAATGAAATTTAGAGTGGATATTGCAGTTACTAATACTAATGGTGATTTCTGTAGATATCTTCATTTCCCATAGTCAAATGAATTTGTAGGGGAAGGATTTCAGTTTCAAGTCCTACTACAAAAATGGGTTACACTTTCTGGGACATCCTAATTTTTGCTGAAATCACATATTTTTTAGAAAATATAATGATTTATGCCTTGAAATGTTCCATTTAAAGGATTTTAATTAAAGAGGGTTTGATCAAACCCTCTTATATTCAAACCCCCTTGGATAGAACCCCGCTAGTTTTAAACCATACCTATAATGGAGTCTCTTCTAGACCTATCAAAATGCTGATAAAAAATCACTTTTGATTTACCTTTTGGGGGATCAAATAAATTCATTTAAAATTTATGTTTTGTAAGTATGTAGTCCTTATTATAAGCTTCCCAAAAAGTATAATTTTAAATATATTTAATTTGATTATTATATTTATTTTTTTATTTCTTGTGAATGTAGGTTTTTCACTGAACATCAAGTTCTCTGTTCTACACACATGGAAAATTAGTAAATTAGTGAATTTTTTTTTACAAAAATATCTATACCCTAGGTATTGATGTCCTTATTTTAACAAAAAAAAGAAAAATTAAATTTTGATACATACAGAAAAAGTTATGTTTTACAGAATACGCCTATGTCTAAATTATAATTGGTTTGACTTCAAAACATAATTAAAAAAAATATTCAACAAAACATTATGAAACCAAATGCATACCCTATATATCGGTGTTACCAATTTAAATTCAAAAGAATCAGAATGGTATCCTTTGTAGAAAAGAAGTTATGTGCTACGGAATACACATCACTTTAAAAAAATGTTGTTTACTATTAAAAACTAGTTATCAAAGGAGATGCAAAAAATTTTACAATTTAACTCCAATTTTTTTTAAGAAAATATATTTAGAATTTACAAATAAAATCTCACAAATCACTAGTTCGTATCATCTTCAAATTCCTAACAGTTTAGTGGCTATAGGTGTCAGAAAGTGAAGATTTAGTTCAAAATGTTGATTTCAATGTCAAGTTTGACCAAAAAGTGTAACCCATTATTGGTAGTGCTAATACATGAATAGTTAGCCGTAATTTAAACACAGTTTTTTATATCATATATTTTCTAAACCGATCATCATTGCCCCGATGTCACGTGACTGTACTGTATGCAAGCTCACATAAGAAATAAAAAGGAAAGGTATTTACTTATCGTAAATTGTAATTTAACAACTACTATATGGGCACTTGCCTATGTTATCATTAGCCAACTGTAAATTAGCCACATATTCCTTGAACCTCGTATGGGTGCAAGCTCGCATAAGAAATAAAAAGGAAAGTTCACAATCATGGAGGTATTTACTTACCATAAATTGTAATTTAACAACTACCATACAGGCACCTGCCTATGTAAATTAGTCACGTATGGGTGCAAGCTACAAAACTCATGCACGAAGAGTTCGGAAATTTGCCACCTAATTTGGATTATTGTAGGGTTTTAAGTGTGTTATAGGGTGTACTTTCTAATTGATTTTGATTCCTGCAGCTATCTTTTTTTGGTGAAGTATCATCGTATAGGGAGGGAGTACAAATAAAGAATATGGTGACAGGAAGTGATGAGGTTTCTTTTGTAGCATCACCAAAAAGTATTTCCATTCAAGGAAAGGCTGATCCAATTTTTGGTGACCTCTCAGAGTTGCTAAAGTGCACCATATTTCAGCTCCTGAATTGTAAAATTTTGATTATTTTAGTCTCAGGCATGATGTATCACTTAATGAATTTTGGTCAAAGCTGGCGAACCTGAGGTTTGACAAAGAAGGAAGCTGCACACTTCCTGATTTTCCAATGGACACTAATTTTGATATCTTGCCTAGAACTGACAATGCAGAGGATTTTGGTGAAGAACTAAAGGATTTGGAAGTAGAGGAGGAGAAAATTTCAGTGGACACCGATTATTTGCAGGAAACGTTCATCTATTTTGAAGTGAAATCTGTCAAAATTGTAAAGCATTCTTCCAGAAACCGTCTTCCTAAGCAAGCAGTGAATACAATGATAGAATGGTTAAACAAGAACATGAGCAATCCTTATCCTACTAAGGAGGAGAAGCTTGAGCTTGTCAAGCTCAGTGGTTTGACAAAGCACCAGGTAAAATTCATGATTTATCTATATACTTATTTTCAATTGTATCTGGTTCAACTCATATCACTTTGGATTTTTTGTTCCTTTTGACATCATTTAATCTTTACAATTCCTTTAGAACTCTTTCAGTGCTTATCAACAAAGGCACTCTCTGGGTAAGTTTGTATTTTACTGTTGTTATTTTCCCTATGTTGTTTTCAAAGTTTTTCAATACAATCTATAGAAAATTTCACCTATTATTCTGAAGTATTTTGAGGTTTTACCACCAAAAATGATCAATAGACAATACGTAATATTTATCTCTATTTTATAGCAGCCATAAGCATACAACGCACTCACAACTTTTCAAATCTAACCATTTGTTATTGCTAGATTTCTCTGTCACTAGCACCATCCTAAAATTCCCATGCCACAGCTACCATCAACATGCATATCATCATGAGATCCTAGGTTTTGTGAGGAGGACAAATATAAAATGGATATATACATGCACACGCATCGGTTGAAGGTAAGCAATTCTAGATTGGATAGGTTACACAGGTTCAAAACATAAATTCAAACTTGACTATAACTATGACTATGACTGCTAGATTGGGCCTAAGACAAATTTTAATAAGATATTGATGTGCAGTATCAGGCATTTTTTCTGTATTAACCATTTCAAATATATGAATGTACAATGTCTAACAAAAATTTTGAAATGCAAAGTGGGGCCAACTAGCATTGAGATTTAAAATTTATAGTGAGCATTTGATATTAGGTTAAATCAAATAATGCAAAATTGAATATATATAGTAAATGGAATAAATAAATTAAAAAAAACACAGTTTTTTGGGCTCGGCCTCCCATCGTAGGCCTTGTTCATTGCAAATCTCCTTTGTTTTATGCATAAATCCTAAATGTTTCTTCTATTTGACTGTCATTTCCTTTATTTTTCTTTCCTTGCATAATAATGATAATCTTCCACTTTGCTATGAGCTTTTAACTGATATTTGTCACAAATATTTATGTGATCTTCTTGGCTTTAACTTTAAAATCATGAGCTCATATTATTTTATTCACGGGACAAAAATAATCACATTACGAATAGATACACAAACTTATATATAACATTTTACCCTATGAGAAAATTCGTTATGCCTAAAAATCGTAACTTATAGTCTATAATATTTAGCCAATAGACTCTATGTTAAGACCTAGGCAGAAATTTATCTCACGCTATAAAAAAAAGTGCCGAAATTTTTTGGAATCCGATAAATTGTTTAAAGTTGTCAAAGTACGAACAAACACTACATACAAAGAGATTCCAAATGGTGCCAAACCAAGCATGCCTGAAAATGACAACTAAAATACAAACAATAATCCTTATTCTTGTTAAAAGAGATCTCACTATTATTCACATAAAACCCTGTACATTCATTCACCAAATTTATACGTGCATCAGCTTTATTCATTCATTTATTTACCTTGTCAGGATCAACGCACAACAGTAATACAACTTTTATCTTTTCCCTATCTTGAGGTCATGTGTTCGAATTGTTGGGGTGTATTGTAGAGTGGGGACATCTCCGATGAGAAGAATTTTACCTTCACTGTGAAGAACTTGTCATTGTTTCAAGTGAAGACGACGTTGGATGTGTTCATTATGTGTTTCAAGGGTATTTTAATAATATGGTAGAGTATATAGACCGTATGTAAATCATTTCTTTTCCATACCCTTATTAAAATGTTATATTTGATTTAATAAAGAATTATGAGAAATACATAATAAAAAATTATTATTTTATGTAGCAAGAATTAAAGAATAATCTCTTAAAAAGGGTATGTAGCAAGAATTAAAAAATCTCTTTTTACTTAGTACCACAGATTGAGAAATATATGATCTACTAAATTCAACTTAACACTAAATATAAAATTCACAACAATACTAAACAAAAAAATCCATGTAATAAACTCAATCACAACCAATAACTCATCCATTAAACCAACAACCTTTTGGCAAAAGACCAATTTATCTCTTAAGAAATACTTATTAAATAAAGCATATCAAATAATGAAATTTAAATAACAATCTAAATATAGTATTTAAAATGGAATGATTATATTAATGAGTAAAAATAAAACTGCATACAAAGATAAAGCTACAAATAATAAAATAATACTAATGATAGAACCATCTCAATGAAGTCATTCCATGTTACTCCTTTCTTTCATTATTTATTGGTAGGGTGTTACATATTCCAATTTTTATAATTTTAATTTGAGAACCCTCGACATATCTTCTTGTCTTTCTAAAATTAAATGATACTGTTGAATAGATTAAGGGAGAACATCTCTAAACAAAACAATATTTAATTTTAGAAAATCAAGTGGACACATTCTTCCTACTTGATCATGGGAACATGCTTTCCCATCATAGCTTCTATATTTATTTGTACAATCACACAATATCAATGAATGAAAGACAACATTCTTCATATTGTTTTCATGCTCTATTATTTCATGGATTGCTTCTTCTGTAATTATTCCACATAATAAGCACCTAATGGATATAAACCTAGCTCCATTATTGATTCTTCATAACCTTGTTACTACACACAAGGTTGTCCTTCAATCTCAAACATAAATTTGATCATCCATGGGCATCTTTAACCATTGAACTTACATGTCAATAAATTATTTTTAATTCATGGTACACTCCTTTATGGGAATCTTTAATCATGCTTTAAATAATTTGAATTATTGTAACAAATTGGCATATTGGACTAAGTTGACTTCATTGGTTCACTCAATACACCCTTTAAACGTGGCGAGAAGTGAATGAATGATTATATCGATTTGTTTATTCTATTATTCCCATGAAAATATTGATCAATACAATTATTTTATTGCACCACTGAATGTCTCAAAATAATTAAGTTCATTATTTTTGTTCTAAAATATCACCAACAATTTGAGTAGGTACACATAGGTGATGCAGGTAGTAGTGAGATGAAGAACTAATTCTAGAAAACTGATGAAATATGTACCTTAATATATCTGATTCAAATATTTTCCCAATAATACTATGTATTATGATTTTAAGAAAATAGGTATCACTCTTTGAAAGCAATTGAGGTGAAAAACCAAACTCCTTGATGTACATGATGATAAATTATAAATCTTTTTATCACCACTAGTACATAACTTTCTCAATAACATCTCTTCTTAAATTTTTCTTGTTGTTGAAATATTGTGTGACACATTTGCAAATGATATCACACATTTATTTCTCCAAATCAAGCTCTCAAAAAACAAATTGGGTAGTGCTCTTAGCATTCTAGCTTAGATGTATACATATTTAGTATGCACATTTTCATTGACATGATGAAAATTACCAAATTGTAATTTCATTCATTTAATTTTCAATCAATATCACCATAGTATACAAAGTCTTCAAAATGATTTAGATAATTAGCTAAACTAAAATCAAATAGTCATGTAGATGAGGTTCTCTCAACATACATGATATTTGAAAGAGTGTTTAAATATTCATACTATATGATCTAGGAGGATCTAGCACTTTGATGAGTCTTAGTATAACAATGGTTTGCTAACCAAAATATATCTCCATCATAAGCTTACGAAACATTCCAATAATGCATAGTCATACTTAAAATCTATATATCCTCTTCTTCTATGTCACACAACTTTAAAAATTTAAACCATGTTCCATGCAATTGTTTGGATGAATAAAAGCTATGTGTAACGACACTCCAATTAATTCACAAATAACATAAAAAATTAATGCCATTATTACATCATATCATCATAAAAACATGATTTATATCATCACATATCCACATATCAAAGGATATCAAAGTAATATTTCTGATGTCACTGACTTCATACCAAAGTTATATGATGAAATGAAATAAATTCACATTACATCCTTGAATAATAAGGCCATAATATTAAATCTCATCAATGCTTACGCAATGAATACAATAAGGTAATGAATATCTCATTAGTTATTCATAAATGAGGAATCACATTTTCTACAGTGTTAACCATTCATCATGGAAGCCTAGCATATGAAATCAAACTTTCATAGCTATCAATGCTTATCCAATACATGTAATAATGTAGTTGAATGTTTACAGTTATATCAAAATGAAATACAAGAGGACTATGCCCTTCATACATGAAATCATATCATGTTTTAAAATCATATAAAATAAGGCAATATAGTATGAATCCAAGTGGAATCTCTTGTCCGAAGGCCCATTCTTCATATCTCAAAGAAGAGAGAGCACCATTGGGATGACCTCCACCATGCCACAAAGTCATTGGCTTCCCTATGCTACCCATATGAGGAGCTTGACCCATCA
Source organism: Cunninghamia lanceolata (assembly GCA_027924645.1). Taxonomy (NCBI): domain Eukaryota; kingdom Viridiplantae; phylum Streptophyta; class Pinopsida; order Cupressales; family Cupressaceae; genus Cunninghamia; species Cunninghamia lanceolata. The sequence goes on along the minus strand of BSBN01000281.1, from coordinate 1,330,627 downwards.
CGAAGAGCCTAGCCCATCGTGGCTGACATGCATGAAACCGGTGTAGTGCCCCTCCAGTTTCACCTAGGATGTGCAGGTGGTCAGATTAAGGAGCAGGAGGATGAATGGAAATACTCATAATATTTAGGGTAAGATAGACATGATAATAGTAAGTTTAATATGATGATACTGTATGCTTTCAATATATTCAGTTACAGGTTAATTGATTATATAGATTGGTTTTATGCAACTAGTTGACACCTGAGTAATTACCTATTGATGAACTATTTAATATGGATATTGTGATGTGTTGTGAAGGGATGGTGTAGTATTACTCATAAGAAGTACCCTACTATGCTACGATTCCCTATCACTATGTGCCTATTTAGATGATGAGATGTATATATGTATGTATGTATGTATGTATGTATGTATGTATGTATTCAACCGTGTTGTTGGGTGTAGGTTATAGGTACCAGGCATCGACTCCACCTGAATCAATAGGTCTGAGCGTGCCTTCATACCAATGGAACTATTGAATGGAGATAACATGGGTTTCCCTCTGTCATCCAATGTCTTCAATTTATCGCTATCCGTGTATTTCCAGTTGTGGGTGTATTCGTTGTTCAACCTGTGGTATGTGGTTGTCGTAATTGTTGTATAAGTGGTTTTGAGTTGATGACTTCAGTCGTATCGTTCATTTTATGGATTAAGTGATCTATAAGTGTTGATATTTGATCATTTTTGGTTATATAGTCCATGTGTATTTGTTGGAGATGTATTATGTGATATAATAATAATAATAAGTTTATATTTATACATCAATATTAGTTATTTAATTAATGTAGAAGATTGAAAATTTTAATTAGATGATTTTTATATTAAATTAGATTAGTAGCTTTGAAAGCTAGAAATAATAATAATATTGCTATATTTAGTACTCTATTGATTTTATATTTTATTTTATTATTTATTATTTCGTGAGTGGGTTGTCGTGAAATTCTCAGATTTGAGAATCCTCTGTAGATGGTGAATAAATGTAATTAATTTTGTGAGGGTGGAGTGGTCTGTAATGGTAGAGAAGTAGTGGGAATTTATTATTTTGCCTATTTTTGTGTTTGGAAGATTATTTGAAGGGGAGAAAAATAAAGAGTTGGAAAAAAAAGAAAGAACTAGCAGAGGAGAAGAGGAGGGAAGAGTGAGACTAGAAGGGATCAAGTCGAGCAAAGGATTTGCCATCATGAAATAATTGTAGTGTGAAAGAACAAGTAGGCTACTATTCTTATGCAATCTGTTATTCTAATATATGATTTTGCCTGTAACTATGTGCATTATGTTATTGAATAAGTTGTGATATGCTCAGGTGTCTGCTATTTGAATTCCTCCAATATGATTCCATAATATATATATATATATATATATGTATATATATATATGTATATATATATATATATATATATATATATATTATGTCATCAAGAACCTATTTGTCGAGGATGTGATTGCCAAGCTCTGTACTTGTTTATCTATGAAGTCATCTCTTGACCCCTGTAACAAATCTGTTACCATCATATTTTTGCAAGTTAGGGTTTACCCTGAGATGTGATTTATTTAGACAGAACAATAGTAGACAATGTTTGTATTTCAATAGAGGCTTGTTTTTTATCCTTCCATAAAACTTACTTTTGTGGATGGGCAGAGTTTGGCCCCAGATGTTTTTCACCTTCTACCTTATCGAGCTCTGTAACACTATCTTTGGTGGAATCCATACCATCATCCTTAAATATTGCTCTGAGTTTTCTTGATCAATGTGAAGATATTAATGAAGGAACACTTCTTAAACCTTCCCATTATCTCTCTATTGTTTGCAAATCTGCCTTGCTTTTCAACATCTTTTCTGGGGCATCGATATTTTATGCATGTTCATTTGATCTTTTGATGCATCCAAATTAAACCCATCTGTTTCATTCCTTTTAATCTAAACAAAGGATATAGAACTTAATCAATCTAGGATGATATCTCTTAGGACGGTGTCGACAACCTCCTTCCCGAGTGATGGGTTTTGTGTTAGACCATAGTCTTAAATTTTGCCCTGTTGCAAGACAACAAAGAGGAACAAAAGCGACCAACTTAGTTGCCCTTGCAAGAGAAAACTTCTTCAAATTCAATTGTGATAAAACCCTTGTATGTCCAACCTACCAAATCTTTTGTTAGTTGGACTCACATTTATGTAGCCTTTACATCATGGGCTCCACTTGAGGCATTTGTGCCATTTAAACTGTTGCAGCAAAATCATCGAGCCTTTAATGTCACAAAATACAGCTTAGTTAGTCTTCTGCCTTGTAGAGCTAGCAAAGCCTTGATTGCATATATCTGCAGTGTCACTTAACATCTGCTTTGTGAACCACGAACCCAAGCTCGTGAATTAGCATAAGGCCATGTGATGGCTCTCAAAATATTATTATCATTCCTCTGATGTTGTACAACAATCAAACCTCTGTTGATGTTGAAAACCTAAGCTTTGCATGCGTTGCCATTATGCGACGGTATCTGAGATCGCTTAGAGAGATTGCTCCTTCGTTTAACCTATAAATTCTCATTTATTTTGTCACCACCTTGACGTCCTCTATCTTCATGAATGATGTAATTATAACTGCTACGAGTAGTGAGAGTCACCATAATCATGATAAGGTTGATGTAGAGATTAGAATGTTGCCTTTCTAACGTAAGACTGCTAGTGTCATTTTAGGAGCTTACTGTTTGATTATGTCTAGCAGACATTACCCTTTTTTATTCGGTAGTTCTCATGATAGGTATTTAGTAATTTTTAAATGTTACTTTGTGTTAAGTGATAGCGCAATCATATAGTTAATGGGTTACATATTATTAGATTTAAACTTATGTTGATAAATGAATCACGGGATAGAAGTCCTTGTAAAGTTAATAAGAGCATATAGTTAGTGTGTTAATAGTATTAAAATTAATTGTATTTGTAATAAAATTAAAAGTAATTAGTAGAAATATTGAATATTGGATAGCTTTATAAAGTGTTCAGGATGTTTTTGTGGAATATCATAATTATATTTATAAGTGTCATATTATTTAAGCATTAAACCTATTTTAGTGGTATTGGTGATTTCATTAAAGTTGTGTCTTGACTAATTGTAGGAAAATTCTTATATTAGGAGATTACCCTTAGTATAGAATGGAAGTTATGAAACTTGTTTAATTTGTTTTCATTAGAAGTCAACAATAGATATTTTCATAATAGTGTTTAGAGTAATAATAATAACTCATGATGTTTGTTTTATGAAATGAGTTATTATGTTGGTTTGAGCATTGCTTGTTGAGAATATTTGTAATGATATTTTACATTCCTATAGTGAGGGAACTTCTCTAATAGTGTAAGGTGATTTCTTTAGTATACTAATGATTTTAGAATTTTAATTCTTGTTATTTAGTCAATAATGTGTGGAAAGTAGTATTTGAAAAAGGGACAATTGATTGGAATGGTAGTTTTTATGTTTTGAAGGATTGATGAAGGACCTTGGTGTATGAGGTGCTTTGTAAGGTGAATGTGAGGTGTGATCATTGCATTATATTGAAGCTATGTGTTTGTGTTGTTTGGGGAAAATGTTTTCCAGAGGCCTAGGAGGATGTGTTTTGTGGGGTTGGCTTTGTGTGCATCTTGCAAGTTGAATGAAATGTACTCTTGTAATATTGTCTCCTGTGCTGTGTTAGTATGATATATGTGCAAGATAGGTAATGCCTTGCTCAGAGTACCTATTCTTGTGGTTTTGTCTTGAACTCATGTTGATGTCATGTGGTTGTAGAGTCCTTGAATGTAGTGGTTCATTATTGTATTGAGCATGGAATAAATTATTGTGTTGGTTTATGTAATTGTTTGAAATTTGGGAGCAAGATGACCCATGCCTTGCTCTGGTTTCAAGTTGTTTATGGTTGTTGTGACTGTTTCAACTGGAAGTTTTGGGACAATGACTCAAGAGTTGGTCCTTGAGATATGATTTGTATGCAAGAGGATAGATGTCTTGCAGTGTCATTATCATGCATGTCATTTTGGTAATTTTTGTATTTTATGTTGGTTAGGGGTAGCTAGTTGCATGTAGGAGAGTGGCTTTCATGGTGGGGACAGTGCCCAAAGTGGCTGCCTGGATAACCCCATGGAAGTTGTAATCAAGTGATAACTTAATAATTTATCTAGGTGGGATGGGTAGTAATTCACATAACAAGATAAGTATGATGCCTCAACGTCATAGGCTAAGGATGGGATGAGAAGGCCTGGTTGGCAAGGTTGACATCCTTGTCTCCATGAGAGGTTGTGTCGGCTACGCATGTGTCACCCTATGGGGCTGGTGCCTAGAGAGAGGCTGCCAGGATAACCATAGATGTGGGCCGGTTTTTAGAGAGAGATAACCTGGATAACCCATGCTAGGACCATGCGATAACACTCTCCCTACTGCAATCTAGTTACTTCCTCTTTATCTTTTGTTGTAGCCTCTGGAGTACTATCTTGTCTTGATGATTTGTGTAGTCTTGATGATCTAAGTTGCCTATGTCAAGTCTGTAATTGCTTGCTTGTATCCTTTGACTTAGTGGAACCTCATTGTTATCTCCTAGCTCAAGGGGTGGACCTCAGGGTTCCACATGGTTGGGTGGAAGAGCTTAATCCATTGGTTTTCCTTGATTGTCCTTATTCATGATCATTACAGAAGTGTTCCAGTTCCAGATTGAATTGTATCCTCAGAGATGTGCTATACTTCCAGAATTGTGTAATCTTATTGTATAATGTAAACTGATGTAACCAATCAAGAATCTTGAAATCATGTAATCTTGTATTCAAACTTTTGTAACTATTCATATTTGCAAATGAATGATGTAATCCTCTTCTATTGTATCATAATGCATATTACTTGTATTGTTATAGATTTATGTTTATTTGATGTAGTTATGTTCCCTAGAGGTGTTAGCTGTTCATTTTATTTAAATGTTGTGAATAGTGTCAACTTTATCTAATGTTAATGCATTTACTTGCTTAAAAAAAAAGACCATTTCTATAATTTTAGGACTTGTTAGCCAAACTCTCTAGGGTTGCATGATGGGGAATTACAACCTGTGTTGTCCTAGTGTTCGAGTATGAATGCAATGGTTTTGAGATATCTACCAAATGGATTTGTTCTAGGGCTTTAGAAATGTTCAAGTAGTTGCAAATGATAGGTGTAACGCTAGATTACACAACCTTGCTAGCATCCATCAAGATATGAAAAATTAGAATATTTTGTAAAAAATGAACCATGTTTTATATGCATCATTCATTGTGATCAAACAATACTTGTAAGAATAAAGATGATATGGAAAAAAAACCTAACACTAGACTTTATTCTTTAACTTTATAAAAGAATAAGAAAGGGGAAGTAACCCACTAAGGCATAAGACTAACATACCAAGATATGTTCTCTAAAAAATAAATGATAACCTCATGCATTTATCCTTAAAATTGATAATTCAAGCAATTCTAAGTAATGAAAAATGTAGAATTACCTTGCTTGACATGAGCCACACTAGGGTGACACATTTAACAATATTTGAGTGGTATTAAGTAGGACGTTGGTGACTAAAAAGGATAAATAATTACAACCGACATTCCTCAACTATTCTACTCAATCCTTTGCAGGGGTTAGAGTTCAACATTCTAATTTATGAAACAAGGCCGAGGAAGAAAATGTAATTTGGTCTCCAAGGGTCTATAAACAAATCCTCAAGGAAACAAATTATTTAAATAGGTAAAATAATGGGATGTGACACTATGTTCCATACAATTGTTCTACAAAATTTTGAAGAAATGATAAAAAGAAAAGAAATTATCAAACAACTAGCAAGTGATTATGTTTCTTATTTATTCCATGACATCCTTTCTATCTTCCATGATTGTGCATTGTTATAGCATGGCTATTCTTAAGGATGAGATTTAAGAATAAAAAATATGCATTTGTCCCCTCAAGTCATTTTATTGAATTTTTCATAATAGAATCTTGCAAATTAGTATTACCTATAGCTTTGTGTAAAGTCTACACAATTTTGCATGAGTAATAAAACTCATACTTTGTCTCCCACCATAAGATGTGTCTCCAAAGAACTATGTTGGTATTTAGCACATTCTTAAGTAGGTCAAATTTTGGAATTCACTCTTTTATCCAATGTTCAACTCTTGCTTTATTTGACTAGGAAATAACATATTGCAATTTACAAACAACATAATTTTTATATTCCCAAAAAACATGCCATGTGACTTGTCCACATGAGTACATAGGATAGGAGTTTCCCCCACCATTTACTTTTGATGTTCTTTTAAGATCTAGATTTCTTTCATTTTCTTGCCAATAGATTTTGAGATGTGACACATTTAGAAAACCCATCTAAATCAATGACAACTCTTTTTTTTCCTTTAATTTTAAATTTTATGGGATTAATAAGAATTTTCAATATATATAATGAATATAAATATATTTTTTGAATATCATTGTGTGAGGATTTTTTATATTAATGTTTTGGATCACACTATGATTTATTGTCAAAATGAATAGAGAGAAAATAATTCAAAATACTCTTTTTCTTGTTTTCTTCATAATAATGATAGATTATAGAGTAATTTGAAATAGTAATTACACTAAGATAAGTTCTATAGTAACATCAATGAGCTTCATGTCATGACTATATTAAAAAATCATGATATTTATTTAAAAAAAGATAAACTATGAAATAACTCTTAAATAGATAAAATAAAATAAAATAACTCTTAAGTAAAAATACAATAGTTTTAATATACAATATATTATGAGATGGCGAGGAGGAAGCGGTCTGTGAAATTTTGAAAGGCGAATTTGGGTCCAAAAACCCTAGCAGAAAGGAAGATGAATATTCAAGTCGAAATTGACTTAAATAAAGAAGCAGAGTGGGATTAGGTTTTCCTCAACAAATTCACGATCATTGGGAGGCCCATAGGGAAGAAACTCGCAAGAAAAATAATAACAGATTGGATCTACAAAAATTGGAAATGGCTGAGCACCATCAAGTTCATACCAAAGGGATTCTTTGTGGTAATATTTCAGAGTCAAGAAGAGAGGGATCTAATCCTATCTTGGAGCCAGTGGAGAATCAAATGGGCAACACTATATATCCAAGAATGGACACCACACTTTGATCCCTGCAAGGCAAATCCCTATGAATTCCCCATATGTATTAGGATGTATAACCTCCTGCTGGAATGTTGGTCGAAAGGTTGCCTAGAGAAGATCAGGAAGTCAATCGGTATGCTAATCAAAATGGACAATGCCATCTTAGATAGAGATTTGTATTTATATGCAAGATTAAGGATTGTAGCCATCAATAACATTCCAAGATCCATAAAAATTTCCTTGGCACATGGATCACGAACAATCAAAATTGAGCCAGAAGAAGCCAAATTCTTCTGTCTGAATTGCAGACAAAGGAACCACTCAACGGCGGGGTGCTCTAGGGCAACAAAATTGGTTTGGAAGGAGAAAAAGTGAACAGCAGAACAACCAGAAGTGCCCCAATCTTCCATCCCAGTAGGAATTGTTTAGGAAGCATCCCCCCAATGCCACCTTTGGAAGATGCTCCCATGGAACCTGTACCAACTCTAGAATGTGTCTCGATGGTGTTGGAAACTATCCAAGAACTGGCAAACTTTCAGGATGACACTCCTGCTCTGCCTAAGCGCTACCTGATCGAGCCCCAGAATGTTGGGGAAGGAGAAGATGGAAGCATTTCAGATTGGTCAGACTATGAATCCAATGATGGAGATGAGTTTGGATAAATTGAAGCTAGATTCATCAGTCAAGAAGTGACCAAAATATTAAAACCTAACCTGAGTGTAAAGGGGAAGACAAAAGGTAGAAAGCCAAACAGGGTTTAGAGAGAGGAAGAGGTATCTAAGGGAGGAAAAACCACCTTAAACAAATTTATCAATAGTACCAAGGGAGGAACCACCTCCCTTGGGAAACAATGAAGATCCTCAGTTGGAATGTCAAGGGCCTAAATGCCCCTGACAAGCGATGCTTACTAAAGCGTCACCTTCAGATTTCAGGTGTAGATCTGTTACTTCTCCAAGAAACCAAATTATCCACAGAAGATGGGGCTCAACTTTGTAGATCATGCAAAGGTTGGGAAGGCCTGTCGAGGCCTTCTTCAGGTGTGTCGAGAGGTCTTTGTGCCCTTTGAAATTGTAGAACAGTGGATGCCATGCTTTTATCTGATATAGACAACTAGATGGCAATGACAGTAGAAGACTTGTAAACACACCTTCAATTCATACTATTGAATTTCTATGGCCCTACCAAAACTTCAGAGAAAGTAGAAGTCTAGAACTCTATTTTAGACTTGATCAAATTCCACAGAGATGATCTCTTGGTATTGGGGGGTGATTTCAACACAGTCCTATCAATCACGGAAAAGAGAGGTGGAATGAGACACATCAACCAAACCCCAAAAGACTTCAAACAATTTGTGGAGGCCTCTGACCTTGTTGACATGGCACCCAAGAATGGAGAATTCGCTTGGACTAACAGACGAAAAGGGTTCACCAACATCGCAGAAAGACTTAACAGGTTCCCAGTTTCCTCAAATTAGTTTTCCACTTCAATTGCCATCGATTCACTCATCCTTCCAATCTCAGGCTCTGACCATTTTCCAATTTTGATCTCACTCAAAGAAGAAAAGCAACCATATAGATGCCCATTCAAGTTTGAAAAAATGTGGTTAAGAGATGAATCACTCAAAGATTTGGTAAAGTTTTGGTGGACAAACACAAAAGTTCAGAGAGGCTAAAAGATGTTCATTGTAGCAAAAAAGCTAATAGCAATGAAAGAACAATTAAAAATCTGGAATGAAGGAACCTTCAAGAATATTTTTAAGGAGAAGGAACAAATTGAAGCTAAACTGGAGAACTTAAATCAAACAGTACTTAACAATGGCATGACCGAATTCAAATTTGAAAAGGAAAGGGAACTCATGAAGATTCATCATGAACTTTTAGCCAGAGAGGAGATTTTTTGGAGATCCAAGTCAAGGGAAACATGGCTTAAAGAAGGTGATCTCAACACCAAATTTTTGCACAACTCAACTAGACAAAGAAGAAATCACAATTGAATCTCCATGATCATAGCGGAGGATGGCAAAGAGATAACAGAAGAAGGCCCTATCCAAGAAGAAGCAGTTAACTATTTTCAAAAACTAATAGCAGACATGGAAGCCACTTCCGGGAAGTCACAAAAGGCCTTCTTGGATCTTATCCCAGCGGTGGTTTCCAAAGATCAAAATTATATGCTCCTTGGACCCATTTCAAAAGATGAGCTAAAAGCGGCGACTTTCTAGATGGCACCAGATAAAGCCCTAGGTCCTGACGGCTTTCCTGCTAGATTCTACCAGGAGTTTTGGGATATCCTGGAAAATGACATTTGGAAGGGAGCTGATGACCCGAGAAAATCAAGGAATATGATCAAGGATATCAATAACACACTCATAGCCCTAATCCTAAAGAAAGCTGAGACTTCATCCTTCAAGGACTTTCGCCCCATTTCTCTGTGCAATACCATTTACAAAATAGTGGTGAAAGTAATGGCAAACAGGCTCAGGTGCATCATCCTTGAAGAACAAATTGGGTTCACTCTAGGTTGGAACATAGTGGATAGTATCATATCGGCTCATGAAACACTACACTCCATCACAACAAGCAGTCAGAGTAGCATGATTCTAAAATTAAATGTGAGCAAAGCCTATGACCGGGTTAACTGGAGGTTCCTAGTGAAAATCATGGAAAAATTTGGGTTTGAAAAGGGTTGGATATATTGGATATACCAATGCCTATCTATGGTGTGATACTCAATACTGGTTAATGGCAGTCCCTGTGGATTCTTCGAGCCCACAAGAGGTCTCAGGCAAGGTGATCCCTTGTCACCCTTCTTGTTTGTCATCATGGAAAAGGCTTTGGGGAGGGGTATTCAACACTTGGCTAATTCTAGGTGGTGGAAAGGCGTCCATGTTGTTGATGATTTCCCCACGGTCACTCACCAGTAGTTTGTCGATGACACTCTCCTCTTTGCCTCATCACAGGTGGGAGAAGCCAACGAAATTTCTTCACTATTGAAACAATATGAGGAAGCCTCCGGTCAAGTAATCAATCATGAAAAATCAAATATCTTTTTCTTTAATACTTGAAAAAGGATCAAAAGCAGATTTTAGCCATACTCAGGTTTAGGAAGGCAGAAATTTCAAGCAAATACCTAGGAGTACCTCTATTCAAAGGAGCAATGCACACTTCCCTTTCGGAGGAAACCATTCAAAAATGTAGATCCAAAGCTACTTCCTGGCAAGGAAGGTGGCTCACACTCTCAGGAAAAATTCAGATGATCAAAGCCGTCCTCTTAATGATCCCCATTTACCAGCTGAGCAGTAACCAGGCAACCAAGAAAGCTTGCAGCTCAATTGAGGGCATCCTCAAAAATTTCCTATGGGAAGGGGCCAATGAAATAAGGAGAATACCCTAATCAGGTGGGAATCAACTTGCAAAAGGAAATCAGAAGGAGGAGCAAGTTTCCACAGTATCAAGAAGCAAAACATAGCATTGGGGGCCAAACTAATTTGGACATTGTTTGAGGATCCCACGGCCAGATGGTACAGAATTCTCAGGAAAAAAATATCTATATTCCAATGACCCAACTCGTATCCTGATTATGTCCAATCCCCCAATAGGCTCGCACATTTGGAACTTCATGCAGCGGTGTTGTTGGCTCATCATAGACCATGTCTCTTAGATCATCCATGGTGGAAACCAAGCAAACTTTTGGGAAGACTCCATTAATGGTCCCCCTCCATTGGTTGAAATTCCAGGGATGGGCGAACACTGGAGAAACATTACCATGACCCATGGCAGGAAAGCTTCTAGCTACATAAGAAACTCATATTGGGATTGGGATTTGTTCTCAACTTTCCAACTCAATGATGAGACAACACACAACCTCAAGATGACTCTCCTGGCAAGAAATATCATGCCTTCAGGGAAGGAAGATTAAAACTTCTAGACAGGGTCCAAATTTGGTCACTATGCAATTAAATTTGGATATGCCATGCAGAACCCTCAAATAGAATCTGATTGGCCTTTAGCCTTATGCTGGAGTAAGTGGACCCTCCCCAAAGCTAGGGCTTTCTCTTGGATGGAAGTGCATGAGAGAATCTTGACGGGAGAAAGATTAAAATCTTTGGGCATAGAAGGCCCCTCAAGGTGTGTAATGTGTGGAGAAGCTGAGGAAGCAACTGATCACCCCCTTCTTTCTTGCCCCTTTGTTGTGCACTGTTGGAACTGGTTGCGGGGAAAATTAGGATGGATCAACGCTCTGCCCAATAGTTTAGCAGATACCTTCAAGGGATGGCCAAAAGGACAGAAATCAATGTGGCAGGGTCTGTGGTTGGCCTGTCCTTCTCTTCTAATTTGGCATATCTGGCGCGAACGAAACAACAGGATTTTCAAAGATAAATTGTCAAGTGTGGATGTAGTTTTGAAAAAATTGGAAGTGGGCATTTGTGAATTAGTTAATGCAAGGATGGCAGAATCTCCCTCGATACCATTTGCCAGATGGGATGGGGAAATGTTGAAGAATTGGCTAGGTCTCATGCTCCCAACTCAAAGCTTCAATCTCAGAGATGCAGAAGAAGGAAGAAGCGAGCCCTCACCAAGTCGATTGCCCCGTTGAAAGGTAGGCTAAAATTAAACTTCAACAGCACGGCAAAGGACAATCCTAGGCCTTCAGGAGTAGCTTCCATCATAAGGAACAAGCATGGGGAGGTCATACTGGCTTTCTCAAAGAAACTTCCTATAGGCACCAACAATGAAGTGGAATTCACAGCATTGCTCCACGGGCTTTGACTATGCAAAGATTATCACCTAACGAACCTTGAAATTGAAGGTGACTCACTCATATGCATCAATGCCATCAACTCTAGATGGATACACAACTAGAAACTCAAATACCTAACAGAGGCAATTTGGGAAACCTTGTCAGAATTAGGCAACTCCACCTTGGCTCACATCTACCAAGAAGGAAATTCAGTGGTGAACTTTTTGGCAAACTGGGCATGTGAGCAGGAAAAGGATGCCATAATTGTAGAGTCTTGTGAGCCTTGGCTAAACATCCCTCTGTAGTGACAATGAAGATGGAGGACAATATGCTAGATTCTACAAGATCTCTCAGTCATTTTCCCGCTTTAATAGCAGGCCCAAGAATTGGCTCAAGGATAAATAGGGTCTGAAGTGTCCAGTCATTCATTCGAAGATGGAGATCGATTGCGAATGTATTTGCCAATGTCACAATGACCCCAACTTAGGAAGCTTAGAGGACTCAGAGAACGATGAAGGGCAAGATCAGGAAGGTGATGACTAGGGCGATCGAGGGAACCAAGGTGGCCCTCTAGAGGAATCCAAACTTGAGCAAATTAAACACTTGTTTATTGCTGAAGCGGACTATGTGGATGAGGCTATTCTATAGGTCATTGGAGAGAGCAACCTACCCATTGACCATGCACATGACGGGTTCATCTATGAAGAGTTTCTTTCTACCTGTGTCCTCATCTTAGGAAGGAAAGCCTGAGGCAAAATCATGGAAAATTCCTTGGTAAAGGAGGACATGAAGACAACAACCTACGAAGCAATCTCTGCCTTCAACAAACGACCCACTAGTGGATGGATTGGAGGCATCTTCGATGCTGCTGCAGTCAACAAAAAGAAGAAGACACCAATAGTTTCAGCCCAGGCTTTGGCACTTTTTAGGGAAGGCATTGAGAGGAACAACATGGAAACTTTCTCATATTTTGTAAGCTAATATGGTGATCTTTTGTCCCATGCCCAAGTTGAACGGGCAGCGGAGTTGTCTGATGGCCTCAGTGTGTTGTGGTAGATGTGACTTCCCAAGTGGAAGATATATTCTCCTACTATTGTTAAGCAAGTTTTTGTTTATCTCAGATATAATAGAAAGGGTGCTACCCCCATAGGTAGCACTTATCTAGAAAAAAAAATACAATAGTTTTAAAAATGTTGCTTCCAAAATCTTTGAAACTCCAAAAGATTAGGGGATTTGTAACAAACTTTCATGCTTGGGCAATAGTATTAATTTACTTCTTAATGGCTTGAATGCTTCAACTCAAAACAAAATTCCCCATTATTCTTGAAGGACATAGACAAATCTCATGTGGTTGATTATGGTGTTATAAGTTGCGACAGGATTTGAACAAAGGAAAGGAAATTGCATGCCCATCACTAAATTTAGGGTCTTCTTTACAAGGATGCCATACTTAGGGATACCCTTAAGAGGAATAAATATGTTGCAAATTTTTCTATTCAAATTCGTGTCCCAAATTCAATTTTATCTTTTAGTTTATGGGAGTGGTCTCCCACGGATCAAAAAATCAAAAATAAAAAATAAAATAAAATAAGCCTTGTTGGTGAAAAACTTGCCCTCTTGAAAGAGAGGTCACAAGTTCAAATCCTACAAGGGGTAGGTATGTATGCATCATATTTGAAGTACAGTTAGGTGCCTCCTACATACTGAGAGTATGAGGTAGTCTCATATGTTATAAGCCACCTGTAGACCCAAAAACAGGTCGTCCGACATCATAGCCTATAAAAGGATCCATTTCCATTAAGTAAACAATAATATAAATAAATAAAAATAACTATTTAAATAAAAATAAAGTAAACAATCTAAATAAAACAAAATAATTTTTGAATAGTTTTAAAATAAAACAAAATAACTCTTTAAGTAAAATAAAAATATTAGATAAATAAAAATAACTCTTTAGCTAAATAAAATAACTTAAGTCTATATTTAGAGATGTATTTAAAATATCTATACTATTATAAAAAACTTTCATATAATTAAAATATCTTAAATACTTCTATCTAAAAGACGCTGCGCCTATCTATCCTCAATAACATTTTCAATATTTTCAAATTAGGCACCTCAAGACTGATAGCTCTCGACCTCTTTTATATAGATGTATTTAAGATATCTATGCTAGTTAAATACAAATAATCAAAATTATTTATAATATTAAATAGAAATAACATATTAATTGATTGTGCAAAAACAAAATGAAACCCTAATAAACAAGAGCTACAGAGTAGTGAAGTTTCTGCCAAAATGTTCATGAATAGTTGTGTTTTAATTTGTTGTGTTTGCTTAGTTTTAGCAACAATGTTGATAATATAATAACTTTATAATAATCTTAAAATTTTTCAATTTTTTGTTTTAAGTAAATTATAATCAGTTTTTTACTATGGAATTAATTCTTGTAAAAAAATATAATAAGTTTTTGGTATCATTTAGATTAAATTATTGAAAATATTTCATTAAAAACTAATTATTAGAGCTAACAATTAATGGCGTGAGGGTGTTAACAAAACCTATTAAAGAGCCAATATATAAAAATAATTACACCAAATGAGTGTTCTAGTGGCATTAAGTGATGCAGGAGCATCCAGAAGCATTTAGAACAATTGAGACAGTTAGCAGTGAAATTGTAGAGTATTGAGAGAGCGACCTTAGAGAATATCACATTTTACCTCACTTGCATATCAGGGGCTATAGAGCTGGACTTAACATCTAGACATAGTCATCCACAACATATCTAAAATTTAGATCATTTGGGTTCGATTCCGGAGACATATCGCTATTAGAAGATTACCTATTTTTACTTGTTTTCACATAGCAGATCCAACAGTGTTCAGTGAAGTCCAATAAGCTTGCGGAGCAAATCTGTGACTTGCGGAGCCTAAAGGAACATTATTCAATAAGAATAGGACCTGGCCAACCTTCATGAAGATCCACGTGAAGTTTTATCCACCAGCGGAGCAATACCTTATGATTAGGTCTGACCTATCTATGTACACATGTTTCATACTAGCTGTTGCAATTAGGCCGACTTGATAATGATTTGAAAGCTTGTAGAAGATATAAATAAGAGATAAAGGATTGTTTCTAGGTAGTGATCGATAGCATGAAGATATGGAGCAATATCCTAAGTTGTTTTGATTCGAATGAGTAGCAGAACAGAGTAGAAGGCAAAGCAAGAAGCAGAAGGAGTTGCAGAATAGAAAATTGAGATGTAGAAGAAATAAATCATGAAAGAATATTGTTGTATGAATCTTTTATAATCCCTGGGCTGTGGCCTAGCATCTGTAAAGCCCGTGAGGCCTGTGTAATTTGATTTGAAGTTATAATATATGAGGAATGCGCTTTGAAGGCTGGGTTTTCCATGTTAGGGTTTTCCCAGGATACATCTTGTGTTATGTGTTCATGAATATCTGTTATCTTTATGTTGATTAGCTATTAGCTTCCGTTACATATCCATTGTGATTGAATGGAGTTAGTTGATTAGGCTGCAAGGTTGGACAGTCCCTCACCGGACCCTCCTACCTTGAATGCATCAAGTGGTATCAGAGCTGGTTGTGAATTTGCTGGGAAGGTTGTGAATCTATTGGGAAGGAATAAAGTGTTGAAAGAAGTGTGAAAACCTAGAGTATAACAAGAATCACCATAGAAGAAAGATCAAGGCAAGAAAGATTTGGGTAAGATTTTCACATTCAGTTGTTTATCTGATTTGTTTCAATGGGGAAGATTGGAAAAAGGATGAAGAAAGAAAATGAAAACATGATATGTGAAAGGGATATTTTGGAAGAAGAATTATGTGAAATTAAAAGGTGTAATTTAGAGTTATTGGAAATGATGAAAGAATTAGGAGAAGATAAATATGATGCCCTTGAAAAAGAACTGAATAATGCAAGAAGGAGAAATGAAGAATTAGAAGCAGAGCTGAAGTTGTTTGAAGATGTTGAAAAGAGATTTGTAGAATTAGAAGTATTCAAGTTGTTTGGGAAGGTGGAAGAAAGGAATGGAGATCTAAAAGAAAGTTTGGAAGAATTGAAAAGGGAAAATAGTCTATAGAAGAAGGAGATATATGAATTGAAGGAACATGTTAATCAGTTAGAATAGTCACTTGTAGCATGCAGAGAAAAGAATGAAAATCTAAGATCTAAGCCTAATTTTGTGATGTTTCTTGTGATACTAATGATTTGTGTGATGTTGCAGAAGCTTCTTTAGAAAGTGAAATTGAAAATGACAGTGTGACTGAACCTGCAGTTGTTGGTGATGGTATTGGTTTCAAAATCATGCAAAGAATGGGATATGAAGGACAAGGATTGGGAAAGCATTAGCAAGGAATTACAGAAGCTATTGAACCAGTAATAAGATCAAGAAGTGAAGGCCTTGGATTTGACAAAGGTAAGGATGTTATTACAAATTCAAACAAATCAAATCAGGGAAGAAGAGGTATGTATTGTTCTCATTGTAATAGACATGGACATGAAAAGGAATTGTGTTGGGATCTATACCCTTATAAGTTCTGTGGACTAAGGAATCATTCTAAAAGGATGTGCTTGAATAAAATGAGAAGAAGAAAGCCTATGACAGATTGTATGAAGATGGACTATGGATGGATTGATGGACCAAAATGGAGACATGTTACTTGTATGTTCAGAAGGTTGTATAGATGGAAGTGTTCACATGTTAGTGAGGAAAGAAGATATGGATCAGGCTGCAAAGAGAGAAGACCTTATGTAGAGGGAGAAGAGCCTGTTGATACAGAGATAATTTAATACAAAGACAGTTTGTGCAGAGGGAGAAGAGCCTATTAATACAGAGATAATTTATCCAGAAGAAGAAGAGCCTATTGATATAGAGATAGTTTATGCAAAGGAAGAGTAACCTTTTGAGACAATTGATTTGATAAAGAAACCAGAAGAAGGTGAAGCATTGATCTTAAGAAGAATTATGTTATAAAATAATCATCAGAGGAAGTAGTGTAAGAGAAAGTTTGTGTGAGCAAATGTGAAACATAACAGAAATATGGCAGAGAAAGAGGGAATGACAAGATATTCTACCGTAGAAGAAAGTTGATGTACCAGAATGAAGTAAATATGGATAAAGAAACATACATGAGTAAAAGGAAAGTGTATGCAGAAAGGAAAATGTGAGATTTTGATGAGTGCAAAGGAATTTTTGATAGGAACTTGGACTTAGATAGAGTTACAAAAGAAGAATTCAAGAATGTATTAGGAAATAACTGATTGTTCTGGAGGATGCATGTGTGCATTGATTGACTCTTAATTGATTGAAGTAGACATTGATCTTGAGGTAACTTGCAGAGAATACTTGCTTAGACAGCCAATCATTGAGGCAGTGTAAGGCTTGTAGGTAGACCGCCGAACCTAGAATGCTAAACTTAGAAGAATTTGAGGCAGTTTTGCAGGGTGGACTTGAATAGACCGTCGACCTTGAGGCAGATGCAAGTACCTAAAAATAGACCGTTGAATCTATTCAAAGAGACCACAATGAATTTTACATAATATAGACCAAAGTGAAGAGGCTCACTTTTTAATTAACCCTGAGAGTTTGATGCAGGAGCACACGGAAGCATTCAAAACAATTGAGACAGATAGCAGTGAAATTGTAGAGTATTGAGAGAGCAACCTTGGAGAATACCGCATTTGCATATTAGAGGTTGTAGAGCTGGAGTTAACATCTAGACATAGTCATCCACAACATATCTAAAATTCAGATCATTTGGGTTTGATTCTGGAGAGATGTCGCTATCAGAAGATTACATGTTTTTACCTATTTTCACATAGCAGAGTCGACAGTGTTTAGTGAAGTCCAATTGGCTTGCAGAGCAAATCCATGACTTGTGAAGCCTAAAGGAACATTATTTAATGAAGTATAGGACCTGGCCGACCTTCATGAAAATCTACATGAAGTTTTATGCACCAGTGGAGTAATACCTTATGATTAGGTCTGACCTATCCATGTACACACATTTCATACTAGCTATTGCAATTAGGTCAACTTGATAATGATTTGAAATCTTGTGGAGGATATAAATAAGAGATAAATGATTGTTTCTAGGTAGTGATCGATAGCACAAAGATGTGGAGAAAGATCCTAAGTTGTTTTGATCCGAATGAGTAGCAGAACAGAGTAGAAGGCAGAGCAGGAAGTAGAAGGAGTTGCAGAATAGAAAATTGAGATGTAGAAGAAATATATCATGAAAAAATATTGTTGTATGAATCTTTTATAATCCCTGGACTATGGCCTAACATCTGTAAATCTCGTGAGGCCTATGTAATTCAATTTGAAGTTATAATATATGAGGAATGAGCTTTGAAGGCTGGGTTTTTCCCTATTAGGGTTTTCCTAGGATACATCCTATGTTATGTGTTCATGAATATCTATTATCTTTCTATTGATTATCTATTAGCTTCCATTTCATATACATTGTGATCATGGTGTTAATTGATCAGACTGTAAGGTTGGACAGTCCCTCACCAGACCCTCCTACCTTGACTGCATCATTTTAAGGTACATAAAAATAAAATAGAGCTATTAAAGAGCTGACATATAAAAATAATTACACTAGAGGAGTGATCCAGTGGCATTAAGGTACATAAAAACAAAATAGAGCTGACATAGTTTTTTTATCCTACATAGTTCATTAAATCGATGAAGAGAGAAGTTTAATTGGTAAGGGCACTATGCAGCCATTTTTTTTGTTTTTTCTTGCCAAATGAATTTATGAAGTGATACAATGTTGTTATTATTTATAGAAGGTTAGATTAGGCATTGCGTATTATTATTGCACTTAAAGTGCACCTTAAATTATGCAATGTATAAATTATAATTTATTTAATATTCTTATTGCATAAACAAATCTTTGAAAACCAAGGCTAAATTATTAAATAAATTAATATTAACATTAGGGTTAGGGTTCTTCAATCTTTAAAAGCCACACAGAAAATAAATATTTTGTTTAATGACCTTTGTTTTAGATTTTTACTACGGTAGATTAAATTATTGAAAATATTTCATTAAAAACTAATTATTAGAACTAAGAATTTTTTTTAATAAAAAGGGTACAAACTTTATTGAATCAGAAAAGCATTACAAAGTTGAAAGAAACATAACCGTCAGGGGAACAACCAAAACCAAGAATTAAGTAACCCCCAAAAAGCTCCTCATATCTACCATAACCCAATCTTCAAGAACAAGGGCCAAATCACCAAGGAGGTTGGCCTAATCATCCACATTCCAAGTCCCCATCTACTTAGACACCCACCTCACCAAACCATCCACCACCTTATTCCACTCCCATGGCACATGACAAAAAATAATAGAATCTACAGATAAACAATTTGTTTGGCCACCACCGCAAGTTGCCAGTTCACCTCCTCAAAATGTCTCTTATTCAGCATTTCAATGACCACTTGAGAATCAGACTCACAAACAATCCACCTCCAGCCAAGGGCGCAAGCATGTTCTAATGTCAGAAGAATAGATATAGCTTCCATGAGATTATTTGTATGTTGACCTCTGTATATAGAGAAGAAAAAAATTACCACCTCCAGCATGACCAAGACTACCTTTGGATGATCCATTAGTATTGATTTTTAGCTCCCCCTTAGTAGGAGGACTTCAGCGACCAATATGACAAACCCTTGCTCTCCCATGCCCATGCTGAACCATCCTCAAATTTTTCTGTCCACCCCCAGAGATTTCTATGGTTTTAACAACATCACAGTTACCAAAAACAACCGGGACAGACAGATCACACTTAGCAGCCAAAGTTTCCTACAGACTCCCTAAGATCCTCAACCAAAGCTAACTAGCAAGTAGCTTCTTGTCCAAAAAAATTTTACGGTTACGCTCCAACCAAATATGCCAAAGTATCAAACCAGGACCAATGATCCAAGCTATGAGAAGGAAAGATGTCTTTATAGGGGGAGATCCCAGACTCCTCCAAAAGTCCTCTAAAGAAGAAGCATGTCTACACGGTATACACTAGAGATTCCACCAGGAGTGACAAGTAATTTTCACAAAGGAACACTGAAAGAAGAGATGGGAGATGCACTCCTCGTGCCCACCACACAGAACACACATAGAGGGTCCCTAAAACCCACTTTTCTAGAGGTTCTCCCAGGTAAGGCACCTTACTTGCACAACTAACTAGGAGAAGAAGTTACACTTAGGCCAAGCAAACTTATTCTAATCTTGCTTCCACCACGAGACCTCCAAGCTCCCAAACATCTGCTTATCAATAACTTGATAACCTAAGGCTACCGAAAATTTACCTTTCAGATCAGGACCCCAAGCCAACACATCTCCCCTAGGAAGAGACGTGCAAACACTCCTCGATAGAATCCCATTAAGCTCCTGATAATTCCTAGCTGCTCCACTAGGAGGCCACTCCTATGGATCATTCCATCGATACACACTAACATGTCCCAAATTCTAAAGAGTTTTAAAGTCAGCAACACGGCACCACCCAGCATCAACAAAATGCCTACTCAAATGTTGTAGGTGGGTGTGAGTAGATAAAATGGGAGGATAACCATTCCAAGAATCATGCCAGAAGAGAGCGTCCTACCCCCCATTGCAAATCCAAAATAGCCCCTACTTGACCAACTTGGCACCCCTTTCAAGGGTACTCCAAATCATAAAACCCTTCCCCTCCACATTGTAGCGAGCAACATCCACACTCTCAACCCCACCAAGATACTTTGAAGTAAAAGATTTTTCCCACACCTGATGTTGATGTGAACACCACCACTAATACAACTTAGCTGCTAAAGCTTGTCCATTCAAATCAGTCCTACACAAACCCAGACCACTAGCCTGCTTCGGCCTACAAATAGCTTCTCACTTAACCAAGCTCCACTTCCTATGGAAGAGATTGGCAAACCAAAGGAATTGCTGAGACAAACTCTCAAAGTCTTTGATAAAGTTGGAAGGTGCAAAGAGAACAAGACATCGGTACAAAGGAAGAGCCTGCACCACTGACTTTGGAAGAGTCACCCTACCTATAGAAGAGAGCCACCTGTAAGTCCAATGACTAACCAGACTTCTGAACTTATCAATAATCTCCTACCAAAACAATTTAGGAAGCGAACGAATAGCCAACGGAATACCAAGATACACAAAAGGGAGAGTGCTAATCTGGAAATGAAAGAACCATCAATTTTCCTCTGAATAGCCCATGAAGTATGGAAGAAGTAGGTAAAAGACTTTCCCTCATTAACTTTCTGCCCTGACATAGCCATATAACAATCCAGAATCCTATGCCATCCGGAAGCCTCTTCAACCCTAGCTCACCCATCAGAGTCATGTCATCAACAAACTATAAATGTGACTGAGGAGGAATATTGTTTCCAAAACTCCAGCCCTGAATCAAGCTAGTCTCTACTCGGGATCAAATAAACCTCCCCAATCCCTCCGCCAATAAGATGAATAGATAAGGGGATAAAGGGTCCCCTTGTCTGAGCCCCCTAGAAGCACTAGACAACTTCATTAGCTCACCATTAATTAGCACTGAAAAGGAAGGAGAAGTAACATAGCTCCTGACCCACTCAATCCATTCACCAGCAAAACCAAATGCTCCCAGAATCTTAAATAAGAAAGCCCATTTAACCCAATCATAAGCTTTAGCCATATCCAACTTAATAAACATAGCATTCTCCTTGGAATGATCCATAGCATGAATTGTCTCAGCTACAATAATGATACCATCCATAATCTACCTACTAGCCACAAAACCCCCTGCTCTTTAGAAATTAACCTTCTTAGCCAAGGTTTCAGCCTCTCAGCAATGAACTTAGTAATAATCTTGTAAACCACATTACATAAGGCAATGGGCCTAAAAAGATCCAGGGAATTAGCTCCATCCTTCTTAGGAATGAGAGCATGAAAGGTAGCATTCATGGATTTCAACATTTCTTTATTCATGAAAGATTCTTGAATGACCTCCAACAGATCCAACTTAATCACTTCCCATAACTCCTGGAAGAACGCAACTGGGAAACCATCAAGCCCTGGAGCTTTTCCTTTTTTCATCTAGAACACAATAGTTTCAAGCTCCGACAAAGAAATATGATTAAGCAAAGAACCATTCATTTCACTAGTGACTAAGGGTAGAATACTATTCAAAATAACTGCTTCATCCTCCTCTGCAGGAAGGGAATCCTTAGATAGAAGAGTAGAAAAGAAGTGAACAGCCTCAGCAGAAATAGAAGCAGAGGAGGAAAGAATCTCCCCATACGAAGACCTAAGGGAAGAAATGTCATTACCTTGCCTCATATTATTAACTGAATTGTGGAAGAAAGAGGTATTCCTATCTCCCGCCTAAAGCCACTCAATACAAGACTTTTGTTTCCAAAAGATTTCCTCTCGTAATTCCCATTCCACAACTGCCCTCACAGTAGCAGCTTCCAGCAAACCCAGATCCTCAGTAAGGCCCCGATCACAAATCTGCTTGGTGATCGAGTCCAAATGAGCTTGAGCAGATTGCTTTTCTTGAAAAGCATTACTGAAGTGTTGCCTATTCCACCGTTTCAACCTATATTTCACATATTGGAGCCTCTTAGAGAAGAAGTACATAGCGGTCCCATGTGACGGCTTCCCTAGATTCCACCAACAAGGAAGAGGATCATGGAGAGATTCATCTCTGAGCCACATGAGCTGAAACTTAAAAGACTACTTGACACATCGTTAGGGCAGCTCAATAGTAAGTTTGATCAGCCAATGATCAGAACTTTGCCCATCCAAAATCTCAGAGCTAGTCAGCCACCTGTCCCCCAACCAAAAATAGGACACCAAGAATCTATCTAGGTGTTCAGAGATAGCAGCTTCCCCACATCTCCTATTATTCCAAGTAAAGACCCCATTAACATGCTTGATGTCAACCAAATTCAAGAGAGCCACATTATCCTGCAAGAGAGCAGAAGAATGCTCCAAGTGAGCAATGCCTCCCCTCTTCTCTTCCAGAGAAACAACAACATTAAAATCCCCAGCTAAAATCCACGAGAGATAAGGATCCAAATCCCTCACATATCTGACAAAACCCTACAACATTTCCTTGCCATGAAAGTCAGCTGGAGCATAAATGTTAGAAAGGAATACTCTCTCTCCAAACTCAAGATGAGAAACAACACAAGAAATCAAACCTCTACAAGAGTACCACCAAATTGGTTTGACTCTACGTGGGTCCCATAAGCAAGCAACCCCGCCAGAGTTACCAAGCGTACCAACACATTGGTACTAATCACGACTCCAAATCTTTGAAGCTGCACTCATCATACTATCAACAGATAACTTAGTTTCCTGAAAAAAAACCACATCAGGAGAATGAATACGAACCAAATCCTGAATAGCCTTTTGTTGAGGGATGCTATTCATACCCCTCACATTCCAGGAGAGCACTATCATTGTTGGGGTTGGCAGTAATGAGCATCAATAGTCCTCACTGAACCCAACTCGACCAATGTCTCACTAGCTAGCTTTACCTTTTCTTGGTCCTTTTTTCTACCAACCTTAAGAGGTTTCTCAGGAGCCCCCTTTTTGAGGGTTTTTTGATGTAGACCCAAGGCTGGGAAAGAAGCCTTACTTTTTCCTAAGTCTAGAGCACCCCACATTACATATAGAACACCACCAGCACTAGGAGAGCCACCAGAAGCCTCTAGTACCAAATCTGACACACCCTGACTAGGAGCTAGATGATCCAAATCAGTGTCTGTCTGAGTACCATGATCACCTAGTTGAATTGGGCAAGGAATCACAATAGGCTGATCTCGAGGGATAGCCTCAACAAAAGATCCAAATGTTACCTGTAAGTCCACTTGAAACCCTTCCTCCTAGACCAAATCCTCCAACATCTCAAATCAGTTGAAGGTTTCCCCTTCCTGCCTGTCCTTGAGAGATCTCTTATGGCCACGACCACAATTGCGAGACTTAACCGGAATAAATCCTTCTTTATCAACCCCCCTCCCTGCATGGGGGCTTTACCCTTGTCTGCTTTCAAATTAGGCTGAGTAGGTGCATTACTTGAACCCGCTACACCAGAAGCTCGGGGACGCCTCCATTGAAGATGACCATATTCATGACAAAGCCGACACCTAAAAGGTAGTGTCTCCTAATCTAACGGTTGAGTCCAGGGGCAAGACCTAATAGTCATATCAATAGAATCTGGAAGCAGTTGGCTCAAATCAATTTCAACACAAACCTTAGCATAAGAAAAAATTATCTTATTCAGAGTTTGCTGAGAAGGACCAATAGGTTTTCTTAGTAACAATGCAATTAACTACAATATGTGACCACTTTTCTAACATTCAAGCGGCAATCGAGGAAGACGGACCCAAACTGGGATTCTAGAAGGTAACTCCTTCATCGAGTTAAAGCCAGCATGCCATGGTTTAATGAAAAGACCCACCTGATTATAAAAATATAGACCCCCTTCAAAGGCCCTGTTCTGATCAGAGACACACGAGAAGTCCACCATAAAGAAATTATTTGCAAGCATCAAAATCTCCTTCCGGGTTCCATGTCTTGTGAATCCATGTATCAAGAAATGGGGGAGAAACCCTCATCCCCATGAACTTACAAATCAAAACATGATTGCAGTAGTAATTAACATCATCAGCTACTGACTTTGATTGTATGACTAAAACTGGCTACTCTTGGGCCCTATCCAAGCATCCATTCACCTTTTACAATTTAAGGGAACCAATTCATACCACATCTAATCCAGAAGCAGACTGAATGGGTATTCCGGCATCCTCCCCGGCCATGGAAGAAGCTTGACCCACCATATCAAGAGGCACATTCGAAGCCATTTAAACCAAACGAGTGAGGGCCTAAAATGCCCCCCCAACACCACGCACCAGACAGACACAAAAGAAATGAAAGATGAAAAAACCCCCCTTACTCTAAAAAAACCCTTGCCCACGCTGGGAATCGCTCTTCAAGGCCCAGTCTGTAGACAAAAAACCATGCAAAAAAAGCACAAACATGCAGACCACAGCCTGCTACAGGCCGTTGGCCATGCTCGGCATCTAATTCGTTGACTAATAAAATGTTAAATTTATTAGAACTAACAATTAATTAGCAAAGAAAAATGTTATTTTAGTTTAATGAAAGTAAACAAATATGCAACTACACATGATTGATATGCAAATATAAAAGTACTAGTTCCCCATTGTTTCTAAATAAAAAATCATTATTAAATGATACATTATGGCTGATAATAAGTCTCTTTCAAAACATATAGAAGTGTAGGGTTTAAAGAAAGACACTATTTACTATTTTAAACAAGTGCCATGTTGCCTGCCTTGTAGTGTTGTAATTATAGTATGTGTTTTAGTTGTAATTATAGTTATGTTTTAGTTTTAATTTTTTAATTCGTTAGGTAAACTTCAAATTTACTTTTTGTCAAACCGACAAAATGGTTATTATTTATAGCTATAATATTAATTATATTATTAATATTTATTATAACATTTAGATATATTATTTTAATTGATATTATAGTATTATAATATAGTATAATATTAATTGATAATATTTGACTTAATTTTCTTCTTAGAATAATTATTTGTTGTATAGACAAATTGGATTCAAATAATGTTAAACAAATATTTTTTTTAAAGTCAATATAAATATTATAACAAAATTGTAATATTTATAGTATACTTTATAATTTTTTTTAGTTTAAATGTTAATGAAATAGTATAATTAATTATTGATTGATAATAAACAATGTTTATATTATAAATATGATAATAATATATTTATATTATTACATTATTCTAATATTATAATATTTTTATGTAGTATTATATTATATTTTTGTTTTTTATTAATTATTATATTATATTTTTAAAACTCTGAGCCAATGACAAGATTAATGATTGATTTTTCAATAATATTTGCATATTAACTTAGGAAAATTTTAATATTTGTTTAACATTTAAAAAAAATACTCTCTTGTCATTGGTTTATTTTGGATAGAATAATATGTTTTGTTATAATATTATTACTCTCTTGTCATTGGTTAATTTTGGATAGAATAATATGTTTTGTTATAATATTTGCATCTATACAATATCAATAGCTAAATATTTTTTAAATACAAAAACTATTTCAGTTCTCATTGGTTGCAAAACGAATTATTAATAACTAAATAAGAACAGGTCTTGCCTATAGTTTCCTTGGCAGAAACTAAATATAGTGACACTTTATTTTTATAAATAAATTAAATTTAAATTAAATTTTATTAAACTAAAGTATATTAAACTATATTTTATTAGGGTTTTATCACATGAAATAAAATAAAGTGTATTCAACAATTTTATTCCAATGGTAACTACATTATATTTTATAGATTTTACTATAGAGTCATCAATTTAATTTTCTTTTCTGTTGGGCAGAATAAATTTAGAAAAGTATATTCAACAATCCCAAAAGTTATATTTTATAGATTTTACTATAGAGGGATCTATTTTATTTTATTTTATTTTGTAGATAATAAAATTTAATTTATTTATTTTTTACTTTAGGACACTCTATTTTTATTTGGTAATGTTTATGATTATTTATTTTAATATGTAAGCTATTTAATTATTTTTTAAATTTATTGTTTAAGACGCTGAGGCCATTTTACCCTAAGTTAAGTGTCTCAACGTAATTAAAAAGTATCTCTTGGTTCATTAATAAAACATCAGACATATTAATCTATTATATTTATAATTTTAGATTTGCACTTTTAAAATTCTTATCAGATATAAATGGTCTTGTTTTAGAATTTACAATATTATTGATAAAGATGAATTGATTAAAATTTGAATAAATAGATTAATTGTGTATATTTTTTTACTATCAGCATTTCAAACTTAAAAAACACAGAAAAAAATATCATATGTTTTATCTCCACAATTTGGCCTTCCTCTCGAAACTTTTGTATATTAAAATTTGTTGGTGTTATCAAATGATGCATCTTTTCAACAAATTAATGTAATGTAACATATTTTTATGTCATATTATTAATAATAATTTTTAAATAAAAGTCACTCAGTCTTAACACATTGCAATATCGTAATTATTGTTTAAAATGTGATGTCACTTTCAATGTAATAAAATGTTATCCAAAAGCAATACGAAGAATCATTTGCTTTCTTTGTTTGCGTGAGTCGAGACTTTTTCCAGCACGCATAATAATGGATAAGAATGGGCCCCATGTCCTTATGAGCGGGCTGCGGACGCAACCAAATAATAAAATAATAATATTGAAGCCGCTTTCTCGATGACATAAAAATTCAATGCTATGTACAAGCTTCAAATATTTTTGGGACATTGAAGGCCCAACTATAAATTAATGTCCTCATCTCATATCCATCAATAAATATTGATGAGGATGTGCACTATTTCCTTTGATGTGGATCTCTATGTAACTTCACGTGTTCCTCATATAATCAATTTTTTAAATTAGCTTTAATTAACAGTAAAAATTAAAAATGCCTTCTTCCGTGCAGCTCGGCTACAACTCGTGTGCCCTAGTCTTTGTTGAGATTGTACTTGGAAGGAGCCCTAGCCTGAGGCACTGAGAGACCTCGGTCAGTCATTGGTCTTTCGATGCCTAGGCTAGGGCTCCTTCCGAGCTTGCTTCAATTGTTCTATCCTTAAACATGGGCGGCGATCCACTAGATTCCCTACTTGTTAATGGGGGCTCAGCACCTAATTTCTCTAGGAGTGGCATTCCTTACTCCTATGCAGTGGCTGTTGGTAGAGCCTCTTCTCCTGTGGATGCCTCATAATGCCCTTCTCATGGTAAAGTGGAGCCTCTTCCTTGCCCTCACTCCTCGTTTGTTGTGCTTCTTGGACAAGATGTGATTAAGTAGGTGGATTATCATGCAAAAAGAGGGTTGATTTGCAGATTTAATCGTTTGTGGCCTTCTCTCCCTAATTTGAATCATTGGATCTTAGAGCATTGATGGCCTATCATTAAGAAAAAACTTGACATTTACCCTTGTGCCAAAGGATTCTTTATTATGGCCTTTGAATCAACCTCAAACAAGAATTTGGTCCTGGATGGAAGACTCTGGATGTGGGGCCAACATTCCCTTATGCTCAAGCCCTGGTTCCCTTCTTTCAACCCCCTCATCGAAACCCTCAATATCATGTTGGTTTTTGGATTAGACTACCTAACTTCCTTTCCATTTTTGGTGTGACTCTTGCTATGAAGCGATTGACAATGCTATAGGATGTTTCCTGAAGGTCGACTGTACTACATCAAATTCTTTCCACACTACCTTTGCTCACATTTTTGTAGACATAAACTTATTTAAGGCACTTATAGTGGATGTTGTTTTGCAGGTGTTGTATCATCCTTGGATCCAACCTCTTGACTATGAGGGTATTCCCTTCCATTGTCAGCGATGCTTTGCTATTGGACATTTTTCTTTTGACTATCCTCATTCCTACTACAAGTCTTTAGACCTTTGACTTCTTGGTGGCAAAATGCCCTTCCCCACCACCAAAACATTGATCTTGATGATTCCAACTCTCTAATAGAGGGACCCACTCATGTTGTGCTACCACTGACCACCTCTATTGTTGCTTTGGATCATTCAACTCATGTCAAGCAATCTCCCCATGCTTAAGAAGTTCCTATGATTGCTCATTCTACCCCCTAGGAAGATTGTTATTTTGGATCTTACTCCTATTGTGTGCATGACTCAAGTTCCCTCCTTGTGGTTAGTCAAGTCTACTCAAGTGGCTTCTTCATTGGTCAAGGGTTCTAGTCCCCCTCTTGCTTGTGTGGAGCTCTAGCTTAGGGTAGTGGAGGCAAACTCTCCTCCCTTGTACCCTCACTCTAATAAGGTGGACACTTGGAGATGGAAGAAAGGTCTTCCTAAGTATGTTTCAGATTCCTGCACCTAGGTTTGTGTTACTTAGAATGTTACTCAGACATGACGTAGGTAAGGTAGACTCTGATATGGCACATGAACTATGTCATTGTAGCTGGCACCCTCTCTCTCTCTCTCTCTCTCTCTCTCTCTCTCGTGGCAAGAGCCAGTCAAGTAGAGGTAAAACTAGAGGGTTGTTATATTCGTGAGGAAAAAAAATGTCACAGATCATGGTTGGGTTGATTGTGTTATGTGTTGATGTATGTAGATGTCGATTATTTTGGCGAAAGTGATGTTGTTGATGTTGAATGGGTGTTGTGGTTGTGATTCTTCTATGACCCAGAGGGTCACTAGCTTTAAGTTTGTGTTGCTCGTTGATTGTAAGGAGGTGAAATCTGACCAGCCTCCTTTATTCTTGTTGAATGGCTTAATGGAGGAGTCTTTGTTCTTGACTTAGAAGTTCTTGTACTCATCTCCTTTATTCATTTTCTTATTGAATGAGCCTTAAGATTATTTCTTATTCTTGATGTTAGAATCTAAAAATATTAATAACCTAGAAAACTAGTGCAAATGAGTAGATATAAAACTGTGAAAGAAAATGATACGGGATCAAAATAACAACACACAGTTAGTCTCCACGAGAGTAATGCAAATGCTCCAGAAGCAAAATAGCATTATGAGGATGCAAAAGCAAAAGATGCCTAATACAAGCTAGATAGCATGTTTATATAGAAAAGGGAGAGGGTGGAGGTGGCAACACCAACCAATAGGAAGAAACCATCTATCGGTCTAAAGATAGCAAAGTATCTTCCCAAGATAGCTAATGGGTGCTCCCTTATAGTATGGTGACACCTCATAACCCACTCACTTAATTAAACATGATTTATGAACCTAAGCAGGATTAATAAAAGGAGTAGGAAAAACCTAGGAATATAGGAAAATAAATATCCCAACTAGGAAATAAAAACCTACTCTAGCACCTCCCTTAAG
Organism: Cunninghamia lanceolata; assembly: GCA_027924645.1. Taxonomy (NCBI): domain Eukaryota; kingdom Viridiplantae; phylum Streptophyta; class Pinopsida; order Cupressales; family Cupressaceae; genus Cunninghamia; species Cunninghamia lanceolata. The sequence goes on along the minus strand of BSBN01000281.1, from coordinate 1,300,791 downwards.
CATAACTTAGGTGGGTGAAAAGATGAGTCCCGAAAAATCAAGCCTGATGTGGTACCCATGTACATGAAAATCCCCCTCAAAGACAAGAAGTCCCCCCAGAAAAGAGAGAATACCCCTCCCCCCCCCCAAAAAAAAAAAAATAGAGAGAGAAGAGACCCCCCCAGAGTAGAGAGAATCATGACTTTGAGTGAGAGGATGAAGCCTCCTGCACCCCCAGCAAAGCTCACAAATGAAGGAACTTGCTCTTAGTGAAGGGTTTGGTGAAGATATCAACAACCTGCTTGGAATTTGGACAATAGTGAAGGTCGATGATGTGGCCATTGATGAGCTCCCGGATTTAGTGCATGTGGACCTCAATGTGTTGGGTCTGCTGATGATGGACCAAATTCCTTGAGATTTGAATGGCACTCTGGTTGTCACAAAATATGATGGATGGTTGTCTAATTTAGATACCAAACTCAATGAGAAGGTGCTGAAGCCAAATGGCCTTAGTGGCAACATTCATAGCCCCCCGATACTTGGCCTCAATAGAAGATAGAGAAATAGAAAACTGCTTCTTGCTCGACCAACAAACAAGACCTGAACCTGTTGGTTTTTTCCCAGACTGGATGCTTATTCCCAGATTTCCCTACAAGGTAGCCATCAATGATTAACAGGATCTCTAGGCCAGGGTCCAACAGTGTAGGAGATAGACTCTATATTTTATCTCCTCTTCTTCTTCAGGCTCTGCAAAACCTAGGGGGGTATTCCCTACTCAACATCCATGATAATGTGCATACTAAGGCTGGGATGCTGACAGAAAGCAGATGAGTCCTCCTGTAAGTAGACCAAAACTGAAAGATAAGAGCAAAGGGGCTAGCTTTGGGCCTATTTGCAGTTGTAGACAGAGGACTGAGGATCCTAAAACTAATTCTAATGTCCTAAAGATTGTTTTAGATTTTGATTTTGATTTTAAGTTTGGATGCAAAGCTGGATATGGTTGTAACACAAACACAAAGCAAGATTGGTGCCTATCCAGGGCCTGGAGTCGGTAGACATACACCTATGAATGATCAGCATGAATAGCTAAAACTAGATTTCAGGGGGACACATATGATACCTGCCTTACAGATATCTCCCAATACAGAGTGTTAAGCTATCTATACTTATGGCATCCCTACTGCAGTATACCCTTCTCAATGTTCAATCTGAAAACAGTTTAATCTACCCCTTGAGCAGAAGTTAAAAGATCAGACATTCAACACAGGAATTCTATGTTCTGGAGTCTCAAACATTGCTTAAATATCCAGACTCAGAAGAAAGATACATGCAATACTGGAGACAGAATTAACAAAACACATGCTAACATAGCATTATTCATATAAGATCAACCATGAAATCAGTGGATTCATGCAAAAACGCACAACAGGAGATACATAAACTCACAGGTTTTTGCTGTATAGAGCAACCAAAACTAGCTGTATTGTATTACAGAGCCAAATGTTCAACTTTTCAACAACCTAAAAAATGGTAACACCATCTGCTTATAATAGCTAGATAGTGTACCATAAGCAATTAATTACATGGCAAAAATATCAAGATTCGCCAAATACAGATCCCACCAAGGAATGGCGCTCAGAAGATATTAATTCAATAGACAAAGGGGGGGACCACGAGCCATGCGCCGCCATCTGAAAGTCTTCATCCCCGATCAGGCAACTTCACTGTTTGTACCATCGCCCATACCCCTGCACTGTTGCCATTGATGGCTCAACTACTCGCAACCACCAGGAAAAACACCGCAGCATTCAAAAAGAGATTCCCGCCAAAACATGCTTCACTCAAAGTTTGAAAATATACAGGGGAATAATCCCACATGCATGGTGAGGAGATCACATCAGTAGTTCATAAACATGGTCGCACACATGATAGGTGTCGAGCGTTTTGCCACGCTCGACACACAACCCTTCGCCAAATACCCATCGCTGTGATACAAACCATCGGCCAACTCCATAATTCTCCTGTCGACCTTACTAGTCTCACCGATACCTACATCGCAACTCCATCATCGGCCAAACCAGAACTGTCGGGCAAACATCTCAAACCTACGCCGACACCTGCCATCATGCCGATGAACTATGGCCTCATCCTTCCATCGGCCAAACACACGCCGATGATACCATCGGCCAGACACCACTCCATCGGTGAACCCCTTGCCGTCTTCCTCGATAGCCCCCATCATGCCAATAGCAAATCTCCATCGGTGAGAACAACACAAAAGTCACCCCGACATGCCGAACATCAATTCCCCTATCGGCCAGACCTCCCCCTGTCGATCTAGCATAAAATTACCTCGCTGATGAAGAGCATTACACCGATGAACACCTCCCTACCACCAACCCGATCGCCAAGAAGCCTGCGAAGTCATGCCGATGGGCAAGAAGATATAGGTTTTAAATGAAGAAACCCCCTAAACATTAAGAATCAACTTCTAAGTCAAAATGAGCACCAACAGAACCAATTGAGAAGTTGTAACCTAAAGTAGACTTGTGATCCTGAGAATCGCATGCCCAATTTGAATTTGTGTAGCCCACCAAGTCAAGATCAATGCTCGTTGTGTAGTGAATCCCACAACTGTGAGTACCTTGAATATAGTGAAGGATCCACTTGGTTGCTTTCCAGTCAACTCATGGGGCTCTTGCATGAATTGCATGCCTACAACATATGAAATGTCAGGTCTTGTATGAGTCAAATAAACGAGACTCCCAACAAGTTGTCGGTATAAAGTGCCATCAACAAATGGTGAAGAACATTGAGCCTCAAGTTTGACTCCAGAAAGAAAGGGAGTCAGAGCAGGCTTACAGTTAGCCATATGAAACCATGAGAGCAAATCTAGAGCATACCTGGAGTGTGTGATGGTGATCCCAGAAGTAGACTGGTAGATCTCAATCCTGAGAAAGTAATGCAACAAGCCCAATTCAGTCATCAAAAACCTGTCATGAAGGGTAGTTTTGACCTCCCTAATAGTGGATGAAGAACTCCCTGTGATCAACAAGTAATCAACATGTAGAACCAGAAATAGGAGTGAATCATCCTACTGCAAAATGTAGATATTGGGATCAGAATGGCATCAAGTGAACCCAACTGTCAGAAGGAAGGAGTCCATCTTGGCATACTAGGCCTGAAGAGCCTGTTTAAGGCCATAGAGAGACTTTCAAAGGTGGCACACAAGTGAAAAATCTTGAACGAATCCATGTGGCCGCTCCATATAAATCTCCTCCTAAAGGCCACCATGAAGAAAAGCACTCTTCACATCCATCAGGTGTACTTCCCAACGATTGGCTATAGCAATGGCAAGAACAAGTTGGGTGGAATTCATTCAGGAAAATGGCACAAAACTCTCAGAGTAGTCAATCCCATGAACATGGGAGAATCCTTTTGTGACCAGGTGAGCCTTATGCTTATCGACTGACCCATTTGCTGCAATCTTTGTCTGATAGATCCACTTACATGGAACAAGTTTTCTTCCCTTAGGAAGAGGGACAAGATCTAAAGTGTGGTTCCTCATCAAGGAACTATACTCCTCCTGCATAGTTATATCCCACACAGGAATACTCAAAGCCTCTCAAAGGACTGTGGATCAGAGGAAGTAGCAATGAAGACATGTGGAGCATCCTGGAATTGTGAACGAGTCTGCCTAGTGTCTGATGGATCCCCAACCTAATCGCATGTAGACTGCAAGGTCTATCTAACCCAAAGTGGACTAGAAGTCAAAGAATTTGGAGGAGAATCATCACCCTTTGAATGAGAGGAAGGAGGTGAATCCTCTAAATTTCTCTCAGCATCGGAAGAAGACTCCTCATCATCAAGACTCTACTTAGGTGAATCTGACTCATTAGAAGATCTGCCATGTAGCCCAAGTAACTCCAATGTCAAAGTAGAAGGAGGTGGAGAAGTGATAGGAGTTGATCTCAAAGAGCCCTCCTCAAATTGAACACTCCTTTCAATGAACAACTCATGTGTAGTAGGGTGAAGCAACTGATAACCCTTCACAACATCAGGATGGCCTACAAATATGCAAGGTCTGCTCTGCAGATCCAAGGCCTTACATTTCTTTGTAGGAATGTGGGCTCATGTAGGAGAACCAAAAACTCCAAAGTGCTTAACTGATGGTTTCTAACTGCTCCAAGCTTCAAAAGGAGTAACTCCCTTCAAGGCTCAGTGTTGAACACGGTTCTGAATATAACAAGCATAGTTAATGGCCTCTGCCCAATACTATGGTGCAAGAGATCTAGAGTGTATCATGTAGTTCACCATTTCCTTCAACGCCCTATTCTTCTGTTCTATAACACTATTCTCCTGAGGAGTGTATGGAACATAATGCTACAAATCAATCCCCTCTAAAGTGTAAAACCGCTCGAAATGATGGTTAACATATTCACCACCATTGTTAGAGTGCAAAATTTTGATGGCTTTCCCGAATTGCTTCTCTAAAAAAGTTTTGAAGTACTGAAAGTGATCAAATACCTCAGACTTCTATTTGAGAAAGTACACCCAAGTATATAGAGAAAAGTCATCAATGAAAGTTATAGCAAATTTAGCCTTGCTGAAGGATGGACAAGGAAATGGAACAGCCAAATCACTGTGAGCTAACTCCAGTATCTATGAATCTCTCCATGCCTTACCTTTGCCAAATTTTTTCTTAAGATGCTTACCAAGAATGCAACCTTGGCAAACACCTCCTGAAAATTGAATGGAAGGCAACCCTATGACCATGCTCTATTGGTTGAGCTTCTACAAGTAGTAGAAGTTAAGATGGCCAAACCGCTCATGCCATAACTTACATCATTAGAATGAGTGAGAAAAATAGTTGGAAGATCAGGAACAAAGTGAGAAAATAGATAGAGTCGTGATTGATGATCTTCTCTCCCAACTACAATAGTAGAACCACTGTGCAACTCACGAATCTCCACTGAATCAGGAATAAACTCAACCCGCTTGCCTGAACTCGTGTGAGTGATTTGATATACTGACAGGAGATTAGTTGATAATGAGGGCACACAAAGAACATCATGATATGTGTCATCCCCCACATCAACAAATCCTCTCCCACACACCTCAACAAGAGTGTCATCACCCATCAAAATAGAAGGCATAGTACACAACTCCAAAGATGCAAGTTCTTCCATAGATGAAGTCATGTGGTGTGAAGCACCCAAATCAAGAACCCAAGTAGATTGTTGTGAAGCAATTGCTAAAAGGGCCTTGCCCTTTCCTTTCCCCTTGTTATAGTTTGCCTTGTTAAACCCCTCATTTGAATTCAGTTTGATAGAATCAGGAACACTAATATTCTTCTTCTCAAGAATGTGTGTCAAGTGATCAATTTGTTTCTTCAAACACTTATGTTCATCATGACTTGAGGTCTTTTACAATAGGCACATTAGACCTTTTCTTTCTTAGGCTTGTCACCTTTAGAGGATTCTGAAGCAACTGGTATCTAATCCTTCTTCTCCTTGATATTCTTTTGTTTCTTGTCCTTATTGTTACTACCTTTTCATTTTTGTTCTTTTGTGCCTTGGTTGGCAGCTAAGGCATGTGACTTAGAGGATTTGAGAGTGCCCATCTGGATTAGCTTATACTGCTCTCCTATGTGAGGGAGATGGAAAAACCATCTAAAGATGGCATGGTGAATTGAGTCCCAAGTGCACTCTTAGTAGTATAGAAGGTATAAACAAATAAAGAATATTATGAACTTAGCTTAGAGAGAGTACTAAGAATTAGTTGTTAATCTTTCTTTTCATTTCCAAATTGTTTTAACTACAACCTTAGTGATTTCAATTTTGTGAAAAAAATCCTGAATTGTGTTGAAGTTGCTTGGACTTAAACTAATTAGTTCATTTTCCAACATATGACCCCTCATTGAATCTTCTTTGTCAAATAGTGTTTCTAGCCTTGTCCAAATTTCATTTGGTGAATTCAAAGACTCAATGTGAAAGAGAAAATTAGGAGAAATAGACAAACACAATGTTCCATAGGCCTCATCAAATTTGTTAAACCACTTAGGCTTATCTTCATCTTTAGCAAGTTCAGTTTCAAGTCCCATTGTTATCCTATATAATCCAACTTTCCTTAAGTAGATTATCATGTATGATTTCCACTCAAAGTAGTTGTAGGGAGATACAATGGGTACTTTTGTTTGATCCATGATGAAGAAATATAGAATAAAATGTTGAAAAGAAGAGAACACACACAAGAGAATCCCCCCTTTTCACTCAATCAAAAAACCCCCCAAAGCAAAGATGATTTGACACTTTATAATTAGTGCGTTTACAACTGCCACTAGCATGAAATACTTAGTGGTCTTGATCTCAATGCATTACAAAATCCTCACAAATTAGGTGTATGTTGAAAGTACAATACTAGAACAAAACCAAGTGAAACTAACAAGACCACTATGATCTACCTAAAAAATCATCCACTTTCAAAAAAAGAAGCACCTCAATCCGAGGTCGTATGCAAAAGTTGTGAGTCTTTGAAGTTCCAAAAATGGGAACTTTGCAGCATCACCTGTGAGAATCTACAATTTCTAGGAAATTTGTGCACCGGGATCAAGAATTGTTTGCACCACTATGAAGAGCATAGAAAAATAGCCCAAAATAAAAAAAAAATCTCATTGAAAGGAGGTCCGGAGCCCAAGATATCAGCCTGCAAAGTTTGACATCCAAAATGAAAACTCCATGGGAAGGGGGTCAAAATGCAAAAGTTGTCCTTCCACCAGGAACACCTCCAGATTTAGAGATCTACCAATTTTAGCTGTGACTAGTCAATTGGAACCACTACTAGTTTTAGAGAACCCTCTAGGTGGATTTAGCTTTAGCTAAAAATAGGAAATTTCTAGCTAAATTTAACTATGTCTAAATGGAACACTGCCAAAAATTTGTCAACATTTGCTAAAAAATTAATCCAAATTTGGCACGCATGCCAGAGACCAAAGATGAACAGGGAGGTTCATAGGCCAAAGACCAATATGCAAGGCCAAATGGCCAAATGGAAGGGAATTTGTAGGTCTGGTTTTTAAAAAATGAGGCAATTAAATGGCTTGAGGGTTAATTGAAGGAAGATTTGATAAAGAGGCGGGGGCCTTAGCCACTCCCGTGCCCTCCTTTCAAGGTCTGTGGCCTTCAAAAGGCTTGCAAGGCCTATGTGAAGGGGAGTCGGTCCCCAAAAGGGGTCGACGCCCTTCTAAGGGCTGAAGCCCCAATATAAATGAAGCATTGTAAAGCGCTTAAAGCACAATTTCCCCATATATATATATATTGAATTTTGAAATAAATTTACAGTACACACCTTCAATTTGTTATTTTTTGAAAAATATACAATGTAACTTGTAGATAAGAAGAGGAATTTAAATATTTTTACATAGAAGGTATTTTTGAAATGCATGCTGGGGGGGTAAAATGGCCTTTTGACAATTTGTTTTGCCTTTCTTTATTCTTGGCACTGAAACTGGTCATGCAATATATCAAAATTCATCTGTGAGACCTCCTAGATGCAACAGAAATGTCTATTTGGCTTGAAAGTGCTCCAAATGGAAACTGAGTTCCAGATCCAAGCTTAAAACCCTTGTTCCACAACTATGTTAAACGATCTCTGATTTCAGTGAAGCAAAAGCCAAATCTAATTTTCTTGAGCCTCTTGGATGCATTGGAATAGAACAAAATGCTGCCAGTATAACCAGAAATGCTACAATCACCCTGATCTCACAAAATGCATATGCAAAACCTAGAGGTTAAAATGTTTTCGTCAAACTTTTCTAATTCTCTAGATCATTTGAAGATGCAAGAGAAGAGCATATTGGGTTTTTTGGAAAACTTGCAATAAAGCTTATTAGCCCTCTCCCCCCCCTGAACTCTCAAATAAGGAAACTACAATCTATTATGCACTAGAAAAGCTCTGATACCATGTTAGAATCTAAAAAGATTAATAACCTAGAAAACTAGTGCAAATGAATAGATATAAAACTGTGAAAGAAAATGATACAGGATCAAAATAACAATACAAAGTCTCCACAAAAGTAATGTAAATTCTTCACAAGCAAAATAGCATTATGAGGATGCAAAAGCAAAAGATGCAGGTAATACAAGCTAGGTAGCATGTTTATATAGAAAAGGGAGAGGGTGGAGGTGGCAACACCAACCAATAGGATGCAACCATCTATTGGTCTAAAGATAGAAAAGTATCTTCCCAAGATAGCTAATGGGTGCTCCCTTGTAGGATGGTGACACCTCATAACCCACTCACTTAATTAAAAATGCTTTATGAACCTAAGCAAGATTAATAAAAGGTGTAGAAAAAACCTAGGATATAGGAAAATAAATATCCCAACTAGGAAATAAAAACCTACACTAACACTTGATCTATTTCCTCATTAGAAATTGGTTGAAGGATGATCTCCCTAATCTCGACTAAAACAAATCTGACCCAATCTTCTCTTATACCCAAGCACATTGAATGCTTAGGCCAAGGGGGAGGGTAGTTGTTTGTGCCTTGTGATAGAACTGAGGGTTTTTCCTAGTTCCCTTTTCTTCATGTTTTCTTTGTTTTGATGAGTTTCTAAATGTAACTAATCTATATGTACGCAAGCAACTTTTTGATTCTTTTTCCCATTTTTATGATGAGCTAATTACTATGAAAGGAAAGTATGAATGTAGCTATATGAATTTTCCTAATGCAATTTAATCTATGCTTTTGTATTTTTGTGGTTTGATTTGACTATAAGCTACTGAAATTTCAACAATTCTAAGCACACTAAAAATGAATCTGTTCTAAGAAAGTAATAAATTCTATTTATGAAAAGAAAATGAACTATGTTTTACACAATGAAAGCAAATTACTTAAGAAAGCAATAAATTTTACCTATCAAGAGAAAGACAAACAATGTTTTACTTCCTAAAGAGAAAGATTTGTGATCTAATTACTATGAAAACATGAAGGAACCTGTACGAATAGGGCACCAATGCTAGGATTTGTCTTCAAAAGTCTTGTGGCAATTGTTTCCTCTTTTGCAGCAATGGAGTTCTCCTATTGGCAACAGGGCTTGAAGGAAATGGGTTGATCTCATAAGCTATTGCAAAATGAAAATGGTTTGAGCTTTGAAGCTATTGTAGAAATGAAAAGGCACACAAAGTCCTGCGTAGAGAATAAGAATGCTAATGGGCGAAACTTTACATAGGCTTGAGCAATTCAAGAATGCATTAATGAATTTGCATGCTCAAATGAATAAAGGAGGGGGGTATTTATAGGTTTATAATCCACGCCAAAAGTGGTGGTGATTAGGTAAAAAACTGAATTGATTAGGGACTAATCTAGTTCTGATTAAAAGAGAACATAGGCTAGAGAGGAGATCATAGAAGACTAATTGGGAGTGAACAAAGATTTGATTGGGAGTTCAAAATTAGTTAGGGGAAGTCAATGCTCATTTGTACATGGAATAACTCTCAATCACAAGACAAAAATGGAGGCAAACTCAGATAAATTGGAACAAATATTGCATGACAAAATACAGCAGGGTCACCCCTTACGAGAAGTGGTTCAACCCTTTTATCAGGGCAAGTCACTCAGGTGAGCCACACTTAAGTTACAGGGTTTCTCAAGCAACCCTACAGGTCATATGGGTGACTCACTTAAAGTGGATCAGGCAGGTGGCTAGAAGGTACAAAGGACTTGGGAAAGTTAGTTTGAAGATTGGGGAGGAATAGCCAAGGGGGGAAAACTCTAGGAGACATGTCACCAAGAAAGAAACTACTGAGAGGAATAAAATTCATGTCTTTGTGGGCATGATTTGGACTTCTATATCCTCCTCAGATTGCCATGTTGGTCTGTGTGTCTTTTTTGTACTTACATATTTTCCCCCTCGGGTATGATAATCTACATGAAAGGTAGGTACCATTCCTGAAATTAACCTTTACCTTTATTGTTGTCTTGCATTTAGATCTATAATGACAAGTGTTAGCTCAATTTTATGATAAGTTTGAAGTACTAAAATGAAGATGAGGAAATGTACTGTTGATATCTAAGTGTGATATATACATGATTTGCCTTGCTTTGCTTTAAGACCTACAATGATGGAGACACAAAAAATGAGGCCAAAGCATGCACTATAAAAGTTAAACTAAGAAAACAAACTACATAAATGCAAACTAAGCTAAGAAAGAGAGAGGACAAGGGTATGCGTGTAAGACCACTTCTAATATATCAATAAAATAATAATAATTCAGTAAAATAATGTGGAAAGGGAGTAAATTTCTTTCTTTCCCAAAAAATACAAATTCATGAAAAGCATAATTTCATCAAAATTATCTCACACCAATTATATTCAATCAATGAATAATACAATAATCTAGACAACATAGATTTGAAATGTATTCAGGACTTAGTCTTTTAAATCAACAAGGTGTCATAGGCTCATTACATAAGTATCACATAATACAACATCACCAATCTTCAAACTTGGTGAGGAGAGAAAGAGAGTACCATCAAGGTGTTTTACTACCCAACCATGAAGCACTAATCTTCGTTGGCCTTACTCCCAAAATGGAAAAGCCCTCCCTTCATAAAGGGTCTAGCAGACTGAAGCTGACATGCATGAAGGAATTTGGTGCACCATGTGAATCATTGACAATCTAGCATACCTATATACTCATGCAACATATATCTAATGCACATGTCCATTGATAAACATGTAGTGGGAGGAAATATAAATCAAACTAAGTATGTTACTTTAGTTGATTTCAATCTATGGCCATAGAATCTTTTTTGTTGTATATTTACCGTGGTTAGGGACCAAGGACCCATCAAAAATAGGGCAAACCCTTAATTCTGAACATAAAGAAACCGTCATAGCCAAGTCTTAATAGCATAGATACATATACATATTGATAGGGAGAGAGGGCAAATTACACGACCCTCTCCCCAACACCTATCTACAGATAAACAAAACCAAATCACTTATCTGCCAACCCGGTCAAATCTACCAAATCACCCTCCTCGTCATAGGCACAAGTGAAGTCCAGTTGAGCATGTTCCTCCATGGGAAGCCCAATCTTGATAGCAATGCGTTCCACTGTCCTTCATGTCTCGACAACTCCCAACAACACATCATAAACATGGCAAAGGATCATCTCATGATTCTCCTCCACCACCTTGGAAGACTTCCCCCATATCTTCATGAGATAAAATAGAGGCAGCAACAATGGACATCAATGTCACCATAGTCAAAGATTGAGCTGCCCAAAAAATGTTTTAGCGCCCACATGAAGTACCAGGATCAAGAAGCAAAGTAGCCATCACCCCCTGAACCTTCCCACCATCCTGACTATCCACTTCTTTAGCTAAGGAAAGCATCTGATAGAGCCACTCCCGCAAAATAGGATTTTTGACTTCTACTTCAACAAGGTTTACAAAGTTTTCCATGGCTTCCTCCTCAAACAACTTAGTTAACCACTTTCAAGGTGTGTACACCCTCTTCATTCTTCCACCCACCATGTTGCTTGTTGCCTTCTACTTAATTTGACACTGTAAAGGAGAGGATGCTGCCACCTTGCCTTGCCTTTGCCACCACCATAGCCACCAACTCCGCCTTCCATCCCACCCATGCCAGCAGAACTCCCAGCCTCCACCATTGCAATATCACTCAATGAAGGTAAATCCAAAAAAAATAAGGAGAAATCTACATCGAATTAGGAAATACTTTCAACACTACCACATGCCGCCAAAGATAATGAATGACCAGCTTGGCCTCAGATGCTTCACATGTATCATTCCTCGAGAGTGAATAATATTCATGCTTGATTAATGATGTGTCCCATTATTAGGAGGGTGTTCTTTGATATCATTCTGAATCAATCTAATCACCTCATAAGGATAAGAATCCTTTAACCCATCCACTTCAAAATCCTCACTTCTTCTGGAATCAATACCTCGATTGGTTGCCCAATCAACCACTTGGTTCCCACCCCTATTGATATGTGTGGCTTTGAAGCATCTAAACATTCTAACCAACCTTCTGATTTCCACCATAATCTGCTCCAACCTTCAATTGTTAGAGGAGTCCTTATCCAAAAGACCAATGATAACTTTCGAGTCCCCTTCCACCCCAAGATGATCCCAAGCATTGCTCCTGGCAAACTGGAGACCTTTCCAAAGCATCTTGGCCTCTACCAAATTGTTGGAGTCAATTCCAAAATCAAGGGTGTAGTAACCTAAAGGTTGACCCTTGTCATCCTTGAAGATGCCACCACCTCCAGCTCTTCTAGGATTACCCCTAGCAGCACCATCAAAATTTAGTATTATCCAACCAAGATCCGGAGGGAACCATCTAACATACTGATCCTTAGAACAATTATGCATAGAACTTCCCATACTGCCCATCCAATAGAATCTAGGCCATTCATTGGCAAGCCCATCCTTCTCAACATCCACCTTCCAGTCTTTTTTCTTCCTTATCTCTCCAATCCCATTGAGAGAGCACTCTACTTGGTCCCAAATTTTGTCCACAACCCTTTTTTGTTCCAAGAAGATCCTCCTATTTCACTCCAACCATAAATTCCAAATCAAGATAGCCAGAAACACCTCCTAGATGAATCTAAGCCCTTGGCTTTTGACATTAAAAAACCATCCTTCCAAAAGCATGCCTAAATTCTGCGACATGACCCAACCAACTTCCAACATTTGAGGAATTTGCCCCATAGCTCTTGAGCATATTCATAGAGAAGGAATATGTGATTCATATCTTCACAAGCCTTCTTACAAAGGATGCATCGAGAAGGACCCACTTTTCCTATCTTAACCAACTGATCCCAAGTCATGGCCCTGGCTTTCCAAGCAATCCAGAGAAAAGCACAAGCCTTAGGCAAACCCTACTTACACCAAATCTTGGATAACACTAAGGAACTCACATTTTAACCGTGACATAAATACCTTGAGTACAATTCTCTAATAGTTGCTCTACCTTCTCCATTCTACAGCCACATAAGTCTATCCTCCTCCTCCAAGAAAGGGACCTTGTTCACCTTCTTTAAGATGTCTTTCCACGTCAACCCCAACACTTCATCAAGACCATCCAGAACCTTCCATGCCAAACTGTCTTCTTTTATTTCCTTATAATCCTAAACTAACATTCTGACCCTGGGTTCTAAGAAGGAAGCTAAGGAAGCAAAAGAGACAGATTCCCTTAAGGGCTTATCCTTGATCCAAGGATCCCTCCAAAATCTCACCAGTCCCCTTTGCCAACTTTCCATATCAAGTTAGGCAAAAGGAGACTGATACAAATTCTTAAAAAATTCCAAATATTGGAGCCTTTGCGTAAATTGACAATAGCATCAAAGAGGAAGTCAACCTGATTTTGAAGATATTTAGCTTGAATGACCTTACTCCATATTCTGTCTCGCTCTTCATAGATTCTCCAAGCTAGCTTAGCCCCTAGGGATTTGTTCACGTTCTTGAAATTCTCGAATCCCAAAAGCCACCTAACTTCTTCGGCTTGCATACCTCATCCCATTTGACCAAATTGTATTTAAAAGTCTCCTCCGTACCACGCCACAAGAAGATTCTTTGAGTTTTTTCCAGTGCCTTAGCCACTTTGCTAGGAATTTGAAAGGCAGACATTGTATAGGTGGGAACTGCCTCCAAGGAGGCTTTGACTAAAGTAATTCTACTTGCTAGGGAAAGCCACTTACCCTTCCAAGATGCCAACTTGCCTTGTACCTTATCAACAACCTTCCTCCATTCTGCCTTTGAAGTCCTCTTATTCACCAAGGGCATGACTAGGTAACTACTAGGGAGAGAATCCACCTCGAATCCCAAAATTCTTTGAACCTCAAAAGAATTAGGACAAAATTCTTTAATAAAAAAAATGTGTGACTTACTTGAGTTCACTTTCTGGCCAACCGCCCAATTCATAAGTTTGGAGAATTTTTTTAAAACCCCACGCCTCTCTAGCTGAAGCTTCCCTAAAGAGTAGGGTGTTGTCTACAAATTGAAGATGAGTCATATTGGGATTGCTACTCGAAACTTGAAGACCTTTGATCCTACCTTCAGAAGCAGCCCTTTTTAGAGAATAATTGAGCACTTCAACCATAATAAGGAAACAAAAAAAAGATAGAGGGTCCCCCTATTGCAACCCCCTCTTGGTTCGGAAGTATTCAATAGCTCTACAATTGATCAACACAACATATTGCATAGAGGAAATACAGCTGAAAATCCAGTTGCACTAGTCCCTACAAAAGCCCATTTTCTTCGTGACCAAGATAAAAAATTCCCAAGAAACTCTATCATATGCCTTGTTCATATCCAGCTTAATGATCATTCCTTCTTTCTTTATTTCTTTGATTGAATGGATGTTTTCATGTGCAAGTATGACCTCATTAAGGATTTGTCTACCTTTCAAAAAATTGCTCTTCTCTTCAGAAATCATTCCTTCCATACATGTTTTTAATCTTGTTTCCATTGCCTTAGTAAAAATCTTATATATGCCATTACATAGAGCTATCAGTCTGAATTCATCGAAGTAATTAGGATTTTTAACTTTAGGGAGAAGAGCAAGGAACGTCAAGTTCCAAGAACCCATCATAATCTTCCTACCTCTACATTCTTCAACAACCTACCAAACATCATCCCCAACCATATCTTAAAACTTTTGAAAGAAGCCAGCCTAAAACCCATTTGGGCCAAGAGCTTTCATTGCACCCACAGAAAAAGAAATAGACATGACCTTGTCCTTAGTGAAAGAAGCCATAATCTTTTCATGTTTAACACCATCAATTCACTGGGGGATGTTACCGAAACATTCATTCTAGGCCTCCAAATTACTTTCCTTGGCCTCCCCAAGAAGTTCTTTGAAAAATCTCTTGCCCTCTTCTCTGATAGCTTCCACATCCTCCACAATAGAATCACCATGCATAAAAAGCTTCAAGATCTTGTTCTGATTCCTCCTAATACTGGTGGAGAGATGAAAGAATTTCATATTATTATCTCCTTCTTTTAGCCATTTGACCCTAGACTTCTACAACCAAAAAATTTCTTCCATACGTAGCAAAAGGTTGAACTAGTCCACCTTGTCTTTCTCTTTATCCCTAGAGGAGAGAGACACACCTTTCAAAGCTATCTCTCTCAATAATGGCGAAATCCTCTTCAATTTTTACTTTGGAGGCAAACAGGTTTCCCATCACCTTTTATTCCATTCCTTATCTTGTCTCTAAACTTCTTGAAGTTTTTTGAAGACCACAAACCTTTTATTCCCTTTAATCTCCTTATCACACCAACCATCTAAAGAATCATTAAAATCTGGATGCTCATACCAAAATGCTTCCATCTTGAAAGGGATACCTTTCGATTTTCGGCATAGGAAGCATTGCAACTGAATCAACCAGTGATCAGACCCACCAAAAACACAAACCTCTGAAGAAAATTATACTGGATCAAGGAGCTAATATGAATTGACCAAAAATCTATCCAATCTACATAAAATGTTGTCCTCCCCAACCCTTCTATTGGTCCAAGTGAACCAACCCACTTTAGGCTGGATGTCGACCAAGGAAATATCTCACAAAACTTCCCAAACCCAACAGAAACCAAACTACTTGAAGCTCTACCTCCTCTCTTATCCTTAGGAGTAAGAATGGAATTAAAGTCACTACCTACAATCCAATTTCCAAAAGGAAAGGAAGCCTTGAAGGATCTCAGATGGTCCCAACACCTCACCCTATCTCTTTCAAGATTGGGGCCATGAACATTGGAAATCAAAAACCTCTCACTACCTTGCAAATACCTAAGATCAATGGAAAACACATGATCTTCTGCAAAAATTTCTACACCTGAAAACCTGATCTTATTCCAAATAATTGCTAATCCTCCTATCGTGCCAACTACTCTGACTACAAAACCTTCACCATTTTTGCAAAGTCTGCAAACAAGGTTCACCATTTCTTCCTTGTCTAAGTTGGTTTCTTGAAAGAAATAAACATCAGGAGCCTCAATCTCTATCAACTGCCTAACCAAGAGACGCTTCTCTAGGCCATTCAAGCCCTGGACATTCCAATTAATCACCTTCATTTCTTAGGCTGAGCACGGAAGTTCTTGCCTCCCTTCCTAACAAATTTATTCAACGTATCTTGAATTCCTTTCCCAACCCCCAACATAGATGTATGCTTATCCTTATTTATATCCAATTTATTTATGTAATTCTAAGAAAAAAGAATATAAACTAATATAACTCTAATAACCCTCATTATATATGCCTCATTCAAAACTTGGTCCCTAATTTTTTAAATCTAAATTTTAATAAAATAAAAGTGAACTCTTCTAATCACACTTTACCAATAAAACAAATTAATATAAAAATAATTTAAAATATATTTAAATTTGAAAAAACAAATATTTAACCTAATAATTAAAGCTAAATTAAAAAACTGATTATATGAATAATATGCAAACTTATAGAGAGATCCCATCAAAAGAAATAGTGTAGAGAAGGAAAACATTCTAGAAACCCTATTTGCCAAAATAAAATAGAATTTATATTCACTACTAAGGGGTAATTCAATGCAATTGAAGACAACAACTAGGTAGGGTGGTGGAGAAAATAGGGTCGAAATAGTAATGAATGAATAAAATTTAGGTGACAATCAAAAAATGGAGTTTGTTGAGGAGCCAACCTCAATGGAGTTTCTACTTAATGTGGATATCAAGGACAAAAGACTTGGTAGAAAAGGAAGGATTGGTATGTAGGATAATGATGTGAGAAACTTTGGAAAAATGGTTGTAGTAACCAAAGATGCCACCTACTACATGGGAGACAAAAAAGGGAAAATAAATCAATGAAGAGCCACCTAGAAAAGAACCAAGTAAAACCTTAGAATTTCATCTTCCTGATGGTGGTATGGATATCATTGTTGAATGCCAACCCTATGCTATTATTCTATTTTTAAGAGGAATACCTATAGAAATGAAATTTTATAAATGGGTGAATGGAATTGGAAAAACAAGGGTTGAAAAATTGAAACCATAAGAGGATTAGGGAAAGGCTATGTCTCTTGCATGTTTAAGTCTATTGATCATGTGAGCAAGTAGTGCTATAGTATGAAATATGGGTTATTTGTGGCAAGTTTGTTATCTTTAGGCATGGAACTTTGATTTGAACCTTGAAGGTCCTTCTCACTCAAATTATCATGTGTGGACAAAATTTCCTTACTTAAATATGGCCCTTCAACCATTCTTGAAAGATATTGTGGCCTAGCTTTGTAGAGTAATCTAGTGCAAACACAACTTAGATAAGTTTTTTAGCCTAAGGGTTCATCCTAGGGTTTGTGTGGAAGTTGATTTGAACAAACCTCTACTAGAGAAAATTAAACTAATTGTTCCTAGTTTTGAATTGGAATAACCATTAGTTTATTTGAACAAACCTAAAGTACATGTTTTTTCTACTGAAAAGGACACTTGTCACATGAATGTCTTGTTAAGAAAAATAGATGTTCTCATCTTCCTTCTTCTTCCACACCTATCAACCATTCTATCCAACCCTCCCTTTGGCCTCCACTTTCCCATAAGGACACTTCCTCACTTTGTTTACTTTCCGAACCCTCTACATCTTCCTCTAACCATAACCTCCCTATCAATTCACCTTCCATTATCTCCCCATTATACAAGGATGCAATTATACATATGCTAGAGAATGGTTAGGAAGAGGAAGGAACCCTATAGCTCTCCTCATTCCAACCTGTGTTCTCCAATATGTGACCAATCTCCTTCTCCTTCCCACTATTCTCTTGATCCTACTATTAGGACCTCCATTTCCCCTCCACCAAATTCATGCCAAAGATCAAGGTCTCCTTTTGTAGCCTCTAAAGAAAAAGAATAATGTACAACTTGTTTCACTTTCCAACTACTTTGGTGTGCTACCCAAGATGATGACAATATTAATTGTTCATCATGAATTGCAATATACTTTCTTGGAATGTAAGAGGGATTTATCTCCCTCATAAAAATAGAGTCAAAGAGGCTATTATCAAATGGAAACCTGATGTTTTATTCCTCTAAGAAGTTAAACTTAGTAATAGCTGACTTGACATTGTATGGAAAGATAATGTTTCTCTTCATACATCTAATAGAGATGGAAAGAGATGAGATGTTATAGGAATGTCTCCATGGATTTATAAATTTTTCATTGATAAGGGGGAGGACACCTTATATATTTGTGTTTGGGTCCTCATTTTTATCAATGGACAACCTATTGGATTTTTCTCTATCTACAGACCTAATAATACTAAAGAATGAACTACTCTTTGGGATTAGATGTCTAAATATCTTACCAATGTTGATTGGATTTTAGGTGGAAATTTTAGAATGGTGGAACACCATATAGGGATCATAGCTAGTTCAACCACTTTAAACTTAACAATAAATAATTTGAAAATTGGTTGTACTATCATATTTCCTTAGGTGTGGTTGATCCCATTCATGAAAAATTCTATAGCCATTTTAATAATTGGTTTACATGGTCTAACAACATACCTAAAGAAGATAAAAAATTAAGCAAATTGTATAGATTTTATTTATCCCATAATCTTCATTTGGTCATGTATGCTTCAAAATGTGACTCAAGCACAATGCGAATGATTCAACCTTGATATCACATGTGAACTGCCTCCTTGCTACAAGTGACCTCCAAGTCACTCTCACTCTCATGGGGAAATCCAATCAAGTGGAGACGTGACCTGAGGGTGGTTTTGTTCATGTGTAAGCAAAACTTCATGGAGGGCGGTTGGTTGATTTGCAGGCCTAATATGGATTGATATTTGATGAGCTCATTCTAGGATTGTTGTGGTGGAGATAATTATACAGCTCGAAGGGTCACTAGTCCTATGTCTCCTATTGGGATTTATTACTTTCCAATGCCTCATGGGTAGACTATTTCTCTTGTTGACGAGTCTAATGCATTTCAACCTATCCTCTTTTGTTTGGATGATTCATTGTATGTTGTTTTCTTATTGGATGATCCTAAGAGCATGTTCTTTCTCTTCTAGTGTTTTTTGTGTGTGTTGTGGTCTTGGATGGATCTCTTCTATCTCTTTGAGAATAGCCTTGATCCAATCTCCTCTAATCCCTAGGCACATCGAATGCTTGGGAGAGAGTTGTGCATTGACATAGGTTTGGATTTTGTTGACTTGTGGTCAAAGGTTTGTTTTGCTTTTGCTTTATTGTTTGAATGTATGATATACCTCATGATGTGATTGAGGGTTTGACCTTGTTTGACTTGATGTGTACCTCGTGATGGAGTTGAGGGTTTAGCTCTATGAGTTTTCTAATATTTTTATGTTTTTCTTATGAAATACAAATAAATGAATACAAATAATTTTTGGTTCATTTTTCTAAATTGAATAAAAATACTCTTTAATTAGCTAGAAAGGGAAACATGAATGCAATTAAATGAGTTTTTTTAATGCAATCTAATCCTATGTTTTTGTATTTTTGTGAGATGATTTTTGAATCTATTTTAGAAATTGAAATTTCTTGAATGAAAATGTAATCTATGAATTGAATGAAAGTAAACTATGCAAAGCAATACTAATCTAATTAAATAAAAACAAATCCTATTATGGAAAGAGTGATACAAAGATTACTTCCCCAAGAGCAAGAGTGTGATCTAAATAACTAATTGAAAGTGTGAAAAACCTGGATTCTCTTTGGTGCATGAGCCTGACATATCCTCAAAAGTCCTTTTGTGGCAACCTCCTCTCCTCTATAGCAATGAGGATATCCTCTTGGAAACATGGACAAAGAAGCAATTGATTGAATATGGGATTGAGATTTGGAAGCTATGATGGAATAATTTGAGCTATTGAAGCTATTGAAGCAATATGGCTTGGCTTTTGGAAACGTAATTAGTGAGCATACAAATGCTATTGAAGCTTTTGAAAGCTTCAAAACTAAACTAAGAAAGAAAAAGTCTCATGAGTCATGTGAAGAGCATAAGCATACTATGGAGAGAAAAAAACAAAGTTGTAGATGGGTGTGCAACAATGAATTTGCCTCCCATAATGCATATAGGATAGGGGTATTTATAAGTTGGGAGAGATCACAATTGGTGGAACTAATTGAAGAGTTAACTCCCTTGATTGAAGAGTTAACAAGATTGATTGAGGAATGAACATGCCTGATTAGGGAGTGAACTAGGCTTGAAATCTTATCACTCAAGGAGGAATGGAGTTAGCACGAGATTGATGGGGAGGTAAGAATAGATTTGTGGGAGCTAAGAATAGAGTGATTGTGAGTGGAGGAGTTAGAAATAGACTAGGCTTAGTTCGAGTCGAAGAGCCATGAAAATTAGAGGAAAAAGGGAGATAATTTGGGCCTGAACTAAAGAGAAACTCGCAGGTTAAAACACAAATGGGTTACCCAATTTGACAAGGCGGGTCACCTAGGGGAGATCTAGATTTTTGGTAGGGTCGTCTAAGGGAGTTTTGGAAGCCAATATGGGTAACCTAGAAAGATTAGGTTTTACAAGTGGCTTCGAGGCCTCAAAATGATCAGAGGGGGCTAAAGATGACTTTAGGACTCAGAGAAAGATTATAAGACCTTAAGAGGGTGGGTCAACTAGTTTGAAAAGGCAAGTAACCTAGGGGAGATCCACTTAAAAGGCAGGGTTGCCTAGGAGAGATATGGAAATGAAAGGGCGTGACCCATAAGGGAATATCAGGGGAATGAAATTGATGGTGGGAAAAGGTTTGGGAGGTCAATTAGAGGCCCCAAGAAGGTTGAAATGGTTGAAAGGGGTCGACAGAAAGTGAATTTCCCATCTTGTGATGTCAGTAGGTTAAATTGACAAGGTTAGAAATTGAAAAAATGAATTGTCGACACAAGGTGAATGGTGAAGACACATGACCTTGGAACGTTAGCTAGGAGACAAGGGAGACACAAACAAGGTGAAGAACTTTGATTCACATGTCACCAAGAAGAATGTTTTTGAGAGGTCATATTTACATTCTTACATGTACGTGTTTAGGACTACAACTTATCATCAGATGACCATGTAGGCCCATGCATTTTTTTAGTGCTTACAGGTCCATGCTTCTTCTAGTACTTGCATTGAAGTTGATTTCTCTACTACTCTATCTAAACATTTTCCAATCTTTTGTACAATCTCCTTTTCCTATAAGACTTCCATTTCTTCTCAATTACCCTACAAGATCAATACTTCCCACTTATAAAATCATGATTGTGTTATTGCCTTAGTAAGAATTTGGAACTACATACCTAGGCAACTAGAAGGGGTTTCATGGATTGAGTGCTACTACTCTACCCTATCATAATGTATTAAATTCCTATGCCCCTTTAGAAAAATAATGGCTTGACAATGTAATCATAGGGAAAAATCTCTCCAAGGGAAATTGGAGCATGCTAGGAAACAACTTAATAGATATCTAAGTAACACAAGGATTCAAGCTACTATTCTTGCTACTAAATCACAACTACATAAATTAAACAACTATAGAGGACAAGGTCCTAAAATAAGAGCTAGATTATAGTGGATCAAATAGGGTAATAAAGCTTGCAAATTTTTCTTTAAATATCTAAATTACAAACATAAGGAGAGAATTTGTGCCATAATGGATGAGCTTGGCTCCTTACACATGGATCCTTCTAAGATAATTGTGTTGTTCCAAAATTTCTATGAGAAATGTTTTAGAGAAGAAAATCATTGGAAGGATATTCAACAAACTCTAGATGAGATTGTTAAAGAGTGTGTTCTTGTTACACCCCGTTTCTTTTAAGAAAACTTACTTCATCATTTTATTTCAGAAACTACTAGTTAGAAAGAGAAATTAGCATATAATGTGAAGTTATGCTATCCTAGAAAATGAGTTTATTTTACATTGTTGACTATGCAATGAAATTTTATATGATATGCTATTATTGCACTTAATTGATTTATGGGATGGACTAACTACTTATGTTAATAAGGTGAATGCAGGGACAATGTTTCCCCCCTCCCAGACAAGGAGGGAGAGCATCATTGGGGAGAGGAAAATACATCGTGAGAGATAAGTGATCAACATGCCATTAGGGAACTCACACACTTACGTAGAGGTTATGTCGTTTGAGTGTGCTTCATGGTGTTTACATTTTCCCGGTCATATTAATGAAGCCTAGTCAACTTGAGTAGTCAACCTATCAAGTCTATTCTTGTGGAGAGATTTGAGATGTGTAAGACAGTTTTAGAGAGCACCACCATTGATGCTATACCCTTTGGATACATATTTAAATATTTATAATATATATCAACATCTCTAATATTGTGAGAACCTTTGCATATGGTTAAAAGCATAGTAAAATTGAGAAAATTAAAGATCCTCATTCTTATTGCTTAGTAGATTTTAATTATTTTTAGTGGATAAATCTCCACCTTGCCTCCCTAGATTCTAGGAGGAGTGGAGAAGGATCAGAAAGTTCCATGATGCCCAAATTTAGGCATGTCAAAGACAGGTTGTGGGTAGTTGTGGAAAGAATGATTATTTGTAGTGAAAATCCCACTCATTCAAGGGGGAGATAGAAAGAAGGAATGAGGACATCGAGAAAGTTTTCTTGGTTGTCTATTGTTTGCAAACTAATATCCTCAGGTGGAGGTATGTGTACAGATTTACTTGGAACTATTTATGTCTACTTGTGCACATGGCACATGCCTTAGACTGTAAACTATCTTTGTTAGCTGCATGCAAGTTTAAATTGTTATCAATATCATTTTATTTTAAGAATGAAAGGAAAAGAATAACAGTCGATAGTCTTTACACCATTCTGCTGGGCATCTTGGCCTCATGGCCGAATCTTTCTTTCCCTATTTGATTTCATTTGTTATCTTGATTTAATTGTTGTTAAGTTTTAAACATTTGGTAGGAACCATGAGCTCGTGGGAGGATGTTAGACAGAGTTTTGTACCCGAATCTATGCTTTTCTTATTCTTTTCCAATCCAAACACCATGCTGTCGCCCTTAATCCATGTAAGATTTATGAGTTTACTCTTCAAGAAGATGTAGATTTTGCATGCGAGTTACCATTAAATATTAGGAAATACTACACTCAGGCAGTGCTATGATTCCATTACTTTTGTATGAGTTGAACTGTGGCTTATTAAATTTCCTGATGTATATATGTGTTGTTATCTATCTCTTTACATAGTTGCTCTAGAGAGTGAATGAGCCAAGTAATGGATGAACTATATTACAAAATTAGAGCTATAGGATTTGAGTGTTTTACTTATTTCTGAAGGTTTAAGAAAACATCTTCATCACCATGTGTGTTTAGTTCAAAACAATTTGAAATCCTTCAGAGATTAAATCAATTTTGTCTCATTTCTGACAGTGTTGAGTTGATGTAGACGCTGGTTAGTGACCAGTACATGGTTTAGAGTAAAGAACATCACATATTTTCTTTGATCACTATCTAGATGGTTGATAAACCTTCTATATCACTTTGGTATCCATTATGTTAATATGGTAATAAGGTGACTATTTGTTTCCAGATATTCTGTGGGATCAATGGTATCATGAGAATGCAGATTTATACGATGAATCTGAGTTATTTTAGAATTGAATCTATTTATATATCCAAGGGTAGTAGATAAACCTAAGAAATGAACGATATTATCTTTATTTTCTATGGATAGAAAATCATCTTGGGTTCAGAGTGAATTGAGAATAAATAGAAACCTAATTCTTTTTATGCATACATTATTGTCTACATGAACAATCAGATTGGTTGTACATAGCTAGAGGTAGACTAGAAGTTGTATAACTGATTGTTTTTGCTAGGGCACAACACTAGTTCTCAGATGGCACGTCAAATCTTGTTGATTCTTACTATCTATACCCTTGTGAAGGATAGGGCCAATTCCAATAGGAAGGTGAGTAGGGGAGCGCCGATTTGTGGTTGGAGGAAAAGCACCTGAGTGATGCTCTCCCTCCTGTAGTTGATTTGCTGAAGACTTGTGATACAAAAGACATTACTTCATTTATTCATGTAATTGTATAAAGTTGTAAGTTGCAAGTAATGTGACCTTTAGTTATTGTACTAAACAATTGTTATGTAATCATAAATGTACTTGCTTTACTTGTGATCAAACAAAAAAATATAGTAAATTGTCAATTATTTGCAATTATTTTTCAAATGTTAATTATTAAATTCAGATTGGGATTTTATAGTTCTTGAAAGAATTGATCTAGGTTATAATCAGTTCTTGGACCATATTATTTCCTTGGAAGAATTTGAACATGCACTTTTCGCTATGGGAGATGATAAAGTCTAGGTATCAATGGGCTTCCTATGGAATTTTATCAGACTATGTGGTATTATATCAAAGATAGTTTTTATCTTCTTTATTTGGAGGCCTTTGAGAAAGGATCAAATTAGGCCCAAGCATCAAGACAGGATTAATCAAACTTCTACCTAAGGGAAAAAATGAAGACACCATTTCTGGTTGGTGGCCTATTACTTTATTGAATACTTCTTACAAAATAATTGCAAAGGAACTAGATATTTAAATTAAACGTCTGGTGCAAGGTATTGTGAGAACATAGTTCAAATAGGGTTTCTTGGAGGTATATATATCCTTGGTAACTTGATTTTGGTATGGGAAACTAGTGAATGGTCTCAACAATTGGACCAAAATGCATTATTGGTCAAATTAGACTTTGATAAAGTGTATGCCAAAATACATTGACATTTCATTCTTAATATGTTATGTTGGCTAGGTTTTGGGACCAAAATTTGTGCCCATGGGGTATGTGTAGGATCATTGTGGGCCAAACAATGGCAATAGAAAAAAAATCACGGTTTTACTTAGCCAAATTCATGACTTGGCCAAGTTTGACTTTCATAGGTTTTGAAATGGATATCCGTTTTGGTTCTTATCCAAAATGGATATCCATTTTGTGCAACATAGTAGTTTGTTTATTTGTTACTTAGAGATTTTTGTTCTACATTGATGTCATTCAACAATGTGAGATTTTGTGAGATTTTTGTTCTACTTTATGTTTGAATGCATCACACACACACATACATATAGAATGTTCATGTATGATATGATAAGCACACAAGTAATTATACTTGTGTGGTGCAATCTTAGAGTTATCCATGGGTTTGACAATAATTAAGGTAATGAGATTGTGTTACAAAAGTTGAACACTAATACCATATGTGGAGGCTCTTTCAATATAATGAATTCTCTAAATTACTTATCTTTGGAAAGTGCATTATGATAATCATAAATATCATTAGGTATTATCCTCATTGCCCTCATTTTCTAAATGTGACAATGATGCTAACTCATGGCCGAAGGGAGAAATGCTAGAAATATGTTGATATAAAAGACATTCTTCTAGTAAAGCATGCTCACATTTACATACACTAGCACATAATTTTTAAAATAAACAATAAACCTTGGGAAACACTTGTGGACTTTGATGATGAGAAGTAAACCATCAACAAATATACATTTAACATCCCATTACGAAGATCTCATATTAGTAATCAAAGCATGAAATCTCGTGATATAATCTTGAATTGGTTCATGTTCTTGTTGCTTATATTGCATGAATTATGTGATAGATGTCTTAGGATTTTGTAATGAATATGCTTCACAAAAGTAGTATCCAACTCCCCAAAAGAATTGATAGAAGCATAAGGTAGAGAAAAAAATAATGTAAAATCATGACCACTTAAGCTTGTTGGAAATAATTTGGCAAGTAATTGGTCCTCATGAAAATAAGAAAATCATGTAGAAGTGAAAGCCCTTAGATTTAGAATTGGATCACCTTCACCATCACACTTTGTAAAAAAAGGTGCCACCAATCCACTTGGTGAATAATACGTTAAAATTTTATATGCCAAAGGATTATGAAATATTTTGGTAGTATCATCTTGTGGTTTAGATCTTTGCACATAATCATCAATATACCATTCTTGATGGTCAATATATCCTAGTGATGAGATAGTTTACATAAGGTGAAGTATCATTATCAATATGTATCATATTCATGTGTGTTTGCATATTGTCATGTGTAATAGTGGTGGAGGATGTGAAAGATGTATCATCATCTAATGGCACATTATCCTCACATATACCAAGTAAAAATTGTAAAATATCTACATGTTTGTCATTCTTGGGTATGCCTTAATCATATGTTTGTTCAATAAAAGATGTAGAAGAATGTACTCCATGATCACTTAAGGATACATAATGTTTTATTTGGAAAATAAAGAGGATTTGTTTAGGGTTGCTTATGATAGTTTGAGTAAATCCTCCTTTATCCACTAAACATTCAAGGACTTTCAGCCAGTAGAGGAACCTACTATAGACCCTATGTCACTTGGAACATAGGGGAAGATTGGAATTGTGTGATTAAGTTGTTCAATTAAGCTCAAAACCCTAATTACACAAATTCGGAAGCAAATAGACAAATTACGAAAAAGTGATCACACACAGAGATATCAAATGATAATCAAATGCATACCAAATTTTAAAGTTTGGAAAATGGAAAAGTCAGGGACTAATGAGCGGGTGCCCTAGTCTAGTGCCACAGTTTCTGTCAAGATCCAGGAATCTTGTCTGCAACCTGTTCATGTTGTTCCAGAGATTTTCTTGTTGCGGGATCCATAGGACTAATGAGTAGGCACCTGAGTCTAGGTCCCTATTTTCTTCTCTAATCTGCAATTCTGTTAGTCTACACTACTCCCCTGAAACTCCACTTTTTTTTGCTCCTACAACCTGTAACCTACAATCACGGAAAAATGGGTTGGGGGTTGTGGTATTTAGAGGCTTGCCTTAGTCAAGCCCCAAAGAGACATTCAAGTCTTCTAAACATCATTGTCAGATAAAGAGTGTGTATCCCTACGGGATAGAGGTGAAATCCAAATGATAAATGATTGAAAACATAATTGATATCACCTTGTAGTGAAGATCTCATGGAAGGAAGATGCTCTTCATGCCATGAGGAGATGGATGCCAAATCTGCAAATACAAACACAAGAAATAATGCTTTGCTTTGCCACACAATGAATATTTTGAATGCTCCAAAATCACAAGTATGCCAAAATCATCTAATGCGCATCTCGTTTACAAATGATAACCTAATCATGCTTATATATGCAACTAACATTCCAGCTAAGAATTTCATAATTCAAACTTATCATGTCGGCATAGGACCTAAATAACGGTCATAAATCGACACTTTGAAATTGATCATGACCTAAAATAGGGTAGGACTAGGGCGTGGAGGCCCAAGTCCTCCCCTATTTCAGGTAGGATTTGTCATAAATACATACCCCTAGGTCCCATTTGCCATGAAACTTCAGGGTTTTCTCATCTAGATGTCAAATTGACATGCAAGATGTCCTAAATGCATCCTAAAGGACCCAGGAGCTAAACCTTAATAGGAAAAAGCCCCCAAGGTTACTTTTTCTGACATAACATTTAGCCCCCACTTTAATGTATGTATAAACACAAGGCCAATACATGCATTAAAGTATGATCAACAAACACAACAAACATGCCAAGCATGGAGAAGACACGCCACTCACAAAGAAGATAGTAACAGGAACGCAAAACACATAGAAGATAGTTACAGTCATGCAAAACACAGAGAAGACAACATTGAAGACACACAAAACATAGTGAATATAGTGAAGACAATGATGATTTTCTTTTCTTTTTCTTTTCGTATATATGAAATGCAGATGCAAGTACAAGGAAATTAAACACATCACCCATAATGCAAGAGGGACTCATCACCATCGGTCTTTAAGACTGCATATGGGGCAACAGACACACAATACAAATCAAACATGCCATACAAATCAAGCACAACATACAAATCCCAAAGCATAGGAGGGACTCATCACCACTGATCTTTAAGACTATGCTTGGGAACAAACACGCAATACACACACACTTAGAAGACACGGAGAAAACACAGCAGACAAGCAATGGAGTGTTCCTATTTCTAGGTTCATCACCATCTGAGGCACATTACAGGCACACACTGACAATTGGGCTTCACCACAACAATTGCCGAAGACACGCTTAAGGGTTGAGTTAGTCATAGAACCTCTCCCCCCTCCATAGATGGCTTAAATGATTGCAAGTTGATTTCAAACAAATCTCAGAGTGCAAGAGGGACTCATTGCCACCAGTCTTTAAACTACAGCTGAGAACAAGCACTTTTCTAACATCTAAAACAGACAACTTACCTTATATATGCCCCCACCTTAAGGTAGTTTATATCAGGTATCGATATCAAGCACGTTAAGGTAGGAAGAAAAAAATACAAGGGTACATGAGCTCTTGCAAGGCCCATGCCCCCTGAAGGTGACATGTACTTTATGATCACCAAATGTTCCCACAAACACATTCTTGCAAGAAAAGTGTTAGCGTCCATATAATCATGATAAAAAACAACAATGCATATGATCATTCACACAAAGAGCCAAGGTTATACTACGGATTCGGAGACCAGGTATAACCGTGGGGCTATACCATAGAAATCTCAAAACTAAGTGCAACCAAGGCAAGATTCAAAGATAAACAAAGTGCACAGAGCAACAGTATTGTTATGGTTTGTAAGTGTGATAAGACATCATCAAGATTACATAGAGTGTTTCTACTAGCCAAGCATTGGATAATATATATCAACCCCATCGTCATGTAGGAACTAAGTCCAATTTTTTATTTCTTGCTAAAGGGACACTAGGTCCGCATCAATATAAAATGTTTTTCATCATGCGCCTGCTAGATAGAAACACTAGAGGAAGGGAAACAATAAATCAAGAGAGGAGAAACAAGTGGCTTAGGGACAATCACATAGGAGGGTGCCCCCGAGCCACCAACTGCAACTCTATGTCTGTAAGACACAACACACAACAATGAAAATAGAGGAGAAGCAATATAGAAGAATGATGATACAAATAGAAGAAGGGTCACAATAGAGGCAGTCTCCTAGTATCCTGGACCTTACAAGAGAATCAAGGGTCATCCTAGGAGTCCTAAACAACACATATCACATCACGGGGGAAACACATCACAAGAGGTAAGGGGTTAGAAATACTTACTTATTTCATCCCAATATTAAGAGCATACATATCTAGGATATCTCTCATGTTGTTTTGGTCTTGTTGATATTGTATTAACATTAAGTTTAGGATTTAGTGTGCTTCAAAGAGCGGTATCCTATACCGGCTATGTAATTAATTCTAGCAACTTGTAAAGGTACTTTGATTTCTTGTTGATTTACACCACATCCATTTCCTGCATAGTCGTGATTTTTGTACAATATTTGAAATCCACGACCATAAAGAGAGTCCATATCTTTAGAAGATGTCAAAGCCTTATAGGTCTCATAATTTGTAGTATAAGTGAGATTATTGTCTTTATTTTCTACCAAGGAGACTTTACATTTTTTAGATGCTTCAAAAGATTACATAGATGAGATCGATGCTACTTTTGATGTGTCACGGTTATTAAGTTTATATTCTCCATTAAAGGAAGGAGTAAAATCTAATAAACCCCAATCATCATCAAAAAGTGTATTCGATGGCATAGAATTTTGCACAACATCATTCATGGCAAGAGTTATTGATGAATCAGTTCATAAATTGTTTAAGCTTATATGATTGTGAACTTGTTTTTGCACTTCAATATGTAAACAGTTATCTGGTTTAGGATCAACATTAATAGTATGAAGTTTATCTTTGAATATAAATTTGATTGAACAATGTAGGGTGGAAGGAACCGCCCCCAATGCATGAATCCAAGGTCTACCAAGAATCATATTGTAAGATAAAGAACTAGGCATGACATGAATTAGGGTAGATACAATCGCAGGACCCACCTTTATAGGTAAGGTTATAGTACCTACCGATTGACTACTATGATTATCAAAGCCATGAATGCTAAGTTTATCAAGTTTGATTTGTGATGTGTTGGCCTTGATTTTGTGTAGTAGGTCAATGCTACACACATTAAGAGCTGATACATTGTCAATCATAACTTGTTTTACCAATGCTTTATTTATTGTGACAAAGATCAAAAGTGGATCATATTGGTTTTGAACTTCAATTAATGGTAATTCATGTGGTTGAAAGAGAATATCCATTTTTGTCACATGCATACTATCCAATACGGCTACTACATCATTAGGATTAGCAATAGGTTGGACAATCACCTTTTGTAAAGCTTCTTGGAGCATTCCATGGTATGTAGGCGAATTCTGTATTAAATCCCAAAGAGAGATCTTAGTCAGAGTAGCGCGAATCTTTTTGACAAGATCATATTCTTGACCACTTTTATGAGTAAGATGAGGTGGTGGAGGGAGCATAGGTTGAGAACATGGAAGAGAGACAGGCACATGTGGTGCTTGCTTACTTTGCTTCTTATTATGGGTGTTATATGTGTGAGCAATCACATTGTGGTGTGGTTTTTGTAACACATTTTGAACACCTTGACTCGGTTGAGAAATTTGTTGTGCATATTTGTAGATGTCATCCTTATGTCGAGGTGGTCCTTGAACTATTATAATTGGTTTTAAGAAATAAGGTGCACTAGGTGCCCCTTGTACAACCATATTAGGAATATTGTTACAAAGTCTATTAGTGAATATTGAATTAACATTGTTTTCCTCTTGATTATACCCAACATATATCCCTAAATGATTTAATGTGAGGGACCTTTTCTCATCCACTAATGCTACATCTTGGCCAAGGAGAGCATTGAGATGCGAGGAAGGCATGGTGTTGTTAGGAAGAATAGAGCTATCCATGGTCTTCTCATCGAAGGTTCTTGAGTTTTCAATCAAAGGTGTAAGATCTAATGGATTTTCATCCACCATATGATAATTAGGTGAATATTCTTTTTCTACCCATGAAGAGTCCTTCTTGAGAGGGAGTCCTTTATCCACTAATGTTTCCCTTTCCAAAGAGGGTAGGGTAATGTTTAGGAATGTGTCAATGATTTCATCCTCTTGTGCTAGTATATCCTCATAGGAGGAATCCTTTTTTATGTCGTCAGCACATGTTTTAGCTATGAATTCCAAAGCGGTAAGAGAACTTTCACTCTCATCATTCTCAATGTGTTTTGTTAAATATTCTACTACCCAAGGGTATGTACTCAAGAGAGATATGAAGTTGTCATAATAAGATACATAGTCAAGGATTTCAAATGAATAACATTTAAATATATCCTTGTGATACATAGCTTGTATGTAAGTGAGAACATGAGGATTCATGTTAAGAAATTTATAGAAATTCGCAAAGTTTTTGATATATGCATGTAAAGGTACCAAAGAGAAATGAGATGAAGATTCCATGCTGATATGTCTTGTAATATCAATGTAAAATAAAATTTTAAAATATTTTCAAAAGTTATGCAAGAGACAAGTGCAAAGCTATATGTGAAAATGACTTAAAATGCTTGATTTTTTAACTTTTTTCAATGCAAATAAGTGAAAGAAAAGGTGTTGTAAGGAAATTGATGAAGTGAAGCAAGAAATATGTCTGATATTAGTCCAATAAAGAAATAGCATCCTTCACAACACACTTTTTATGCAAATCTAGAGTGATGACAAGTCAAAACCTAGTGAAAATACACTAAAATATGCAAATTTTCACAAGTTTTCAATGCAAAGACCCAATGAAAAGGGTATTGTAAAGAATTTTAGGAGGGAAAGAAGATAATAATAGTAATATCATTCACCTAAAGCCATAAAATCTGTCACAACACGCTTATAGTACAAATCTAAGTCAAACCCTAGGGAAAATATAGTCAAAATATGCAATTTTTCACCAAATTTTCAATTTAAGGGCCCAATAAAAAGGTGTTGTAAAGAATTTTAGAAGGGGAAGTAGATAATAATCCTAATAACAGCCAATTAGTGCATAAAAATCTTTTACAACACACCTGTGGTGTAAATCTAGAGAGACGATAAGGCCAAAATCTAGTGAAAAATCAAGGTTTTCAAACCCTAGGCATGAAGATTTTCAAGCAAATCACTATGATGCAACACTACAGTTATAAATTAGTACTAATGAGTGATTTAAAAGGGTATTAAAATTTGAAAGAAGATTTTGACTACAAACCCTAGCTAATGCAAAACTAGGTTATATAGAAAAATGCACAATTTCAAGCAAATTTCATCAATTTAAGCATGAAAATTCAATCTAAATGAATGATAAATGAAACATTTATATATTTTAAATGATATCTGATTATAATGACAGAAATTTATTGAAATTCAATGCCAATTAATCTAAATTACTTGAAAATGCAAGCTAAAAATGCCAATTTTTTCAATTTTTTTTGTAATTTTTTGAATGCAATAAGATGAACAATGATATGAATGAATGAAATGAATGTAAATCTAAAGCACAAAACTCATCAAGGTGCAAAAAATTCAAAAACATGTGTTCACCAAAATGTTTTATATGGAAAATGAAGAGGATTTGTTTAGGGTTGATTATGATAGTTTGAGTAAATCCTCCTTTCTCCACTAAACATTCAAGGACTTTTAGCCAAGTAGAGGAACCTACTGCAGACCTTCTATCACTTGGAACATAGGGGAAGAGTTGAATTGTGTGATTTAGTTGTTCAATTAAGCCCAATTATGCTCAAAACCCTAATTATGCAAATTTGAAAGCAAACGGACAAATTACAGAAACATGATCGCACATAGAGATATCAAATGACAATCAAATGCATACCAGATTTTGAAGTTCAAAAAATAGAAAAGTTGGGGACTAATGAGTAGGCACCCTAGTCCAATGCCATAGTTTCTATTGAGATCTGGGAATCTTGTCTGCAACATGTTCCTGTTGTTCCAGAGATTTTCTTGTTGCGGGATCTGGAGGACTAATGAGTGGGTGCCCAAGTCCAGGTCCCTATTTTCTTCTCTAATCTACAATTCTGACAGTCTGCACTACTCCCCTGCAACTCCACTTTTTCTTCTCCTGCAACATGTAACTTGCAATTACAAAAAAATGGGTTGGGGTTGTGGTGTTTAGAGGCTTGCCTCAGTCAAGCCCTAGAGAGACATTCAAGCCTTCTGAACACCATTGTCAGATAAAGAGTGCGTATCCCTGCGGGATAGAGGCAAAATCCAAATGATATATGATTGAAAACATAATTGATATCACCTTGTAGTGAAGATCTCATGGAAGGAAGATTCTCTTGATGCCATGAGGAGATGGATGCCAAATCTACAAATACAAACACAAGAAACAATGCTCTACTCTGATCTAATGATTTTCTCTTTTATGTCCTCTTCTTGTATCTATAATTCACCTATGGAGAGTTCTTGAGTTTATATGGAAACTATTGAACAATAATAAAATGTAATGTGGTAGGACATGGTGAGTTTTAGATGTCGCGATATAGCATGGAGACATGTCTACAAGTGGTAATGTTATGGAAATTTAACCATGAGTCATTTGAAGTACTCACAACTACATATTTAATTGTGCTAGTAGAAGCATAAATAATAATGTAGGTTGACTTGTAGCAGAGTTGAAGTTCATGTGGAACAATCTAGAGGCTTGGTTATGTTATGAGAATGTTCTACAATACTACAAGTTGGAAGAACTGGTTAGATGGTTTTATGTGTTACCACAAGCTTATGGTTTGTAGTGGTGGTTATACAAGAAGACATGAATACATTGACTATAGTTTGTAATTTAAACTATTGATATTTAATGTGTAACAACATATAATCATTATAATGATTATCCACATGGAGGCGTCAGGTTTGGTGATATATGTGATATTGATTTTATGATATGGTCAACATATAGCTTTGTGACTCTTGGTATTCCATTGGTTGGTTGGATAGTTAGACAATTGGTATTCTGTGATGATGCATATACCTATCTACTCATGTGAATGGAGAATGGTTGGATTGTGATTAGTTAGGTGTTGGATGTGAGAAACATTAAAGAAAAGTATGCTACAAGCATGTAGATATCAACTCTATCAAAAGAATTCTTCTATTAAATCAATGGATTCTAACTAATATAATGTTTTAACTATCTTTTACTACTAGGTTTTCTGGCATAAGGGTTTCTAACATAAAATCTAGTGTACCATATTGTTTCTTTTGGTTTTATATACTATCATGAGACTTCTTAAATGTTACTAGATAGATAATACATTTGTATCATTGTCTTTGATCATATTATTTGAGTTACTCCTCTTTCATAGTATGTTGGCCAATTGCAACATGGTTCCTTAGTCCCAACATTTGGTATGAAAGAATACAATTATTTAGAATCTTAACTCAAAGAACAATAAAATGAACTATAACTTAATCTAAGACAACAAACTAAAAAATAATGAAAAGAATTGGGTAAAAAAATGGATATCCGTTTTGCAAAACATAAAAAAGGAAAATGAGGTCACGTTTTGCAAACCTACAACTTGCAAAATGCAGATCTCTCCCAAAACTGATAGCAGAGCTCAAGAACAGATATCTGATCCAAAGAGGTTAGTAAATTTGCATTTTTTTGTTTGTTTTGTATATTCAAGCAATTTTTTTTATGCTAAATGGGTATGTTTTATATTTTAAATAGGTGAAATGGATGAACAAAATGAAAACCCAAACCCTCCACCACCAAACCCTCCCCCTCCAACAATCGAAGAGAAAATTCAAAGAAACGTTGATCAAATAAGTAGGATTGTAGAAATGTATCGCTGCTACCCTCGATTGTCTACAATGACATCAAATTTAGAGGGAATTATTAGTCATGTTCAAACCCTATCAAGCTAACACGAATCATTTAGGCATTGGCGAGAAATGAAGAAGGTAGAATATGCTGACAGTTTATCATATGATTAAGTGAAATATTTAGACATTACCAAAGCTATGTTAGCCCAACATTTTGTAAATCCTAAAACCAGATTACATGTTGATGTTCGTAAGCCCAAGTATTTGATCAAATGGTGTACACATGAGGGCATTAGTTAGAATTTCTGGGATCATTGGTGGATGGTTTTTGATAAACCACCCAACAACAATTTAGATGTACCTTTGTATTTCCTTCATAAACTTTACAAAGTTCATCATGGGTCACCATGTTAATTATTTTGATTTTAGAGAGTTTCAGGGAGTAGGTAAGGGAATGCCTTAAGATAGACCTGGGGCAATGAGATAAG
The DNA here is from genome assembly GCA_027924645.1 of Cunninghamia lanceolata. Classification (NCBI taxonomy): domain Eukaryota; kingdom Viridiplantae; phylum Streptophyta; class Pinopsida; order Cupressales; family Cupressaceae; genus Cunninghamia; species Cunninghamia lanceolata. The sequence goes on along the minus strand of BSBN01000281.1, from coordinate 1,265,573 downwards.
TACAAGGTCCCTATATTCCCCCTCCTGATATGCCTTCTCCACCCCTAATTCAGCACCCAAACATTGTTGCAAATGCAACATAGTAGGGCCTTAGTGCCATACACTCTTTGACTGAGCACTTGATTATACATACTTCTTAGTTTGCACAACCATACGATGTTGGTGATGATATTGGATCACCTGATTTTACTAGACCCTCCTCGTCCACACATGTTTGTGTGCCCCATTATTGCATTTTTTGTAATCAGTTGTGCTTAGGTCCTGTTATGGATAGTAGTGAGCCACCCTTGAAAACTTTAGAGTACAATGTCCATTCATGAGATGAGGTAGTGGGGTCTAGAACTCACGCTGAGGGGTCGGGGACAAGAGCAGAAGCACAAGCATCAGTGGACTATAGAGAAGGAGAAGAGCATGGCCAATCTTTTATATAAGTAAAAATTAAAGTTAAATTTCATGGTGTATTCCATTTTAATAATATAAACAAATTCATTAGTACTAATGTATCTAAGGGGGATAATAGTTGATGACAGAGGAGGAGTTGACAAAAGTTCATCATGGAACTTTGTCTGCCATCCAATTTGGCTTTGACTTGCCGGTATAATTTGTTCTACATATCAACTTTTTTTGTGTGCATTTATTTCTTTGCACAAGTAATTATATTAAGTTATATCTTGATGTTAATTTAATTTTATAGTCAATCCAAAATGTGAATGATGTGGCATCTTTTCCAATGGTCTTTACTCGAACTCCTGATCGACCCAAGGGATTATCATTCGCAGAACAGCTTTCTGAACGCCAACAAAGGGTGGAGGTAATTCGATTGAACTGTACTTTAATTAATAATTTAGAAAACTTAAACATTTGATTATAGTCATTTAGATAAATAATAATTTAAAAATTATTATGATTATTTGTATACATAGAGTCTTACATTCTTTTCATTTTTCATATAGGAGGTATTAGTTGGTTCATCTATGATGAGTCCTTCTCAATCGATGCAGGAGGCCTCGATGGCGGTATATTCTTTTTTTCTAGTAGATAATTTTTTGTGTAGTGCACCCTAGATTGCTTATGTGTAACACATCTAACCTTTTTTAATGTATGCATTTCCTTTTTTGTTTAATAATATATATTAATTTATTTCAATGTTACTTTACTTTTATAGTCTCTTGAGAATATCAGTGATGTGCCACCTTTTCCATCACACTTCAATAGGACACCTAATTGTCTTAAGAGAAAATCATTTGTAGAACGATTGTCCGAATGACAAGAAAGAGTTGAGGTAATTGAATTAAATTTTTCTAAATAATTGATAGTTTATAGTGGTCTTATAGTTGATAAGATTTTATTTACTAACTCTAACTTATTTTTATTTACCATTAAAAAGATTAATCAAATTTGTGGCTTGACTTGTTAATGCAGTCAACTTTGCCTCCATCAACTACTAGACATCATGGTATGAAGAGGACACTTTTTGAGGATCCATCACAGATTGAGGATTCACCAAAGACATAGGGTCAAGTGGACCTTTAGTATTTGATGTAGTTATTCGACATGTAGATTGTATATAGATTTTGAGACATGGCATATGCCACATTTTGTAAAAAATGTTTTGAGTTGGCATATTTGCCAAATTTTTATATATGTCTACCATTATGGACTAGATTTTAATATATATACACCTTGATATGCGATATAATTTAAATTCCTTATGTGCATGTATTCCTACTTTGAAACTTAAAAGTTTGATGTATAATCAGTTTACAATGGTTGAGTTATGATCAATAGTTCATGTTATAGATTGATTTCTTGTTATATATGATTATTTTCTTGGTAGAAAGATGATATATGTAGTTTCATACTTCAAGACATAACTTGATCTTAGTTGCCATGTGATTGTAGTTTTAGTTAGATACAGGATTTTCATTAAATGACAAATTTGAATGGTTCACACATGTGCAGAGCTATAGAATACTTTTATCTCCTCCATATGTTGTTGCAACTCTTCATTTTTCAAGTACAAACATCAAAAAGTAGTTTTAGATAACTAATTTCACCAACAAAACTTCATTTCTAGTCTCCTTTCTTCATGTTTTCTCCATTTTCAGTCTTATTCGGGACATTTGCAATCTAGAACAGCAATTTGGTACCTCATGGAAGACTGCAACAATCATGTTTAAGGCTGCAATTATGGTACATGATTATAAAGTTCATTTTCATTTAGCTCCAAGACCTCGATTCCTTCATCTTTGACCATATCTAGATATGATTATGTAGGTACAATAGTGATGTAGGTACAATAGTAATTATGGCTGGTATAGCAAATTAGGAGTTTGAAATCATTTCTTCAATCATTCCTTCCTTCAATTATGCAAATTAATATAAAACTCTTTATGACTGTCTTATAAGTACAATTGGTTGACTTTGGAGAATATTCTAGAGATTTCCACAATTGGAGATTTGTTGTGAAGCCTCTAGTTTTTAGGGATGTGATCTGCCCTTTGCAAGAAAACAATAGTCAAAACACAGTCTTGTACATGTTAGTTAAGAACAAAATACAAATTTCAAACAACATAGTAAAAAGAAAGAGGGATTAGATTAAATAAAGAGCCAAAAACTTATTGTATTGAAGAACTTTCATATTTTACTCTTTATATATTTCTCTCCCTCTATTCCCTTCTTCTTGCCTCCAACTTCTATGATATATATAATATGCTAGAATTATTTTTGTGTCATTGACCCATGTGTATTTTAAAATTTTAGCCATCCCAAGAGGGCCTCCATAAGTAGTGTTACACTAACAACAAATTTCTTCATGCATGTTAGTAATAATTCCAAGGCAAGGTTACCCACTTAGCACACAAGCACCTTGAAGAAGTTTTTAGTAGGGGAAAATATATTATATTTGAAAATACAATGGAAGAAAAATGAAAATAGGTATATTTTCTAGGCAATTGTTTTACCTGGCCCATTTGGGAAGCTTACAAACTCTTCTTGAATCAATGAGTCAATCAACTAACATGGTTGTAGCATCCAAATTAGTCCTTCCCCATTATTAGCAATGGCCTCCATTGTTTGTTTTTGTACATGGGGAAACAAGAGCTTCAATTCATGCAAAAGAAACCCATTTCCCTATTCCTTAAATCAATCCTACCTTTGCCACTTGGAACAATGGAAATGTTTGCTTTGGCATATGTCTATCATAAGAATAAAGAAGAGTAACTTTTGTAATGAGAGTTTGTATCTTCAGGTTGATTTTCGTTGGAGCTTGAATAGATTCTTTGGAGTATTTGATAAGAGAGGGTGGTAAGATTTTAGAAGCAATTATTTAAAAACCAAAACATACTAGTGGTGCTGATAGATGGAAACCAAAACATACTCCAAATGGACTCTTGCTTGTAGAACTATTTAAAATCCTAAACGTTGTGTTGAACATAAGGAATGTTCTCATCCAAAGTTAATTATGGTAAGTGTATGTATTGAACATGTATTTTGTGTTGGAAACAAGGTAGATAACTGAGAGGGGGGGTGAATTAGTTATCTCAAAATTTTCTTGACTTTCTTTTCCTTTTGTTATCTTAATATTCAGTGTTGTATCAAAACATGAAAGCATATGTAATCAGAAGAACATAAATAAAATCAACACATAACACAAGGATTTTTACGTGGAAACCCTGTTAAGGGAAAAACCAGGGGGTGACTAACCCAAGATTGTATTCTCTATTAAAAGAATAAGGAGTACAAAAATGGCACTTACCAATTAGGGCTCACTGCCCAAACACACTGCTCACAAGAGGCATACTGCCTACAAGAGACTCACTATCTACAAATCTTACAAAAGATAATCAAGTGTTTGAACTGATGAGAGACATCTACAAATGTAGGAGTTTAGTTCCGGTTTAGGCACAATATACTGATCTGATGCACTTCATTCTTCCTCTGTTTAATGTTGTTGTTCTGTCACATACCAGACTTGAATTGTTGTTCTCACACTTCTCCCTGCTTTTCTTCACACTTTATTTCATTACTTGTTCACACACACACACCCTTACATGCTGAAATCTATCTGGTATATATATCTGCATCAAGGATTTTTATCAACTTCCTAGTCGGCAACAAGAACACTGCAAGTTATTAATCTGTCAACTGAATCCATGCTTGATTTGTGATGCATATCAAAAACATAGGCATAGATGTCATTAATCATGTTCGCCAATAATGTATAATCCCAGAAGTTGCTTGATCCACACCTTTTACTCATCCGATTGAAGTCTGATACTCTGTCAGTCAGTTCTTCCTCTGTCTAATCTGTCTGACTGGAACCCAACACTCAGATGCTCATATATTTTTCTCACTTTATCACCAGAGGCTAAATATTTGGAATATAGTAGTCATGATAGCCCTCTTGACTTGTCCAAGTCCGCAACTTACGGAGTTACACCATCTGAGAGATCCAGACTTGATTGTCAGACCTTGTTACATACTCTGTTCTTGTTCACCGGACCAAAACAATCTTCAATCTGACTTTCGGTATAGGCATACTATGTACTGCGGATGTGTGGGATAGACTTTGTTGCCATCAACGACAACACTTATGAAGCCACATAGTGTCTCTTGCCAACAATCTCCCCCTTTGGCATTGATGGCAACACTTAGTGAAAAATGGCTAAATATCATAGTAACTCCCCCTTGGCTGATGCTCTGTCTTTTGTACTATTTTACCAGATCTCCCCCTTAGTTGGATTCCACATTTTTCACTACTCCTAACTCCCCCTTTGACATCAATGGCAAAGGGCGGAATCTGCATACCAAAATTTGCAAAAATTGTCCTATACATGGCCACATAAGTATATATATATATATGTTATACTTACATATACTTAAGTATATCCGCAAAAGTAGTCTTCAGCTATACAAACTCTGTGGCCTAGCTCTGCTTCATCCTATCCAAAATGGAGATGTGACCACTCAACAAAAATGCATATGCTTCTACCCTTCTTAAATCTGCTGGATCATTTGTCCGGGCTGTGGTCTAAGCATCTGTCAAGGCCTCATGCATTGCCACTAGCTTAGGGATAATTATCCCTCTGAGTTCACTCATTCTGTTCATTCCATTCTTCTTTTATTTGTCCAACCTCTTTATTTTATTTATGATAACAATAGCCTGGTATTCTTGATTCATTATAGAGGTAGTAAGGGGATCACAATTCTAAGATAAACTTGACAGTTTTCCTTCTTGTTCTTTCACTTTCTTCTCAATGTCCTCTGTCACTTTGGGCCAAGATAAATAGAATTTGTATATGTCCCCACCATCTTTAAGAGTGTTTTCAAGGCTCTTTATTCCAATGTCAAGGGTCCTCCTATCATTAGCAATAAGTCCTTGCACTTCAGTGAATCTTTTTCCTAGAAACTCCTTCTAGACCTTTGCTTCTGCTAATTTCTCTAGAGATTCAAAATGAGTGTTGACAAAATTTACCAAAGTTTTCAAGTTACCAGATGGTGAGGCTAAAGGATCCCTTTGGTAGGATGACATGATCTTCTCCAGCATCTCAGATGCAATCTCCAATAGTTCATAGTCCTCCATGTGAGATTTCAAGAGTTTTTATTTTGCTTTGGCTTGAGCAAAAGAAGCTATTTTCATTGTCTGAACTGGGGAGAGAGAGTCGAAATTCAGTGGTCCTTGAAATAGCTCAGGTTCGCCTATCTCCATCATTTCTCTATTTAAGAAGTTCTTCACTATCTCTGCAGTGTCTCTTGCTAGTGATTGAGTCTTCTTTTCTTTCAGGATATCAGAACAATCATCATTGGTCTTTTTTGCTTGTTCTTCTTCTTTTCCCTTAACCTCTTCTTCTTGAATCACCTTCTCTTCTCTTCTACCTTCTCCTTCAACTTCAGAGTCTAGAATGTCTGCAGTGGGATCTGGAGGAGAGATGTCACCTGTGTTTACTACTTCATGAACTTCCTCTTCTGGAACAGAGGAATCTAAGTCCTCAGACTTCTCTTCATCTATTTTCTTTGATCCTTCTACATCCTTGTTAGAAGATTCTTCATTGATTACATTTAATCCTTCAACATCCATGGTAGAAGTTTCTTCATTTGTTTCCTCTACAATAGGAAGATTGAATCTCTTCAAAGCATTATGGAGGATGTCTTTAGTTTCACTTGCTACTTGGTCTATTTCTCCAAGCATGAGTTTGTTCATTCTTGCCTTTCTCTGGAACTCATTCTTACACTCCTTGAAAATCATGTCCATTTGTTTTGGAGTGATGGAAGGATAGATTTGTATTATTATCTGCTCCTGAATCTCTAGGTCTTTTGCCATTGCATTCTCTTTTCTCATCTCAAGTACCTTTTCTAAGCTCTTAGGAATTAAAGATATAATTTCAATGAAGGCTTTATTGTAAATGTTCAAATACCTGACAGTAGCTTCTTCCAGAATTCTCTTGTTAGCATCACTGTATGCATCATAGAACTTAGTCATTGGCTGCAGGTTCTCATCCACAGTTACTACCTTGATGATGTTATCAATGGAAAGAGTGGGCTTTTCAACAAATTCCTCTTCCTTCTCTTCCTCATCTCTGCTAGTAGAGAACTTTCCAGATGTTCTCTTCTTCTTCATTTTCTTAATTTCTTCATCTGATTCTATTTCTTCATCATCTTTATGACTCATATATGTTCTTGAGGCTTTGGTCTTCATTCTATTTTCACTTTTTCCAGATGTTTTAACTTCCGGTTTGGAAGCCTCTGAGCTTTTAGGAGTGACAGGTGCAGAGCTCTTGGAAGATCTAGTCCGAGAGGAGACTTGCACCGAAACATTTCCTTTCTTTGCTTCTTATTTCTCTTTCTCAGCCTTCTTCATTTTCTCTCTATTTGCATCTACAACCTCCTTTGATAGGCCAAATCTTTTGGCAATTTCTTCAACTTCCCTTCTTACTTTCCTCTTTATCTCTGGCTGTCTCAACTCAACATGTATTTTTACACTTAGCTCTTGAAAGGTTCCAAACCTTTCTGCTTTAGTGTCCTTGGGCTGGCTTAGTAGATGTTGAATATGAAGCTCCAAGATTTTTTCATCGAATTCATATCCCATAGGCATTATCCACACAGTCCTTGGCTCAACTGCCTCCATTAGGCATTGATCAGTGTCAACCATAAAGCAAATTGTGTCCTTGTCTTTCTTAACTATGGACTGTGGAATTCTCTCTCTATTTTACATCATGCTTTGGAAGTTCTTGAAGTACCCCCACAGAGCTGTGTTTTGGGCTTGAGCATCACCAAGTCCATACATGTAGTCTCTGATTTGAATTGCAACTAGTTTATCATTTTGCCAGACCCAACCATGTGATCCAGGTAGCTCATTCATATAATAGAAGAATAGACATAGTATTAGGCTACCATATTTAAAGGAATTCTTCTTATCCTTTTTGATCTTATGCAGGTTTTCCAACAATTGATTTAGGAGAAGTTCACACAAGTCATAATCTACACCTTCCCTCAACATCTAATATGTTGCATAGATTGTTGTGCCAGACACAGAATTCTCCCTGCTCGAATGATAGATTTTGTAGCCGATTATCATTGAGGCAAAATTGACATCCAGATCTGTGATGTCATCTATGGTCATTTCTCTTTTGTCAAATTTAGATCTAGTGGCTTCAGTTACTATTTGGTTCTTCATGGATTTAAGTACAGGTAACCCACCGGATGCATGCAGTCTGCTCACTACCTTGATGGCATCTTTAGTTATCTTGAAGGGCCTCATTAGCCACATGAAATTATCATGCATCCTGCTTAGAACATACCGGACCCAATCATCTTCTGCAAAACATGGAAAATGTATGCAATGTCTAAAGTGTTTATCCCGGAGGGCCTTGAATTTAGGTTTGAGTTCAAAATTCTCATCTATTAGTTGTTTGTGATAGATGTCCATCAATTTTGAGTCTCCAAATTCCTCAATGTTGGCATGGATATAGACCCTAACATCTTCTACATGCAATACTCCGTGCAGAATGCTAGAAAATGCACCTAAAGGATCAACTTCTAGAGATTTATAAGGGTGTTTCTTGAATTTAGGATGCAGCCTATCAGAGATCTTGACAACCATTGGAGTAGCCATTTTGCAAGAGATTCAGAGAGATATTTTCAAAATGGAAGTACCTTTTTTCACACTTTAGGGTTTGAAACAGGAGCCGGAACAAATCGCTGGTTGAATTAATTTTTCAGTTGATCTTGAGTGAATTGTAGAATCTTTGTTGCAGAGCTCTTCTTTTCTTCTTCGTGAGTGCAAGTGTGCAAATAATGAGTGAAAGAACCCTTTTATCGTTGCACAAACCCTAATTTCCTTTTGTAATAAATGCACAACTTAAGTTATCCGGTTGCCCTATTTTAAGGGAGATCTTCTTGAATCACTGCGCTGAACTTAGAATCATTGTCAGTGAGGATTGACAATGTATCTTCTTTTCTTCAATCATGCCATGGGTCCACAGATCAAAGCATTTCGATTTTGAATCATACCGGATCTGTCTATGAAATTTTGCTTTATCGAATAGCTGTCGGAACCGGATTAACTTGAGTAATTTAAAATCTTGTAAAACTCCTAGATCTTTCACATTTTGACTGAAGGTTATTTGGAGGTTTTTCTGAGAACCCTTTAATCCACAGCGTCAAATGTTTACTCAATGTTCTAAATTTAGGAACTAGCTGACTGGTTGGGGGAAATTGTTTTCTTTGTGACTCCCCCTGAGCCAGAGCTCACCTTTTTAGTTTCTGAAAGGAATATCAGCATTGAATTTCAGTGCGGATCCATCCCCAATATTTTCTGTACTCTTCTTCACCCAAATCTTGCTCATCTCCTTTTGAACTTCATCCGCATTCAGTTTACCTTTCCCCTTATCTTGTTTCTAATTTTGTTCCACCAGACCTTTTCTATCCTAATTTTTGCTTCTGCAGAATTTGGCAATATGACTGGATCTATTGCAATTGTAACATACAACATCTCTTTTCTTATTTGATTGATATCCTCTTGATCTGCATTGATTAGCCATATGTCCCATTCTATTGCATGCAAAGCACCTACCATTGAATGAATTATTTATTTGCATATTTCTACATTCATGAGATTTGTGACCATACCTTTTGCAATTAAAACATTGTCTGGAGAAGGATGGATTATTCTGATGCATTCTCCTCCTGCACTGAGTTGCTCTATGACTGAAATTGTTATAATTGAAGCAGTATCCATTGAAGTATGGATATCTTTGGGCATTTGGTTGCCTTATCGGAGGTCTTCTAGGCCTATTTCTTTGATTTCCTGATCCAAAGTTCTTTTGACCGGATCTGGAGCTTTCACCTTTCTCATATCCCAAGCCACGCTTATCATCTACCCTCTTTTGGCTTTCAAGAAGAACTTCAAGTTGGGCTGAGCTTATCTTGAATTTCTCTTTGTATTCATTTGATGTTTGAAGATCTTGTTTAAGAGTGTCTATCTGATTCTTGAGTTGTTCTTCATTGTCTCTAGCTTCTTTAATATTAGATTCAAGATGCCTGATTATTCTATCCATTTTGTGGCAGTCCTCTATTTTCTCCTTGATGGATTGTTTTAGATTATCTTCCATCTTTCTTTTTTCTTCAATTTCTTGAGTGAACCTCATAACCCCTGATTCCATTTCATGCCTTACCATAATGACTTCTTTTGACAGCTTCTCACATAGCTTATTTTTCTCATTTAGATCTTCATTAGTATCATTGACGTCACTCTGATTGGCTAATTTTTAAAGTAGTTCCTTTCTCTTTTTCACAGAAATACTAAGTTTTTTTTTAGCTCATTTATGAATTCATCAGCTTGTTTGAGTCTTTCTCTCAAATTATTGACTTCAGAGTGGGATTGTTCAAGATCATCTAGGGCAGACTGAAGTTGTTCCTTCATACCATATGCATCCATTGAGATTCCCAGATCTTCCTCAAGTTGTTAGGCTTTGTTCAAAGGAACTTGGCTCTGATACCAATTGTTGGAAACAAGGTAGATAACTGAGAGGGGGGGTGAATCAGTTATCTCAAAATTTCCTTGACTTTCTTTTCTTTTTGTTATCTTAATATTCAGTGTTGTATCAAAACATGAAAGCATATGTAATTAGAAGAAAAAAAATAAAATCAACAAACATAACACAAGGATTTTTACGTGGAAACCCTGTTAAGGGAAAAACCACGGGGTGACTAACCCAAGATTGTATTCTTTGTTAAAAGAATAAGGACTACAAAAATGGCACTTGCCAATTAGGGCTCACTGTCCGAGCACACTGCTCACAAGAGGCACACTGCCTACAAGAGACTCACTGTCTACAAATCATACAGAAGATAATCCAGTGTTTGAACTGATGAGAGACATCTACAAATGCAGGAGTTTAGTTCTAGTTTAGGCACAATATACTAATCTGATGCACTTCATTCTTCCTCTATTTAATGCTACTGTTCTGTCACATACCAGACTTGAATTGTTGTTCTCACACTTCTCCCTACTTTTCTTCACACTTTATTTCATTACTTCTTCACACACACACCGTTACATGCTGAAATCTATCTAGTATATATATCTGCATCAAGGATTTTTATCAACTTCCTAGTCAGCAACAAGAACACTGCAAGTTATTAATCTGTTGGCTGAATCTATGCTTGATTTGTGATGTGTATCAAAAACATAGGCATAGAAGTCATTAATCATGTCGGCCAACAATGTATAATCCCAGAAGTTGCTTGATCCACACCTTTTACTCATTCAGATTGAAGTCTGATACTTTGTCAGTTAGTTCTTCCTCTATCTGCTCTGCCTGACTGGAACACAACACTCAAATGCTCATATCTTTTTCTCTCTTTATCACCGGAGGCTAAATCTTTGGAATACAATAGTCATGATAGCCCTCTTGACTTGTCCAAGTCCGCAACTTACTGAGTTAAACCATCTAAGAGATTCAGACCCGATTGTCAGACCTTTTTACATACTCTGTTCTTGTTTACCGAACCAAAACAATCTTCAATCTGACTTCCGGTATAGGCATACTATGTACTACGGATGTGTGGGATAGACTTTTTTTCCATCAATGACAACACTTATGAAGCCACACAGTGTCTCTTGCCAACATTTTGAGCTGAGATAAGTGTATGTTTAGGTCTGATATAAAAATTAGAACATAAAATTAGAGTTTGGGCAGAGAAAGCAGAATTGTTGCATATATCCCATTTGGGATATTACAACCGTCTCCTCACTCCACCCACTCTCCTCACTCCACCAAGACCTAAGGTTTATAACACAAGTTCCATTGCTTTAAACCCACCTAATCATGACTATATAATCCCTTTTTCAAATAATGTTTACAAGGTTTCTAAAGCACATAATGGAAATCTCCTTACATATTTAGTGTATTAATCAAAATGCGAAAACTTATATGGTCATGGATCAAAGCATGACTATTCAAAACTGACCAAGACAACTTCCAAATTTCCTCATAGTTATATAATGGCAGTTAATAGTTTTGTGATAGTTTTAGGACACTACATTTATAATGTATCATTGTTTCACCTTCTACATGTATAACATATCCTCATTTCACCTTCTATATGTTTGACATTATTTTCTTAAGCTCATTTCAACTTCTATATGTTCAACATAATTTTCTTATCATCATTTCATTGTCTATAGGTCTAGTATACCCTCATTTCACCTTCCATATGGGTTATGGTAAGAGAAGAATGAGGTAGAGAGGAAGAGAGAGAGAGACATAGGGAGAGACATGTACATTTGGCATGATTTGCAATCCTCATTTCAACTTTTATATGGTCTACATACTTTGCATATCCTCTTTTCCTCATGTCTACATAAGTTATGGAAAGACCAGAATGAGTTCTGCCCTCGGTGCCTTCCAATGTTTGTGGGGGAGTGAACATTTTTCTCTTGCAGACGATGAACATGACTACATATTTTTTGTTTTGCTCGTTGTGGGGCCGAACGAACTATGCCAATGCATCGCGGTGGGTGGGTAAATTCTAGGGGAGGTCTCGTTTCATGTGCCAAGCATCCTAGTTGTTCTGGGCAATAGGTTACCGAAAAAGTCCCTTAAGATCCCTGAGACTAAAAAACTACCAAACTTTGATGGAACAATTCTTAGAATTCGTGGCAACTGGGAATGTTCCATTTGGATCTACAGGTGCACATGGGGTTCATCCACAATAACCTCTCTTGATTTTGGTCAACTCTAGTACGTTTGACCATTGCCAAAATTAAATGCATTCTTGCAAAATGCTTCAATTTCATGTAGTGGAAAGGTGCTAGGAGTGACATTTTGTATTCCATAGCTCACGGGGACAAATGGACTACACCAACACATTAGGGTGGGAGGGTAAATGCCAAGGGAGGTCTTGTTTCATGTGCCAAGCATCCCAGTTGTTTACCGGCAAAATCCCTTAAGATCCCTAAGAGCAAAACACTGCCAAACTTTGACGGAGCAGTTCTCAAAATTCGTGGTAGCTAAGATTGTTCTATTTGGAACTATAGGTGCACGTGGATTCTGTCCACAATAACCTTTCTTAGTTTTGATCAACTCTAGTCCATTTGACCATGCCGAAATCAAATGCATTCTTGCAAAATGCTTCAGTTTCATGCAATGGAAAGGTGCTAGGAGTGACATTTTGTATTCCATAGCTTGTGGGGCCGAATGGACTACACCAACGTGATGCAGATGAAGGACCTTCTAATTGACCTTAAACCCAAATAACAAGGTGTTCCTAAACCTTCTTCATTGCTACTCCTAGGTACACTTTTTTAGACCCTAGCATTGATTTCCTTTGGGACTTTGATCCAACAATCTTGGGACAATGTAGATACCTTGGAAGGCTTGTCTTGAGTCTTACATGATTCCAACAATTCCTATGTGATGACCCAACAATGTGACAATTCATGGTTTACAACTCTTATACCCTAGACTGCATAATCTGTCCTCTTGGGATAGTCATAACAAACTTAATATCAATCCTTCAAAAACATTCAAGATTCTTGGTTTAGCTCTACATGACCTTTCCCTACATCCCTCAACTATTTCCAATGACTAACAAACAAGTTTCAGACCTTGTTTCACATATTCTTCCTTGCTATGCTGCTACACAGTCTGATACATCCAGATATCAAACTTTCTATTGACTCAAAGCACATGTAAACCTTTTCTTGGGCCCCTACAAACTTGGAACAAGGTAAATTACATAAATACAGACCTTTCCACCCATTGAGGTGATTATCCACTAGTGGAAGGCTAGGTTACATCTTTATTTCTCCTCACGGGTTACCCTAAGTAGGGTTTCGACAGTTTTTAGAGAAAATGCAATAACTTTCTAAATACTCAATGAAAATTGATGCAACAAAAAGAAAAATGAAGTAGATTCACATGCCCATATAGTCCAATCAACTTTAGACCCACATATAGACCGTACAGGCTATACAAATTGAAAGAACAGTCTGCACAACGTTGAGAAAACATAGAAAAAGCTTGCTTTCATTCACCAAAACTACAAAATCAGTTTATCCCCTCTCCATCTGACTTTTGGAGGGTGCATTCATATACTTACAACCAATCCCAACTGATTAGTATGGTTTCTTGATTTGCTTGTAACTATTTCTTGATTTTTGACACTTTGCCAAAGTTACATGATAACTTTTTGAGCAACATGACAAATTTTACACTTTTAACCAAAGACCCTATTAACACTCCAAAATGGATCAAAAAGATCCCACATGGTCATAAATGACCTTATTAGACTCCAAAACACTAAAAAACCCCAAAACCCAAAAATAATAAAAAAGGTGTGCTTATGAGGCTCTTGATGCCCCTGCACCATACAGTCAAGAGGAAGAAAACTCAAGTCCCACTTGAGTGTAGGTATGCAATAGTATATCCATGTTTGATAATATTAGATTTAGACATCCAAGTAGCATCTTCCATAGGAAGACCCCTCCACTTGACCAAATATGGAAGATATGTTGTGTTTCTTGTCTTCTTGAGTTCCTTGGTATCAAGGATGCACTCAAACTCTAGAGGTTTGCTGGGTGGGAGGTCTTGGACCCATTCATCATCTGTAAATGCTTGGGAACCTACTTCATTACCTGCAACATCTTCTTTGAAAGGGTACGAGTTAGATACATTAAATATAGGTGAAATGCCAATCTCACTTGGTAATTCTATCTCATATGCATTGGGACCAAACTTGTGAACAACCCTGCAAGGTCCAATCTTCTTCATCTGTAATTTGGAGTATTGTCCCTTGGGAAATCTCTTCTTTCTGAGATGGGATAGAACCAAATCTCCAAACTTGAAATTGACTTCTTTCTAGTGTGCATCAGCCCTTTGCTTATATTTGTCAACACTTCTTTGTAGGTGATCCTTGACCTGTTGGTGAATCTCTTTCATAGCCATAGAAAATTGTTCACCCTCAGCACTCATCCTCTTTATTCTACTAGTATTCCTCAATTCAAAAATTCCTCTAGGATGCAAACCATAAAAAACTTCAAAAGGACTGTTACCAACACTTCTATTCACCGAATCATTATATGCAAATTCTACTTGAGGCAAGATCAGATCCTATTGAGTAGAATGTTCTTTGGTGAGACATCTTAAGAGGTTACCAAGGCTCCTATTAACCACCTTAGTCTACCCATCAGTTTGAGGGTGATAGGCAGAACTGAAACTAACGTTAGTGACAGGTTTCTTCCACAAAGTTCTCCAAAAATGCCCAACAAACTTACTATCTCTATCTAAAACAATACTCAAAGGCAAACCATGAATCCTTACCACTTCTTTGAAGAACAAACCTACAACATAAGAGGCATCATTTGCGCTCTTGCATGGGATGAAATGTGCCATCTTGGAGAACCAATCTACTACAATATAGATGGAATCAAAAGCTCTAGGTGTTTTTGGTAAATCCATTACAAAATCCATACTTAGACTCCCAAGGCCTATTTGGAATAGGAAGAGGCTGATACAAACCTACATTTGTGCTACTCCCTTTTGCCTTTTGACAAATAACACATTTCTCAACAAATTTCCTTACATCAGTTTGCATTTTAGGCCAAAATTAGTGTCTTCTTAACTGCTCCAAGGTCTTATCAAGACCAAAATGACCTGCAAGACTACCCTTATGCTTTTCTTTTATCAAGTTATCTCTCATTGAACACTTAGGGACACAAATTTATGCTCCCTTGAACAACAAATCATCTTGTATCAAAAAATCGAGCCACTTATCACTATTGCTGCTACAAGGCTGCTTACAACATTCATATATGTCTTTGAAATATGCATCTTCAAGATACATACCTTTCAAGGATTCAACTCCCACTCTTTGCAACTGAATTTCCTGCACTATTAGAGCCCTTCTAAGCAAAGAATATGCTACTTTATTGGACTACCCATTCTTGTGTTTAATGGTGAAAGTAAAACCTTGCAAATATTCCACCCATTTAACATGCATATGACTGATTTCTCTTGACTATTCAAAAATTGGAGGGCATGGTTATTAGTATAGACTATGAACTCTTTGGGAAGTAGGTAATGTCTCCACTTTTTCAAGGACTGAACCAAAGCATACATCTCTAGGTCATAGGAAGAGTATTTCTTCTTAGCCTCATTAAGTTTTTCACTAAAGAAGGTAATGGGCCCGCCCTCTTGACTCAACACCGCCCCTATGGCATAGCCACTTGCATCACACTCAATAGTAAACACCTTATTGAAATCTTGTAAGGCTAATATGGGCTACTCTGCTACCCTCTTTTTTAAATACTCAAAACTCTTTTCAGCCTCACTAGTCCAAACAAACTTCTTTCTCTTATCCCCCTTTATGGTATCAATGATTGGAGCACAAACATGACTGAAACCCTTAATAAACTTCCTATAAAAACTTGCCAAACTATGGAAACTTCTTACCTAGCAACTGATTTGGGTGGAGGCCAACTTAGAATAGCTTCAACCTTGATTGGATCCATTTTCAAGGTGCCTTTTGTAACCACAAAACCAAGATATACCAACTCTATCTTCATAAACTCACATTTCTTCAAATTAATCATTAGTTTCTCTTCATTCAATCTTCTTAAAACCAAATCCAAATGGTGTAAATTCTCTTCCTTAGTTTTACTGAAAACAAGAATGTCATCAAAATAAACCACTACAAACTTACCAATAAAAGGCTTGAGAAATTCATTCATCAACCTCATGAAGGTGCTGGGTACATTTGAGAGACCAAAAGGCATCACAAGCCACTCATAAATCCCTTCATTTGTCTTAAATGATGTCTGCCATTCATCCCCTAGTCTGATCCTAATTTGGTGATACCCACTCTTGAGGTCTATTTTGGAAAAGTAGCATGCTCCACCTAGACAGTCCACCAAGTCTTCTATCCGTGGAATGGGGAACCTATATCTAATTGTAATCTTGTTGATGGCCCTAGAATCAATGCTCTTCCTCCATTCACCTCCCTTCTTTGGTGCTAGGACAGCGGGAACTAAACAAGGACTAAGGCTTTCTTTTAGCCCCTTATCAAGTAATTCTTGGACTTGTCTCTTAATCTCCTCACTCTACCATGGTGTCATTTTATATGCTGCCTTATTGGGCAAACTAGCCCCTGTTATGAAATCAATGTGATGACTAATATCCATCATAGGAGCCAAGGTGTTTGTGATTTCATCCACTACTATATCAGCATACTTCTTTATCACGTTTTGAATTTCCAAAGGCAACTCTTCTTTCTTTGCTACTGTCACAAAAGACCTAGGCTTGACTATGATGGAAAAACCCATATTCTCCTCTTCCATGGCCTTTATGAATTCCTTCTCTCCTACCAACATCACATTGGATTCCACTTGTGGTCTTTTATCTTCATCTTTCAATGGTGTTAGAGTATATGAGACTCCATCCTTCTCTATGACATATGTGTTCTTTCTACCATCGTGTTTGGCATTTCTATCATATTGCCATGGTCTACCAAGAAGCAAATGACAAACATCCATAGGGATGATGTCACACAAGACCTTGTCCTTATAACGCCCTATATGGAATTCTACCCAACTTTGTTCATTCACTAACACTTGTTGCCCTTTGTTTAACCAAGAAACCTTATATGGAGTGGGATGAGCCAATCTTTTCAACTTTAACTTCTCTACCATTTCAACTGAAACCAAATTGTCAGTACTTCCCAAATCAATGACAAATTTACAACATTTACCTTGGCATTTGCATGTAGTCCTAAAGAGTGACTTTCTTTGAGGTGGTTCCTTCTCCATGGGCACTTTGATCAAGGTTCTTCTCATCAATGAGGACTCTCCAACTTTTGGTTTTGCATTTTGTGATGGGGAATTAACACTTTCAGCATCATCTCCACCTTGTGCAATTTGATTTCTCCTCTCACCTTTAAAAGAAGTAGATGACTGCTCCTCAAGGCATTGCAATGCTTGATGGCCTGCAAATTTATTGCATTTGTAGCACTTTCCAGTGAATCCACTTGATCCTCCTCTATTGCCAAATCTGCCTCTAAAATTTGGTCTTCTTCCTCTAAAGCTGCCCCTTTAATCTGATGTTTGTTCTTGTGAGTTACTTGTCTTTCCTTGAGACCTTTGAGACTATCCTCTACCAGAAAAAGTCCCTCTTCCTCTAAAATTTGTCCTTCCCCTACCTCTACTTTTCTTTTCTTATCTCCTTCTCAACTTGTCTTCAGCCTTTATGGCCAACTGATAGCACTCTTTTACGGTTATTAGACTTGTGAGACTTAGTTCATCTTGTCGGCTATACTTTAGCCCATTCAAATACCTTGCAACTTTGTCAACATCTTCTTCCATGTGGCCTGATCTTATGCTTAGTTTGTAGAACTCTTCTGTGTATGTTTTTACATCCATGTCTTTTTGCTTCAAATTTTGCAACCTTCTATATAACTGAATGGCATAATCACTAGGTAGGAATTTACCTTTCAATTTTGTAATCATTCTATCCCAAGATGTGATCTTTGCTTTGCCTTTCTTCTTCCTCTCTTCTTGTACATAATCCCACCACAGGGATGCATGTCCTTTTAGTTTTGTTCTTGCCAATTTCACTTGCTGCCCCTCATGTATCTCCTTAAACTCAAAATACTTGTCTAATTCTCCTATCCAATCTAGGAGTTCTTCTCCATTCAGACTTCCTGAATATACTAGAAGTTCTATTTTTACCTTGGAACCATCATTCTTAATTGCCTTTAGCAATCTCTCAAACCTCTTCTCTTCAACATCTCTTTCTTCTTCAAGTTCTTGTGGTGCATTTTCACCTACTTCTTCTTCTTGGTCACTCAAATCTCCCGTGACCACTCCTCTTCTCTGGTTGGTCTCAACTGATGTGGGTTTTTGCATCAAGGATTTCCCTTATGGCTCTCAATTATGGGGCAAGAGAGTCTCTCACCTCTTTGATTATTATTTCCACATTCACCCTTGGAGGCATCTTGGTCGGTCTTCAAACTCAAATTATTTGTGACCTCTTATGCATCGAGGTGGGTGGGTAAATGCTAGGGGAGGTCTCGTTTCATGTGCCAAGGGTCCCAGTCATCTCGGGTTGTAAGCTACCGACAAAGTCACTTAAGATCCTAAGACCAAAAATTGTAAAACTTTGACGGAACAGTTCTTAGAATTCGTGGTAGTGGAGAACATTTCATTTGGACCTACAGGTGCACATGGGGTCCATCCATAATAACCTCTCTCAGTGTTGGTCAACTCAAATCCATTTGACCATGCTGAAATCAAATGCATTCTTGCAAAATGCTTTAGTTTCATCTAGCACAACTTTCTCATATGCCATATTTTTTGTTCTACTCATTGTGGGGCTGAACTAACTACACCAACACATCAGGGTGGGTGGGTAAATGCTAGGGGAGGTCTCATTTCATGTGCAAGCGTCCCAGTCATTCTGGGATATAAGCTACTGACAAAGTTGAAAGTTGCTAGGACTAAAATTTTACATTCCATAGGTCATGGGGCCGAACCGACTACGCCAACACGTCGGGGTGTGTGGGCAAATGCTAGAGGAGGTATCATTTTGTGTACCAAGTGTCCCATTCATTCTGGGCTATAAGCTACTAGCAAAGTGATAGCTACTGGCAATGACTAGGACCCTTGGCACACAAAACAAGACCTCCCATGGAATTTACCCATCCACCTTGATGTGTTGACATAGTCCATTTGGCCCTACAAGCTATGGAATGCAAAATGTCACACCTACAACCTTTCCCCTGCATGAAATTGAAGCATTTTGCAAGAATGCATTTGATTTTGGCATAGTCAAATGGACTAGAGTTGACCAAAACCGATAGAGGTTATTGTGGAAAGACTCCACATGCACCTATAGGTCCAAATAGAACATTCCTAGCTAACATGAATTTCAAGAACTGCTCCGTCAAAGTTTGGTAGTTTTTTGGTCTTACGGATCTTAAGTGACTTTGCCGGTAGCCTGTTGCTTGAAATGACTGGGATGCTTGGTGCATGAAACAAGACCACTCCTGGCATTTACCCACCCACCCCAATGTGTTGGTGCAGTCCGTTTGGCCCCACAATGAGCAGAACAAAAAATATGGCACCTAGCAAGGTTGTTCTACATGAAATTGAAGGATTTTGCAAGAATGCATTTGATTTTGGCATGGTCAAACATATTTGAGTTGACCAAAACTGAGAGAGGTTATTGTGGATGGACCCCACGTGCACCAATAGGTCCAAATAGAATGTTCACAGTTGCCACAAATTTCAAGAACTATTCCATCAAAGTTTGGTAGTTTTTGGTTTAGGATCTTAAGCAACTTTGCTGATAGCTTATAGCCTGAAATGACTGGGACCCTTGGCACATGAAATGAGACCTCCCCTGGCATTTACCCACCCACCCCGATGCATTGGCACACTCCATTTGGCCCCACAAGCTATGGAATACAAAATGTCACTCCTAGCACCTTTCCACTGCATATAATTGAAGCATTTTGCAAGAATGCATTTAATTTTGGCACAGTCAAATGGACTGGAGTTGACCAAAACTGAGAGAGGTTATTGTGGATGGACTTCACATGCAGCTATAGGTCCAAATGAAACATTCTTAGCTACCATGAATTCTAAGAATTGCCCCATCAAAGTTTGGCAGTGTTTTGGTCTTAGGGATCTTAAGGGACTTTGTCGGTAACCTATTGCCTGGAATGACTGGGAGCTTGGCGCACGAAATGAGACCTCCCCTGGCATTTACCGCCCACCTCGATACATTGGCATAGTCTTCTTGGCCCCATGATGAGCATAACAAAAAATATGGCACCTGGCAAGGTTTTTGCTCTTAGGATCTTAAGTGAATTTTCTCTTAGGGAACAATGTACCAGCAAAGACCCTAGTTTTCATAAGGGGAGACATGTGATTTTAAGAGGTTTTGGGACTATTTTTGAGAGGTTTTTTGGGAATATTTTTGAGAGGTTTTTGGGACTATTTTGAAGAGGTTTTGGGACTATTTTTAAGAGGTTTTTGCGACTATTTTGAAGAGTTTTTTGGGATTGTTTTGAAGATGATTATTTTTAAAAGGTGTTTGGGACTGATTTGAAGATATATACTAGTTTTAAAAGGTGTTTGGGACTGATTTTGGGACTGTTTTTAACAGGTTTTTGGGACCATTTTTAAGAGTTTTTTGGGACTATTTTTAAGAGTTTTTTGGGACTATTTTTAAAAGGTGTTTGGGACTGATTTGAAGATATATACTAGTTTTAAAAGGTGTTTGGGACTGATTTTGGGACTGTTTTTAACAGGTTTTTGGGACTATTTTTAAGAGTTTTTTGGGACTATTTTTAAGAGTTTTTTGGGACTATTTTTAAAAGGTGTTTGGGACTGATTTGAAGATATATACTAGTTTTAAAAGGTGTTTGGGATTGATTTTGGGACTGTTTTTAACAGGTTTTTGGGACTATTTTAAAGAGTTTTTTGGGACTATTTTTAAGAGTTTTTTGGGACTATTTTTAAAAGGTGTTTGGGACTGATTTGAAGATATATACTAGTTTATTGTTAAAATATTCATGACATCAAATCACTACATATATAACCATCAAATTTAGCATTAAACACAATGAAAAAACACACCTTTAAGAGTGTACTACTAAAATCACATGAAATGGTTATCAATTATTAGCACCATATGTGAAGAAACACTAGGAGGATATGTAAGATGGAAAAATTATTATATTATGGTCATAACCTCCTCATAGGATATACAAAATATATAAATATACAAATATAAAATATAAAACATGTCTCCACAATGGAAGCTAAATGCTTTAACCATTGATCTCAATCCCTTGGATACAATAGCTTTATAGTCGAAAACACCTGCATTTATAAGTTAAAAATTTGTTAAGAAAAGTAAACACCATCAAGTACAACTAAATTATTTTTTTAATAAGAAGTTTGATGAAAGATGTCTTATATGTCACCTTAGGAATTATATCGAATGTCTCCAAAATGAAAGCTAAATACCTTAACCAGAATCTCAGTCCCTTGAATGTACAATTGCTCTATTCTCCAAAACACCTACATTTGTATATTAAAATCTGTCAAGCAAAAAAAACTTAAAACACCTACATTTATAACTATTTGACAAAACAACTCAAAGAGACGTTGTTTGATGGAATGCAATGATTGCAAGATATGCACAAAATAGATTTGTTTCTTTAGAAAATTTTATGAAAATCAGTGTTAGGACTGTTATAGGACTATTATACTAGGACTATTATACTAGTCGATATGAACATAGTCATGGTGATGAATAGGACTGTTATACCAACCCATATGAACATAGTTGTTGTTTGATGGAATGCAATGATTGCAAGAGATGTTGTTTGATGGAATGTAATGGTTGCAAGATATGCATAAAATGGATTTGTTGATAAGGCTTTATAAAATTTCAAGAAACTGCAATTGGTGTGTGTAAAGCCAAATTCCACAACCTTTTCCATCATCATCCCATCCTATGCTAAAATGTGATATTTGGAATAGTGTATGGACATCCATAAAAGCATAAAGGATATGGTAATTTTATTGCATGTTGTAGTTGCAACTACCTTGGGAGAAGAGATGTTGTTTGATGGAATCTAATGATTGCAAGATATGCACAAAATGGATTTGTTGATAAGGCTTTATAAACTTTCAAGAAAATTCAATTGGTGGGTGTAAAGCCAAATTCCACAACCTTTTCCAACATCATCCCATCATATGCTAAAATGTGATATTTGGAATAGTGTATGGACATCCATAAAATCATAAAGGATATGGTAATTTTATTACATGTTGTAGTCGCAACTACCTTGGGAGAAGAGATGTTATTTGATGGAATGCAATGATTGAAAGATATGCACAAAATGGATTTATTGCTTTACAAAATTTCAAGCAAATGCAATTGGTGGGTGTAATGCAAAGTGTAGAAACATAGACAAGCCATGCAAACCATTTACTAAGACTTTGTGGACTATCTCAACACTCCTTTCTTGAATGTTATAGTTAAATTATGGAAGCTATCTTTATTGAGGCATAGGGGACTATTATACCTATGTTGTCCTAAATAGTTATAAACCTTAAGATAGTCTAGAGGGCCAGTGTTGTCTTGATTTTAAAAAAATAGTCATACTCTACCCTATGATAGTCATGAGGGTATGAGGGTAAGATAGTCTAGAGGAAAGTTTGAAGGAAGGTTTCCAAAAGATTTTAATACTATGATAGTCATAGTGCACTGATGTACATAAATAGTTTCATTCCTTCAAGACTATCATGAGTATTGTCATAAAGGAAAATGGGGCTGCCAAGAGACTATTGCATGATCCTATAGCTAAGTGCAGCCTTCCTAAGTGTTAGATGTTGTAGTTGCAACTACCCTAGGAGACATGAATGCAAAGTGAGGAAGCATAGGCAAGGCACATGAACTGTTTGGTGGAATACCTCAAAGAAATGTGGTCTAATGGAATGCCATGATTGCATGATATAGGACTATTATATAGGACTGTTATAGGACTATTATACTATGATTGCAAGATTATGCAAAATGGATTTTATGAAATATACCATATGAGATTGCCATGAGCTTTTGACAAGGTTATCATTAGCAAATGGGATATTTGGAACATGGTACATGGACATCCATCAAAACATAAAGTGGGATTTTGTTAGACTATGTAGTTGCAACTACCCTAGTAGACATGTATGCAAAGCGTGGAAGCATAGACAATGCACGTGAAATGTTTGATAGGACACCTCAAATAGATGTCATCTCATGGAATGTAATGATTGCAAGATATGAAAAAAAATTATTTCTTGATAAGGCTGTACAAATGATGTAGGAGCATTCGGAAGCATTTAAAATAATTGGGACAATTAATAGTGAATTGTAGAGTACCGACAGAGAGACCTTGGAGAATACTGCATTTGCATATCAGAGGCTGTGGAGATGGACTTAACATATAGACATATTCATCTACAACATATCCAAAATTTAGATCATTTGGGTTTGATTTTGGAAAGATATCGCTATCAGAAGATTACCTATTTTTACTTGTTTTCACATAGCAGAGCCAACAGTGTTTAGTGAAGTCTAATCGGCTTGTGAAGTAATTCTGTGACTTACGAAGCTTAAGGAACATTATTCAATGAATTATAGGACCTAGCTGAGCTTCATGGAGATCCACATGAAGTTTTATGTACCAGCAGAGCAATACCTTATGTTTAGGTTTGACCTATCCATGTACACACGTTTCACAACTAGCCGTTGCAATTAGGCTGACTTGATAATGATTTGAAGGCTTATGGAGGATATAAATGAAGAATAATGATTTGTTACAATGCACCAGGGATGAAATGAACAATTATGCGAAGACATGAAGCAAATTCATAAGTTTTTTGATCTGAAGAAGAAGCAGAAGTAAAGTAGAGAGTAGAGAAGAGAATAGAGGAGGTTGTAGAGTAGAGGATTGATAAGCAGATAAATGAAATCATGGAATAATGTTGTTATATGAATCTTTTGTAACCCTGGGTTGCAGCCTAGCATCTGTAAAATGCCTGAGTGGCAAGTGTAATGTGTTTTGAAATCATAATATAAGAAGAATGAGCTTTGAAGGCTAGGTTTTTCCCTGTTAGGGTTTTCCCAGGATAAATCTTGTGTCATGAGTGTATGAATGTCTCTTTCTTTCCGTTGTTATCTATTTACTTTCGTTGCA
This sequence comes from Cunninghamia lanceolata, assembly GCA_027924645.1. Classification (NCBI taxonomy): domain Eukaryota; kingdom Viridiplantae; phylum Streptophyta; class Pinopsida; order Cupressales; family Cupressaceae; genus Cunninghamia; species Cunninghamia lanceolata. The sequence goes on along the minus strand of BSBN01000281.1, from coordinate 1,241,315 downwards.
TCTCTTATTGATCATATTGTTAATAGTTTAAGGCTGCAAGGTTGGACAATCCATCAGTGGACCCTCCTACCTTGACTGCATCAAGTGGTATCAGAGCTAGTTGTGAATCTACTGGGATGATTGTGAACCTATTGGGAAGGCATACAGTGTTAAAATAAATGCAAAACCCTGGAAGTAACATGTGTCACTGCTGAAGAAGATCAAGGCAAGAAAGATTTGGGTAAGCTTTTCAATTAAGTTGTTTATCTGATTTGTTTCAATGGGGAAGATTGGAAAAAGGATAAAGAAATAAAATGAAACCCTAATATGTGAAAAGGATATTTTGGAAGATGAATTGTGTGAAATCAAGAGGTGTAATTTAGAATTGATGGTGTTGGTTTTTCTTCTGAATCAGCATTAGGGTTTGCCAGTTCTAATGCACAGGCAGATTTAGCCAACTGAATACAGGAGGTTGCGTGAGCTCCTCCCCTTCACTTCTGGTTCTGCCGCACCAAGGGGGGTTTCCCTACTTGATAAAAGTATAACCTTGACTAGCTCAATGACAGAAGGATTTAACTTGACAGCAACAGGCAGAATACTCTCATGTAAGGACCAAGATTTGTATAACAAATCACAAGGTTGGCAACATTCTTGGACATAATGTCTGGTTAGGTATGAGAGCATGTAGAGGATCCTAATCCTACTCCTACAACTAATAGATGGAAGGAAGAGATGGTTTGATTTGGATTTTGGATACAAAGCTGGACATGGTGTATAACCTCAACACAGAGCCAGATCGGTGCCTATCCAGGGCTTAGAGTCAGTAGACATACACCTGTGAATGATCAACATGAATAGCTAAAACTGGATTTCAGGGGGATACACATGATATCTGCCTTACAGATATCTCCCAATACAGAGTGTTAAGCTGTCTATACTTATGGCATCCCTATTGCAGTAAGAAAGATACATGCAAAACTGGAGATAGAATCAGCATAACACATGCAAACATAGCATTATTCATATAAGATTAACCTTGAAATCAGTGGATTCATGCCAAATCGTACAACAGGAGATACATAAACTCACAAGTTTTACTACACAGAGCAACCGAATCAGTTGTATTGTGTTACAGAGCCAAAATGTTCAACTTTCAACAACCTAAACAATGGTAACACAGTCTGCCTATATTGGCCAAAAAGTGTACCTCTAGCATTAATTACATGGTTGACCAAAAATCCCGCCAGATACACAGTATCAGAAAAATGGCGCTCAACGCATTACCAGATTGGCGCCCAAACATGAATGCAGTAGGTAGGGGAGGAGACAGGAAGAAACCTCGAGCCCTGCACCACTGTCCGTTGATGTACACCTTCAATCGGGTACCAGATCCGTCCATACCTCTGCAACCTTCGCCATTAATGGCTCAACCACCAGCGACCCATTTGGAAACCATCGCAACCTTCGAACAGAAGTTTCCCGCCAAAACACACCTTACTGAAGGTTCGAAAATGCAGGGAAATTAATCCCACATGCACGGTGAAGAGATCACTTCAGTAGTTTAAAAAAATGGCCACGAGCATTACAAACGTCGAGCGCCTTTTGCCACGCTCGACGCACAAGCCGTCGCCAAAAGCCCATTGACCAAACCTCAACCATCGGCTTACTCCAAAAATCTCCTGCCGACCTCATTTGTCACACCGACGCCTACATAGCACACCCCCTCATCGGCCAGAGATAGACCATCGGGCCAGCCCTTCAAACCTTCGCCGATAGCAAATGTCTCCCCGACAGCATCTTCGCCATCGGCCAGACCAACACCGTCAGCCAACATGAAATTCTTCCTGCCGATATGTAACTTCCTGACGATGCCTCAAAAATCCTGATGACGTCACCATCACTCATCCCCATACCACGCCCTTCTCATATCCGGATGATGTCATCAGGATACTGGCGCTGGGGTGATATTAGTAAGATAACCTGATATTTCAGAATATCACCCCCCATACAAAATATCATGATGCACTGTAGACTAGATGATGATGATGACCACTTTAACTCAAAGAACATCAGGTCGGATTGAACAACTTAGAAAATGACCCCCTCAAGAGATCGGGGTGACATTATCATCATATCGGGGCAGGGTGATATTTGGAAGATCACCAGATGTTTGAATTATCACCCCCCGCAAGAATATCAGGGTGCACTGTAGCTCTACTGCAGGATCGAGATGATATCCAAACATCACCGATATTGAAACATGATGATCCTGATGAAAAATCTGGTCGACAGAAAATCATGATGATGCTAACCTCCTCCTCGAAGAAAATATGATGCTGCAGTTGAAAAATACTGAGGAGGCCCAACACTTAGAACTTTTTTGGATTTTTTGGGAAGGTGCCTGCATGAAAATTGCTCAAAAACTGACAGTGAAATCAGGCACCAACAGTGGCTCTGTCTGGGGACGTGCAGGTGCAAGACTGCAGCGAGAACCCCAGATCTCTGGGATGCAGACCAGTCCCTTATCCATTGGGCACAGAGTCAAATACTGCACTGACCTGCATCACCAAACACACTTGATGGCCTAAGGCCACCAAGAAAAGAAAAATATGTATCTCCCTTTGTCAAATATCTTGTTTTCATCTGCATGCACTGGGTCAAGCTTGGAGATACTGCAAAGATCCACCCACAAACAAACCTTGTCATCTGCATATTCAACCCTCTGATTTGGCTTGTCATTATCACCCCTATGCAGACAACCTTCAGCATCCGGCAACAAGTGGATGCAGAATGTATTAGGCAATGCATACTCACATGGCATAGAACACAGGTTATCATTTGTATCAGCATTATGCATTGCAAAATGATCTCCTAGCTAGACTGAAAACTAAAAATATTCAAAGTCCACCATGCAGCTAGGAAGATCAGAGCTCATTTCATATGTTGGCCTCTCAAAAGAAAAGCTTTCAAATTCACAATTGTGTACATCATGTACACAACCAACAGTAGCACCAACCTAGAAAAGATCAGGCTCTAGCATCTCTTTCAAATTAGGCACATTTTCACAGTCACTTACCTGATGCACGTTGTTTCCTCTTTCATCAGGATGAGAAACAGAATCCAAGCCAAAAATAGTGTCGAGATCTTCACCATACTCAAATAGATCCTCATCACCATATGTGTCAAAGATGGGTGATCCAGGTACATCAGCTTGATCATAGTATGCCATTTGTTCATGGGCAGCAGAACATGCATCTTCATCACCAATGGATTCCCTTTGTGGAGGAGTATCAGCCTGTGTGTCATAAGCAAAACAACCATCAAATGAAAAACAATCATGCTCTGCACTAGCACTTATTTCAATCCCTGACTGCTCTTCATGATCTCCATGTGTTTGAAAGGAAGGCAATGGGTCACACATAGGACTGCTTCTCTGTTTGCTTATATCTTCTCTGTCTTGAGTACAATACTCACAATTGTCTCCACAGGTCCATTCCAAAAGTTGCTCATTGTTGTCCACAACCTCGTTATTGTTTTCATGGTCATATGCCTCATCATTGCAATGGGAATCCTCACTAGTCCTTTCACTGGCATCCTCAACTGGTGAACAATCTAGTTGAGCAGTATTGTTAGCATTATGTTCAAATACAACAGTCTCAACCTCTATGCTTTCATTTTCATTTTCATCTGCACATGATGCCTTAATTATTTGGTCATTTGCAGCTTCACAACTATTTTTCACACCAAGGCCAGGGGACAGGGATTTCAGCAGGTGCACATTTCTGATTTTTTCTATTTTTTCTACAAACTTGTATGCCATCTGCATACTTGTCACCTTGAAATCCCTCAGTATTGCACTAGAGCCCTCCTCAAAAGCCTCAAAGAATATGCCAACACAGGCTGAAATATCAGGTCTGAAGACTTCTGGGATCTGTGAAAGGGCTACTGCAAACCTATGACTGAAATCAACACATGGCTCTTCATCTTGTTTTCTGATGTTCATCAATTCTGCAACAAGATCAGCAGGTTCTCTTGCAAATTCTTCTTTGAAACAGTCAGCAAGCTCATCCCAACAGGCAAAAAATCTCTTTGGAAGGCTCAAATACCAGTCTTTTGCTTTTGTATCAAAGGACCTAACGAAAAACCTCATCCACATATCCTCATCTCTAAATGAATGTTTTCCCATGAAACTGTGAAAATTTTGGATATGTGCATTCCCATCACACACACTGTGACCACTAAATCTAGGCATCTGACGATATATCCTAGCAGGCATAGTTTCTACTTTATAATCAACCCATGACAAATCCAGTTGGTCATACAAAGGATCAAAAGGGCTGACAGGAGGTTTAGCTTTCTAACTGGCAGACACAACAAGGTTACTACTGTTTAACTGGGCCTGCCTAGCCTCTAAAAATATCAACCTATTTTTTATCTCTTCTATTCTTTTATCCAACATTTCACCGCTAAGTATGGGATAATTCATACTTGGATTCATGAAATTTTAATTTTTAGACATCCCTTGCATTCCTAAGACCTGTAACCTCCCTTGGCATCTAACCTATGCAGCAAAATAGCAAATATAAAGGGGAAGGAACAAGGTACCTTTCTTATACAGATGCTGAAGTCTAAACAGCACATTTTCTGTCACAACACACACATCAACTTTTCATGTGCACTTGAATTTTTTGCAGAGTCGCCACCTCTCCAGAGAGGATAAAATTTTACAGCAGCTGAAAGCTCAACACATATTTTTCTGAGTTCATACCACCAGCAGAGCATCATCATTCACATGAAAGGCTCCCCAGCGGAGTCGCCATTTTTTGTTGGTGACTCGGATGGGTCACAGATATATTACTGGAGATGATTAGATAGTACTTTTACTTCTCAATCCCCAGCAGAGTCGCCAATTTGTTGGTTTTTCTTCTGAATCAGCATTAGGGTTTGCCAGTTCTAATGCACAGGCAGATTCAGCCAACTGAATACAGGAGGTTGCGTGAGCTCCTCCCCTTCACTTCTGGTTCTGCCGCACCAAGGGGGGTTTCCCTACTTGATAAAAGTATAACCTTGACTAGCTCAATGACAGAAGGATTTAACTTGACAGCAACAGGCAGAATACTCTCATGTAAGGACCAAGATTTGTATAACAAATCACAAGGTTGGCAACATTCTTGGACATAATGTTTGGTTAGGTATGAGAGTATGCAGAGGATCCTAATCCTACTCCTACAACTAATAGATGGAAGGAAGAGATGGTTTGATTTGGATTTTGGATACAAAGCTGGACATGGTGTATAACCTCAACACAGAGCCAGATCGGTGCCTATCTAGGGCTTAGAGTCGATAGACATACACCTGTGAATGATCAACATGAATAGCTAAAACTGGATTTTAGGGGGATACACATGATATCTGCCTTACAGATATCTCCCAATACAGAGTGTTAAGCTGTCTATACTTATGGCATCCCTATTGCAGTAAGAAAGATACATGCAAAACTGGAGACAGAATCAGCATAACACATGCAAACATAGCATTATTCATATAAGATTAACCTTGAAATCAGTGGATTCATGTCAAATCGTACAATAGGAGATACATAAACTCACAAGTTTTACTACACAGAGCAACCGAATCAGTTGTATTGTGTTACAGAGCCAAAATGTTCAACTTTCAACAACCTAAACAATGGTAACACAGTCTGCCTATATTGGCCAGAAAGTGTACCTCTAGCATTAATTACATGGTTGACCAAAAATCTCGCCAGATACACAGTATCAGAAAAATGGTGCTCAACGCATTACCAGATTGGTGCCCAAACATGAATGCAGTAGGTAGGGGAGGAGACAGGAAGAAACCTCAAGCCCTGCGCCACTGTCCGTTGATGTACACCTTCAATCGGGTCCCAGATCTGTCCATACCTCTGCAACCTTCGCCATTAATGGCTCAACCACCAGCGGCCCATTTGGAAACCATCGCAACCTTCGAACAGAAGTTTCCCGCCAAAACACACCTTACTGAAGGTTCGAAAATGCAGGGAAATTAATCCCACATGCACGGTGAAGAGATCACTTCAGTAGTTTAAAAAAATGGCCGCGAGCATTACAAACGTCGAGCGCCTTTTGCCGCGCTCGACGCACAAGCCGTCGCCAAAAGCCCATTGACCAAACCTCAACCATCGGCTTACTCCAAAAATCTCCTGCCGACCTCATTTGTCACACCGACGCCTACATAGCACACCCCCTCATCGGCCAGAGATAGACCATCGGGCCAGCCCTTCAAACCTTCGCTGATAGCAAATGTCTCCCCGACAGCATCTTTGCCATCAGCCAGACCAACACCGTCGGCCAACATGAAATTCTTCCTGCCGATATGCAACTTCCTGACGATGCCTCAAAAATCCTGATGATGTCACCATCACTCGTCCCCATACCACGCCCTTCTCATATCCGGATGATGTCATCAGGATACTGGCGCCGGGGTGATATTAGTAAGATAACCTGATATTTCAGAATATCACCCCCCATACAAAATATCATGATGCACTGCAGACCAGATGATGATGATGACCACTTTAACTCAAAGAACATCAGGTCGGATTGAACAACTTAGAAAATGACCCCCTCAAGAGATCGGGGTGACATTATCATCATATCGGGGCAGGGTGATATTTGGAAGATCACCAGATGTTTGAATTATCACCCCCCGCAAGAATATCAGGGTGCATTGTAGCTCTACTGTAGGATCGGGATGATATCCAAACATCACCGATATTGAAACATGATGATCCTGATGAAAAATCTGGTCGACAGAAAATCATGATGATGCTAACCTCCTCCTCGAAGAAAATATGATGCTGCAGTTGAAAAATACTGAGGAGGCCCAACACTTAGAACTTTTTTGGATTTTTTGGGAAGGTGCCTGCATGAAAATTGCTCAGAAACTGACAGTGAAATCAGGCACCAACAGATGGAAAGGATAAAAGAGCTAGGAGAAGACAAATATGATGCTCTTGAAGAAGAACTAAAAAATGTAAGGAGGAATTATGAAGAATTAGAAGCAGAGCTAAAGTTGCTTGAGGATGTTGAAAAGAAATTTGAAGAATTGGAAGAAGGATTCAAGCTGTTTATGAAGGTGGAAAAGAGAAACAGAGATCTGAAAGAAAAATTGGAAGAGCTAAAAAAGGAAAATAGTTTGCAAAAGAATGAAGTAGCAAGATTGAAAGAACAGTCACTTGCAATATGTAGAAAAGAGAATGAAAGTTTGAGATCTAAACCTAAACTTTGTGATGTTTCTTGTGATACTAATGATTTGTGTGATGATGTAAAAGTTTCTTTAGATAGTGAGATTGAAGATGACAATGTAACTGGACCTGCATTTGTTGGTGATGGTATTAGTTTCAAAATCATGTAGAGAATTGGATATGAAGGACAAGGATTGGGAAAGCATCAGCAAGGAATTACAGAACCTATTGATAAATTGGAACAGTCGCTTGCAATATGTAGAAAAGAGAATGAAAGTTTGAGATCTAAACCTAAACTTTGTGATGTTTCTTGTGATACTAATGATTTGTGTGATGATGTAAAAGTTTCTTTAGATAGTGAGATTGAAGATGACAATGTAACTGGACCTGCATTTGTTGGTGATGGTATTAGTTTCAAAATCATGTAGAGAATTGGATATGAAGGACAAGGATTGGGAAAGCATCAGCAAGGAATTACAGAAATTATTGAACCAGTATTAAGTGAAGGCCTTGGATATGACAGAGGTAAGGATGTTATGGCAAATTCAAACAAATCAAATCAAGGAAGAAGAGGTATGCATTGTTCGCATTGTAATAGACATGGACATGAGAAGGAATTGTGTTGGGATCTACATCCTTGTAAGCTTTGTGGATTAAGGAATCATTTTGAGAAGATGTGTTTGAATAAAATGAGAAGAAGAAAGCCTATGACAGATTGTATGCAGATGGATTATGGATGGATTGATGGAGCAGAATGGAAACATGATACTTGTATGTTTAGAAGGTTGTATAGATGGAAATGTTCACATGTTGGAGAGAAAAGAGGATATGGATCAGGATGCAGAGGAAGAAGACCTTATGTGGAGCAAAACAAGGATAGTAATTCAAACTACAAAGGGAGAGTTGATAGGAGTCACAATTCTTATCACAATGAAGGATACAGAAGAGATGAAAGAGGAATTGATAGAAGACCATTTAGAAGAACCTATTTTCAAGTTTGGAGGAGAAAAAGAATCAAGTAGTGAATGCCAACAAGAACCTGTTATCGGAGAGGACAATGATGGGGAAACAATAACTGATGTAGAGGAAGTTTATGCAGAGGGAGAATAACTTATTGACTCACTAAGTTTGACAGAGAAAATAGAAGAAGGTGAAGCATTGATCTTAAGAAGAGTTATGTTATAGATTAATCATCTGAGAAAGCAGTGCAAGAGAGAATTTGTGTGGACAAGTGTGAAGTATAGCAAAGATAGAAAATTCATGTTGCAGAGAAAGAAGAAATGACAAGATATTCTACCGGAGGAGAAAGTTTGTGTACCGGAGTAAAGGAAACAAGGATCAAGAAATAGAGAACAATATTGGATAAATATATGCAGAGCATAAACTGTAAGATCCTGAAGTGTGTGAGAGAAATTGTATCTAGAACCTAAGATCAGAAAGTGTTGCAGAGAAAATTTAGAAAGTACATTGACAAAATCAAGGAAGTGAATGATTGTTCCGAAGGATGCAAGTATGTATTGATTGACTCTTAATTGATTGAAATTAGTATTGACTTGAGGCAACTTGCGAAGAAGACTTGCTTAGATCACCGACCATTGAGGCAGTGCAGGGCTTGCAAGTAGACCATCGAACCTAGATCATCATGGAACATGAAGAATTTGAGACAACTTACTGAGAAGACTTGCTCAGATCACCAATCATCAAGGAAGTGCAAGGCTTACAAGTAGACCGTTGAACTCAGAAGAATGTGAGGCAGCTTTGCAGGGTGGACTTGAATAGGCTATTGACCTTGAGGCAGTTGCAAGTACTTGTGAACAGATCACTAAATCTTTGCAAAGAAATAACATTGATTTTGGCATAATACAGATCAAAGTGAAGAGGCTCACTTTTTAATTAACCAAGAGAGTCTGATGTAGGAGCATCCGGAAGCATTTAAAACAATGGGGACATTTAACAGTGAATTGCAAAGTACCGAGAGAGCAACCTTGGAGAATATTGCATTTTACTGCATTTGCATATCAAAGGCTGCGGAGCTGGACTTAACATATAGACATAGTCATCTACAACATATCCACAATTTAGATCATTTGGGTTTGATTTTGGAAAGATATCGCTATCAAAAGATTACCTATTTTTACTTGTTTTCACATAGCAGAGCTGATAGTGTTTAGTGAAGTCTAATCAGCTTGTGGAGAAATTCCATGACTTGCAGAGCTCAAAGGAACATTATTCAATGAAGTATAGGACATGGCTGACCTTCATGGAGATCCGCACAAATTTTTATGTACCAGGGGAGAAATACCTTATGTTTAGGTCCGACCTATCCGTGTACACACGTTTCATAACTAGTCGTTGCAATTAGGCTGACTTGATAATGATTTGAAGGCTTGTGGAGGATATAAATGAAGGATAATGATTTGTTACAATGCACCAGGGATGAAATGAATAATTATGCGAAGACATGAAGCAAATTCATAAGTGATTTGATCTAAAAGCAGAGAACAGAGGAAGTTACAGAGCATAGGATTGATAAGAAGATGAATAAAATCATGGAAGAATGTTGTTATATGAATCTTTTGTAACCTTGGGCTATGGCCTAGCATCTATAAAAAGTCCAAGTGGCAAGTGTAATGTGTTTTGAAATCATAATATAAGAAGAATGAACTTTGAATGCTGGGTTTTTCCCTGTTAGGGTTTTCCCAAGATAAATCTTGTGTCATGAGTGTATGAATGTCTCTTTCTTTCTGTTGTTAGCTATTTACTTCCGTTGCATCTCTGATTGATCATATTGCTAATAGTTTAAGGTTGCAAGGTTGGATAGTCCCTCAGTAGACCCTCCTACCTTGACTGCATCAACGAACTTTCAAGAAAATGCATTTAGTGGGTGTAAAACAAAATTCCACAACCTTTTACTATGACTATTATATAGGACTGTTATACTATGATTGCAAGATATATACAAAATGGATTTATTTCTTTACAAAATTTCAAGCAAATGCAATTGGTGGGTGCAAAGAAAAGTGTGGAAACATGGAAAAGTGTGTAATTTGATTTCATTTGTCATACCTACTTGCTTGAACATGATCAAGGTGTCATTGAAATCATTTATCCAAAACCCAAGGAAAGTAGAGATTGCCATAGACCATATGAAATATACCATGTGAGATGGCCATGAACTTTTGACAAGGTTATCATTAGCAAATGGGATCTTTGGAACAGGGTACATGGACGTCCATCAAAACATAAAGCGGGATTTTGTTAGAATATGTAGTTGCAACCACCCTAGTACACATGTATGCAAAGTGTGGAACAATAGATAAGGCAGGTGAACTTTTTGACATAACACCTCAAATAGATGTCATCTCATGGAATGCAATGATTTCAAGATATGCAAAAAAATGATTTCTTGATAAGGTTGTACAAACTTTCAAGAAAATGCATTTAGTGGATGTAAAGCCAAATTCCACAACCTTTTACTAGGACTATTATATAGGACTGTTATACTATGATTGCAAGATATATGCAAAATGGATTTATTTCTTTACAAAATTTCAAGCAAATGCAATTGGCAGGTGTAAAGCAAAGTGTAGAAACATAGAAAATTGTGTAATTTAATTTCATTTGTCATACCTACTTTCTTGAACATGGTCAAGGTGTCATTGAAACCATTTATCCAAAACCCAAGAAAAGTAGTGATTGCCATATACCATATGAAATATATCATATGAGATTGCATGAAGGATATGGGAAATCTGTCAGATGTTGTAGTTGCAACTACCCTAGGAGACATGAATGCAAAGTGAGGAAGCGTAGGTAGAAATTAGTATGTAGAAAAAGCTAGAAAGAAAAATATTAAGAAATTCAAATTAACACTAAAAATCGTACCTCAGGTATAGTCAAACTAACCTATGATGCCATGCAAAAAAAATCTACAATGCCATGCAAAATAGCCTCATCCACAATCCTTTATAGTAAAAAACATGCATTATAGTTAAAGAAACAAGATTTTTAATAAAGCAAATCTAAAAAATAGAAAAAACAAGAACAAGTTAAGATAAAAATTGTCTGCCAATGATGGCATGGTTCGGTGGTTAAGTCGCTCAGGATGTAGTGGCGGCCACTAGAGTTCAAATCCCCGCTGGGCCAACGAGCTTGCAAGGCTTGCTTTACACCTTCGCTGGGCCAATGAGCTCGCGGGTTTGAAGTGTTCTTCCTAGGGGATGAGGTCCACCAGTTGTGGCCTCACCGGTTCATTGCTCCGGGCAAAAGCATTTGCGTGGAGCCAGAGGGCGTGTCACACCAGCGTTGCCGGTCACGTTAAAAAGTTTACGAGGCACATTATCTTTAGAAAAAAAAAAGATAAAAATTGTCATACCTGTCCATCTAGAAGTTTAAATGCTAGTCAAGCGTACTTGAGGGGTCATCTCTTACCTTCAAAGTATCCAATATTGCTTCATGATCAGCATACACATAAGATACGAGGCATGAAGCATACACATAAATACAGGTAATATACACGAAGTATGCACATGGATACACATAAGTCACGAAGCTTACACATGAATATATGTAAGTCATGAAGTATACACATGAATACATGTACTTGTCATGAAGTATACACTTGAATACACATCAGTCATGAAGTATACACATGAATACACTACAAGTCATGAGGTAAACACTTGAATACACATAAGACATGAAGCATATACATGAATGTACATAAGGGATGAAGAATACATGTGAATACATGTAATATACATGAAGTATTCACATGGATACATGTAAGTCATGAAGCATACACATGAATATATGTAAGTCACGAAGTATACACATTAATATATATAGGTCATGAAGTATGCACACTTGAATACACGTCAATCATAAAGTATACACAAGAATACATAGTTACAAGTCATGAGGTATGTACACTTTCATTAAATTCCTATATTCTAGTTATTATTTTATATTACTACATACTTGCATTGTGTCCTTGCCACCCAGATCCTTCATTTCCTATGTAAGTCTTATGATTTTTGGTATGTAAAGGACTACAAAACATTTGGATGTGAGCCTACTTGTGTTGCATCTATGAAGTGTGGATGACAGAGGAAAACAATCAAGGAGAAGGGAGGAATTATGTGTGGAGTAATAAGATGGTTGTAATGTCAATGTAGATTCTGCAAGGGCAAAAAGAGAGTTCAATGTCCCAAAGAGATGATAGAGTGAAAAAGATAACAAAAATAAACTAATATAAAAATAGCATCCGAACAAGTAAGACTATGCCCCAAAAAGTGTAATGGTCGGTGTGATGATAGAGTGGTAAATGGGATGAAAAAGAAGAAGGTTCAAAGTTTCAAATAAAGTTGATAGAAGATCAAAGATCAAAAAGTAACAAGATATAATGTGATTATAAGTGATAAGTGAAATGATGTACAAGGATAATATGGACAATAGGTTGTAGGAAAATAAGACAAGGTAAAATGGTCTATGGTGGGTCTCTTTTCACATGGGTATACACACCAACAATGAGACAATATGGGAAGTTAACATTAACAAGGCTAGGAGTAGCCAAGATGTTGAAGGTAAACTATTTTTTAGTAAAAGGGGATTCTACGATTGTAATTAATACAATGCTCAAGGGAAAGAGTTTGAGTTGGAAGCTTAATCTGTAGGTTGAGGAGGCATTAATCTTGAGTTAAGATTTTAAACTATAAAGGAAATTCAAAATTATGTCTAACTTCTTGGTGAATGAGGGAGTGCAACCAAAAATGATAAGGACAACTTATATTCACTATTCAAAGATTTGGCCAAATTTAGATTCTAAATTATTTTAGAAAACCTTAGTAAATGTGGGGTTTTCTTATTACGATACCATTGTTTTGATATACATCATGCAATTCTAAGTGGTGAGTGTATGAGAGGGATTGGTGTGTAGTAAATTGAGTCTTTATGCTAAGTGTAGGGTGGTGAATGGGTATATTTGCATCTTAAGGCATGTATGGAGCATCATTTTCCAAGGTAAGTAGATGTAATTTCATTAGCTTAAGTCATAGAATTATCTCAAAAATAAATTATTTTATGAAATATAAATAATAAGGTTATCATTAGCAGAAGGGTGGTAACTTGTCAAACATGTGAAGTAGTGTGTATGGCTTGAGTGGCACTTCTAGAGCTCTTTTGTTTCATTAGATTTTTATAGATTCATTAATTCTATGATGTCTATTGGTAGCTAAAGTATGAAGCATTAAAAGGTGGTTAAGGTATCATTTAGTATTTGTGTAATGTGTCTTTGTAAGAGAGTTGGTGTTGCTAGAAGGTTGATATGCTACAAAGGCAACTATTAAGAATGGAAGATATGTCATTGGTTTGCAACAAATGAGAGGTCATGTCACAAGGAGGTATTTTTGATCATTGGAATTATAATGTATTTTTGCTTGCAAAGATTTGATCATGTTAGGATTTGTCAAATATATGTTGGCTGAACTGGCTCTAAGGTATAGTAGACAATCATTTAAGTAGGTATTTGGGAGAATTTAGTTATGGATTTAGCGCTCTTGTTTCCCAATGTAGAAGCATGCTTGTGGCTCCTAAAACTTTTCCTACTAGATCAATTTGTAAATAACTAGGTGGCTGGTCCAAAAGTGCACGCAATGATGGTGTAAGGAGCTAGTTTAACATCTTCATTGTTAAGGAGGGAGGAATTCCCTAATGCATTAGATGATATGAAATAATAAATTAGGGTTCTAAGAGCTTATTGTGATGATGTGGGAAGAGTGTTACCAAAGTTGCATGTGTACCATCATTATGGTTGTTTGGAGTTTGGAGTGATTATACCATCGCTTTCTTTTGTGAGTTGTTTACATTGTACAAGTAGGTGTGGAGTAATAAGATGGTTGTAATGTCAATGTGGATTCCCCAAGGGGAAAAAGAGAGAAATGTCCCAAAGATATTATAGAGTGAAAAAGATAATGAAAATAAACTAATATAAAAATAGGATCCGAACAAGTAAGGCTATACTCCAAAAAATGTAATGGTTGGTGTGATGATAGAGTGGTAAATGGGATGAAAGAGAAGAAGGTGAAGTTTCAAATAAATTTGATAGAAGATCAAAGATCAGAAAGTAACAAGAGATAATGTGATTATAAGTGATAAGCGAAATGATGTACAAGGATAATATGGAATATAGGTTGTAGGAAAATAAGGTATAAAGGCACAAGGAATCACAACATATTTAAGTGAATTTCATAATGCCATCCTAATCTTATATATCAAGATGGTAAGAAAATTTATTTCAACTATAAAATAGAAGTACACCATGTACATATGGAAAAGTGGAAGTGTATAGGAGAAGTATGTGAAATGTAGGATATAGTCCAGATAATGTGAAAAGACAAGGAAGTAGCATAAAGCTTTGCATGAATCATTCAATGGACTAGTCAATTTGTAATCTTGGGTTTCAGGAGAATGAGGAAAGTGTATAAGATAAGCTAATAGTAAATGTAATAATGCAAAGTGGAATGTGGATGGCTTGAAGATCTAAGTCTAGCATCACTAAGTCAAAGAACTTAGCATGGAAAGAGAGAGATAAGGAGTGCATGGGATTCATGATAGGGAGGAGGTAAGTAGCATGATAGAGTTCAATACATGTAAGACATCAAGCATATACATGAACGCATGTAAGGCATGAACCATACACATAAATACATGCAATATACACGAAGTATGCACATGGATACACGTAAGTTATGAAGCATACACATGAATATACGTAAGTCACAAAGTATACACATGAATACACGTAAGTCATGAAGTATACACTTGAATACATGTCAATCATGAAGTATACACATGAATACACTACAAGGACCATGAGGAATGAAGCATAAACACACAACCACAAGGTTTAGGGCAGCCCAGAAACAGATATCCATTTTTCATTTACCGAAACAAAACAGATATCCATTTTCCAGTTAACGAAGAAAAATAGATATCCATTTTTGTTGTTGACTTTTCCTAAATTCTAACATTTTTTCAGGTTTCACTCTCTTCTTCGAACTTCACCCTTTGTGCTGACGACTTTTTTTTATGCAAAATTGATAAAACGAAAAGGGTTTATTGAAGAAATTGTCATCTTTCTAAAAATATAAGATTTGTTTGGTTACCATTTTATTAAATAATTATTAATTTAATTTTCTATATAGTGCGTGTCTGAGATCCTGATGGATACACTGATTGAAAAACATCCATAACTTTCAAACTGTTTCACATTTTTGAAATCCAAAAGTTGCATCACACTCTATGCTTTTCTGGATATAGGCTAAAAAAAAATTGGATTCCAAGTTTTTTTATTGAGTTAGGTCAAGGCTGGTAAATTACTTTTTAGTTTTTAAAAAAAAATCACAGTAAAAAAAATCACAACTAATTATTTTATAGGAAAAAATTTTCAAAAAAATATGTGTCACATCCGAGCATGAGTCCTCTACTTATTTTGAAAGATTAAATTTTTTTTTTTTTTTGCTCATAGTTAGGTTCGCTGGAATGACACCCACTTTTTTTTTGAAAAATTTAATAGTTGTTTATTGAAATATTCATTTTTCACTAAGTAAATTTTTTTTTTTTAAAAAATAATAGCTCATAAACTAGATTGAATTCTCTACAAATTTTGTTCTTACATCTTTTTCAAATTGTGTAGATAATCCTTTCAAATTTTCACATGAACTGGATTAAGTCTGATTTTTAGTATTTTCATTGCCACTTAGAGGTATAGTTTGGCCCATCATGATCCTACATGTACCCCATGTTCAAATTCTATTCAAAGATGGCTCAACTAGTTATTATCAATTCTATGTCAAATTCATTTCCTTTGTAACACACCATTAAATAGGGATGTTCTTTATATCCCCATTTTTTAATGTGCTTAGAGGTAAATGCTTTGGTTTATCTTTGATAAAGGGTGAATCAAACAAAGCTCATATCGATCATATCAATCCCTTAAAATGTAATTGTTATTAGCTCACGTTTTGTTGATGATACCATGCTATTTCTACAAAATTTAGAAAAGGAGATAAATAATACTATTGACATCTTAAACCTATACTATTCCATGTCTAGATCACAATTAGCCTGCCATAAAACTAAACTTTTGATGTTGCAAATTGGTCTTATACCTTAGTGGATTCCTAAAGAGTGGAAACAAATTAAACATGGGAATATGACTAGGTATCTTTTCACTCCATTTGGTCTAGGAGTTCCTCTTTCTAAGATGTGGAATTAGTTCCTCAATAGACTTAAGAATAAATTATTTAATTGGGGCAACGAGCTTCTTTCTAGTTGCTAATAGAATCTTTCTAGCCACACAAGTGTATAACTTATCTTATTGGATGCCCTCCAATAAAGGTTATGAAGAACTAAATACATTAATTTGACAATTTCTTTGGATTAGATGGGATGACAGTGATGGTTTTATAGATACATCTTGGTCTTATTGAATTCAATCAAGAGTTAAACAAGGATTGGGAATTATAGACCCCAAGATGCAATGACTATGTCTTATATCTAAATGGATCACTAGAGCAGTTAAAGGGGAGGAATCTTGGAAAATTTTGGTGTGACATAGAATTAATATAGTTTTAGTTAAAGGAAAATGACAGCTGGTGAATTGGTTGGACAAAATTCTTCTTTCTCTTTTTTTTCCAAATTAAAATCTCATTTTCTTTACAATCTATTTGGAAGGCATGGCAACATGGTTGTCATTTCTTAAAGTGGAAAGAATCTTCTTTTCTACATGGCTTCAGTTTTACCTCTTCTTCCATTTGGTGGAATAAACTTATACAATATCATGAACAACCTCTTGCCATTAGCTTTCCTAGGCAAGCTTATTATTTGTTCAAGAAAGGGGTCTGATAGTTTGGTGACATTTGGGATTTCATTGCTTTGAATTGGTCCTTGGTAGGTCACTAAAGAATGTTTTGGGTTGAACAACAATACAAATAGTTTCTTATTTTTGTGTAGTCATTAGTACTATTGGCTTTAACAATGAAATTGTGTACTCTTGTTTCATGCAATTTCTTTAAAGACTGGCTTTAGTTGGCCTCCTATCACGCCACTATACTCCATTAAAGAAAATTTATCTCCTTTTCCTTCCATGTATGCCCTTAAATCTACTTGTTAACCTTAAATGGAAATGCAGATTTAGTAATTAAGTTTTGGATCAAATTGAGTGCTCAAATTTGGAGATCTAAAGTTGACTCAGATGTGTAGGTACTAGCCCAAAAAAATTTGCATTGCAACCTCCTATTGGGGATAGATTGAAATGTATAATGGTTCAGCTAGTCAAATGAAAATAGGAAACATTTATTTTAGGGATGCTCTTTTATTAAGAAATAATGGATTGTTATTTTTAGAGTGCACCGAAGCTATCATAGTAATTCCCTAGCACAATAAACATGGGTTGGTCGCGTTGGGAGAGAAGGGCCCACATCTATAGCCCCTACCCCCACCCCTACCCCAACTATAGTTGAACTCCTAGGTGGGGGGGAACTATACTATAGGGGAATGATAGGGGAAAGGTCCTATCCTCTACCTGGCTCTATCTTGGTAGGCCCTATCCTAGCTATAGAAAGATATTGAGTCCCCTCCACCCGCCATCTTAGTTATTTAGGCATCCTCAGTCACGATTCATACTGTGTTGCCGGTGCAAGATTTCTCAATTCAACATTGCCTTTCATTGGAGGAAGGGGGCCTCACCCCCTACTACTTAACTGTTATTTTTTAACATCATTTGAATTGGAAAGAAGCCTTATATGGAATGGGCTTGCACAATAATGCGATTGTTGATTCTGTCAGACATGTAATCTTAATGCATATATGGAAAATTAGATGTTCAACTATGTTTTCTAGTTCTAATTTTCACCAAGAAACTATAATTCTAAGGCTTTATTATACCATATTTTTTGAATCGCATCACTATTTTCTCAGCTAGATGGGGTTTGTCGAAGAAGAATATGAAGGTCGTCTATCAGCTACAACAAATCAAAATTCAAATTTCTTAGGTCCAAACCAAGAGCACCTTATGCCCAACAGTGACACAAAGGTTCTTATGTTACATGGATTGATTCATCTTGTTTTTCATATTGTTAACTTGATGCTTTATGTTTTTAGTCATCTTCTTCATAGTGGCTTGTTGTTGGTGTTTGTAATGTTTTAGCCTTATGTTATTGTTTCTATAATGGGACTGGTGGCTACTTGCTCTCAATGTTTAATAATAAATAACAAGTTGCAATTGTTTGGTAGAAGGGTACTAGGTTGTAAGGAGAACATCAATTTGTTGCCCCTACTCTACCACAGTGTTACATGGAGTGTCATAGTTTCATGGGCATTGAACTACATGAACTAGAGCTTTAGTATGCTAGGATAGTTTATCTCCTCATGGCCACAACATTTCCATACATAGTTTATGTACAGGTAGGTGATCATGATGCAGATCATGTTTGTTGGGAGAGAACCCACACAAAACAATATCCTTGCTTCGACGCTACTGAACTGAACTACAACATTCATTGCTACATCCATGGTATTTCAAAATTCAATGACAACTTTCTCTCAATTACTCTCAACTATTTCTCATGATTGTAGTCAAGTCTTCCAATTGGATGGTCCTTTCTTATAGGTACATGATTGCACATACTTCGATTTTTTTATTTTAAATAATCTTTTGTTAGCTTTTGCTAATCATTTATGTTTTGTATGATTACTTTGGTTCGGCATGGTTGTTCATATGTTCTTATTAGGTGTTTATAACCTTCAACTAATATAATGTTTGTGTGACTGTTTCAAAATTATTCCCTTTTCGCAGCCTCTTTTTAAGGGCTTCTTATTCTTTCAAAATCAACATTGTTCAATTAAAAAAACAAAGGAAATAGTGCACGTCATCATCAATATTTATTTATTGATATGAGATACGGACATTAAGTATAGTTAGGACTTCAAAGTCCCCAAATTTTTTTGTCATCGAGAAAAATGGGCTTCAAAAAAGAATATTATTATTATTATTTTATTATTTGGTTGCGTCCGCAGCCCGCTCATAAGACATGACATGGGCGGCTGGGCCCCATTCTTATCTATTATTATTATGCGTGTTGGAAATCATCAAGTCTCGACTCACGAAAACAAGAAAGCAAATGATTCTTCACATTGCTTTTAGATAACATTTTATTACGTTGAAAGTGACGTGACATTTTTAATAATAAATATAATATTGCAATATGTTAGACTGAGTGACTTTTATTTAAAATTATAATAATAAAAATATGCTAGATTACTTTAATTTGTTGAATGGACGCTTCATTGCTAACGGCGAGGATTTTAACGTACAAAAGGTTTTGACAGAAACGTCAAATTGCAGACAAAATCTATTTATTATCGTTTGATTCGTTTGTGGGCTCAATTGAGGCCACGTCACTCGGCTTCTTTGTTGGGAAATAGGGGTATGGAAATTATGATGTTTGTAAAGTGTAATATTTTTTATTTTCTAGTCAAATAAAGTGAGGTTTGAATATTGGTTGAAAGAGAGACTTGACTATTAAAAGTTTGTCCCACAAAGCACATGGTAAATACCAAGAAAGCATAAGCATTTTGGAAACAAATAATGAGATTACAAGGACACATCCTAGGGTAGGAGTTGGGGTCATTCTAGAACAGAGTAAACATCAACATAATACTTTTTTGGCATAAATAATCATGTTACATCTTGGGAAATCATGTAAATATCAAGCATAATATTTTATTTTTTTTAGGCATAAATAATCATGTTACATCTTGGGAAATGATATTCTTTTAGGTGTGTGGAGTTGATGTATCTAGTATAGATTTTGTTTTCTATTTACCTAGACCACCAAGGGAGATAGAATGAAGGCTTATGTGTTCAAAAATCATGCTTCTTGTAATCATATTTCATTTGAGTGGAGATACAAAATGTGGGGAAGGATTTCGATGATAGAATCCACTTATATGATAGTTATCATATCTGATATAAATAGATTAAAGTGAGTTTAAAATGAAGGGTAAATGTTTATGGTATGTAATTTTCATTATTACATTTTGTTATCACATTTTGTTATCACTTTGATTTGTATGAGAAGTACTATGAAGATGCATGTTGAAGTGAAGCAAACAATCAACATGAAAGTAAATATTTAGACACTCATAAAAATGATAGATGTGGATGATGATTCCATATACACTCCTTGCAATCCATATTACATTTGCATACCTATAGGCATAAAAGAAAAAGTTCCAATGA
Organism: Cunninghamia lanceolata; assembly: GCA_027924645.1. Lineage (NCBI taxonomy): Eukaryota > Viridiplantae > Streptophyta > Pinopsida > Cupressales > Cupressaceae > Cunninghamia > Cunninghamia lanceolata. The sequence goes on along the minus strand of BSBN01000281.1, from coordinate 1,220,790 downwards.
GTAACATCTAATATTAATTTAAAATAGGCATTAAATATAATTACTTCACAATATCGATAAAAAAACGTAAAAATAAAAGGAAAGACACATCCATTAGGAAAGATAATCTAAGCTATAAAGAAATGAAGTCACGATATGGCATGAATCCTAACATGAATCCATGGTGGCATGAAGTTGATAAAAGAGCATGAAGTTACATAGTGTGGCATGAATCAATGGTGGCATGAAGCCTTAAAAGAGCACGAAGTTGTCATGTGGCATGAATTTGTTATTGTGATTATAGTTATCAAAGAGCATAAGTAATAATATATGTCCCTCCAATTGGTTGCATACACATGATGAAAATAGTTGGAGGAGAGAAGAAAAAGACATATAAAAGATAAGATCATGTAGAGGTCAATAAGCATGAAACAAGTGTTATTACGCCGAAGGCGTTCCCTTTGTTAGATGAAGGGCTGACTTTTCAAATCGACGGCTGTGAATGTCTTAGCCCAATGCAAGACGATTGAAAATATTTTGTTCGTCAATCTCTTTTGCCTGCGTGTTATTCACTCGCCAGTTTCTGATATTGCAAATAAGTATACACAGAATAAATTTCAAATTTCTAACTTTATTGAGCATACACGGGATAAATATTGGTGAATACCACATTTGCTCCCCATTTCCATCTGCAATAGTGGCTTGACAACTGCCAAAAGAAACTTATAATTGTTGGTTTCCTTGATCGGTTACTGTTACCCATGATTCTTTGATGAAATAATGCATATGTTAGTTATACGAAGTATTCATCTTTTTTTATATATTCCATTTTAACCACTGAATATAAAGGAACGTGTAGAAGAACGTTTAGTGTGTACCCTATTAAATACTTTTTATAGGCCAGTCTTAAATATCTAAATTTCTAAGCATGTGTTCATTTTTTTTAAAATTTCATGCTTGCTATGGTTAAGAATGGACTGGTTGGTAAGCGTTATTTTAATAATAATGTTAAGTTTAGAATTACTTCATTTAAATAAGTTTAGAATTTTTTCATTTAAAATATAATATTGATGTTTATGATAATAATTTTAGTGGAGTTTTAAGTATAATATTTATAAATTAGAAAATGCAAAATAATATAACTATGTATACAAAATTACTCTACATTTGTTTTATGTATATTTTATCTAATTTTATTTCTTATTAGTCATATTTATATATTTTTGTGAGAAAACATAATCAAAATTTTATTAGGATATGCTTAACATTAGAAAGGGGCCCAGATGTCCATAGCTTGGAGGAAACAAGACATTTATGTTTCTACATCATGAGAGATATACATCTTGCCTTATCTTGTTTTACTTCTCTAACTAGATTTTTTTAAATTATTTTTAATTTGTCAAAGAATTGAATTTGTAAAAAATGTGTACTTATATTAAATCTATTATATATTTTATATTTATTATTGAATTATCTTTATTTTATATGTAAGATTTAAAATATAACTATCTTTTTATTATTCTATACCATATTTTATATAATATAAATTACTATTTTTTTATTTCTAATGTGATATTATGTTTATTTATACTTATTATTTTATTCTATATTTATTTTTTAATAAGAATTATATATTTTTAGTTCCATTCACTATTATACATAATTAAATATAAATATAAAGTAATATATAATTACCATATATATAATACTATTTAAATTAACCTATAAGAAATCTAACAACTTAAGAGAAAGAGATATGAAATGAGAATGAAAGAGAAAAAAGAGGGATAGACATGAGAGAGAGAGGATATCCAAGAATGAAGAAGATTTGTTCTAAATGAAGTACCCACTAATGTCTTATGTAAAAGAGTAGCCAATTGTTCAGGAGATTGAGCATGGGTATGCATGTCAACAAGAAGTTGTCTAGGAAGAGCAAGATCTTTCTTACCTACATATCCATCATGATCATTATTAGGTTGTTCTTCATGATCAGGATCTAAATCGTTCCCAACACAAGCATTAGAAAATACCTCATTATCAATGAATTTGATAGCCATGTTAGGGTTTAGACAAACACTCCTTTGCAAAGGAAGATTAGGGTCTCAAGTATCTTGTGGAATTTAAACAAAACAATATGGCTAAGAGACATAAAAGGATGAAGCACTATAAATGACTCTTAGATTTGTAAAATTGGAAAGAGTGGTAAGTGATAAGACCTGAAAATGAAACCCTAGAGTTGAAAACAAGGGTGGATAGGGTGCATGAAAACAAGGTCACATAATGAATAAAAAATCCTAAAGGAAGATAAAGTTGCATGAACCACCAATATGATAGAGAAATCAAACCCTAATGAGATATAAATAATAAGATACAACACTAAAAAAATAGATCTAAAAGACCCCAATTTAGAAGGTAAAACCCTAAGTCGTGAAGGAATGTTGGGTTTGCAAAATGTATAGGAATAAAGCACCCCTATACATAAATTAGCTTAGTACCATTAATCAAATCACAATGATAACCAAATTTATCTTGGGGTAATGAGTTGGCAACAATAATTCAAGTAAATCCTAGATTAAATATAGAATAGAAACAAATTAAATGCAATATTTAGATTAAAATTCAATAATGGAGATGTGTTGTGACATATGTTAAAAGTTGATTTACTCATGTTTTATAATATTAGGGTTCAATTAAAAAAATCCCAGGTTGAATTTGAGGCTCTATTCATTGTAGTGTTACCCATGACACATGTGTCTCCCTTCATTTAACATGTTAGAACAAGTTTGACTTTTATATTGCATTGAAATTTGAGACTTTGTGTTAAAGTCTCTTGTTGTAAATTTTAAATATAAAATTAATCATAGTGTCCATTTGTGAAGTATATCATGGTTGTTTGTTGTCTTCAAGCATAGTTCATAAGGTGTTAAATCAATCTTCCTAAGAGTTTGACTAAAAATAACATGGCCCCTCACTTAACCAAGCTCCTTAAAGGTGTTCATCAATAGTGCAAGTCTAATTATTGCACAAGGAAAGGTGAACCAATATTTAGATTGCATATTGACTAGACACATGCCCATTGACCAAGATATAAACAAGCAATACCTTAGACTATCCCCAAACACTCTCAACTACAAGGAAAGCATGACTAGCATCAACCACTCTTCAACCCAGGGATTCACATAATTTATTCTCAATATCAATATTCCCCTCTCTATATCAATCTCCCTCTCTATTATTCTCTCTTCTCTATCTTTCTCTCTTTCTCCCTCTCTCTCTCTCTATTAGTGTGCAATGGGTACATCGAAGATGTCTTCAAGGTGAATTATCATATCCTTAAGCAAATGACATGTGCTTAACGTAGCTCCCTATGAACACTGTAATCTTTAGATTGTTGGCATGAAATGATTGAGCAAAAGTTTATCACTCTAAGCCACCAAGCACCACCAGTTAGATGCACATTCACAATATGTAGACCATTTGATCATAGTTTTTAAGTAGCACAAGCTTCACGTTATAAAGATTCATGACTTCTTACCTAAAAATTGATGGGGAGATTCCTTATTGTATGATGTTAAATCTTGCAAGCATATGAGTCTATCTATGTGGAGATATGTGGACCAATTAGTAGTTGATGCATCAACAAGGATGTCAATGTAGGTTGATAGATAAGTATGGTGGCTATACCTTTGATAAATCCTTTACCAATGGCAAAAGTTTTAATTGAATACTAAATTATTTACAATCAACATGCATGCCCTTTTCTTGATTTTTTGGAGCCACATATGTACTATCCTTCAGTGCCCTTATCCTTTTCAAAATAAAAGACTTTTGAGAGACCAACATATAAAACAAAAGGGATAATTAATGTGGAGCTACACTTTCTCATTTGTCAAAGGAAAGTTTGCATTACCACTTGAAAGGATGGGGCTTAGAATGATACTATTCTCCAATAATCTCACTTTTCAAAATTCTAACATGGTCGCCCAAAGCTCACATGTCCCTACCATCCTTGCTCAAAGCTCAACATGTCCTTGACAATCTTCTTTCTCCTCAATCTTCCTTGATTTAGCACTTTGCATCGAATGCCTTCCCCATGCCTTCAGTTCAATGATCCAACAAAGGAATTCAAAGATAGTTCTCCTCGGCTATCTAGGATAATCCTCCTTTGAATCATATCTAGACCAACCAAGAAGCTTGATGAAATAGATAGAGAGGGATACAAACAAATAGAGAGATAGAAAGATGAAGAGAACGAGAGATAGAGATATGAAGAGATAAAGAGGGAGAGAGAAAGAAAGAGAGATGGTAAGAAAGAGATAGAGAAGGAAGAGAGAAAGAGAGAAGGAGAGATAGAGAGACATATATGTAGAAACAATTGAAAAAGGTGAGATTGTTCATGGGGAGTTACATTGAATACAACATGTCATTTGGTTAAGGATTTGACAATTGACCTTTAAGACCTCTTTGGCTAACCCATTGCATATATTAAATTTTAAGAGAAAATGTGTTGGCTCTTCTTTCCATTTTGTAGATAGGGCCTCTTAAATGTGGCATCCATATGTAACTCTTTTGTTCTTTTACATGTAATATATGATGCATGAATTTTTAAAATAATAAAACAAAGAAAAATAAAATGTGACATATGCAATAAAGATACAACGCCTCTTCAAAAGAACCAGTTGGATCTACTTTCATGGCCATTGCTTGCTTGAGATTTACTTTTATATCAATTATTTGTAATCTATGCAAATCATGTATATCCTAAAAAAATACTTCTTCCAAAACAATTTGTCGAGACACCAATAAACTAGAATTAAGCATGCTAAAAACTATGAACATTTCATCGTACTACATAACAACATCTCATTTCTACCATCACAAAATCATATCAATATCAAGCTCAAATGTACATTATGCTTTTGTAGGGCCAATACCTAGCATATTTGTTATACATTACATACTTAGCTCTTATATCCATAACTTTTGCATAAATAATTCTTGCAGAGCGGTAATAATATCCAATTTTAAATTTTTGGTTTACGGAGTTAACTGTTGAAATTTTCTAAAGTGAATTAAATTTGATTAGATATTAGATAATATTCCATTCAAGATATTACTGAGAGAGATAAAGATAATTACTGAGAGAGATAAAGATTAAATGGACAAATGGGAGAGAGAGAGAGAGAGAGAGAGAGAGAGAGAGAGAGAGAGAGAGAGAGAGAGAGATGAGGGAGAGAGAGAGAGAGAGAGAGAGAGAGACGAGAGAGAGAGAGAAGAGAGAGAGAGAGAGAGAGGGAGAGAGAGAGAGAGAGAGAGAGAGAGAGAGAGAGAGAGAGAGAGAGAGGAGAGAGAGAGAGAGAGAGAGAGAGAGAGAGAGAGAGAGAGAGAGAGAGAGAGAGAGGAGAGAGAGAGAGAGAGAGGAGAGAGAGAGAGAGAGAGAGAGAGACCCTGGACACAAAAATAGGTAAAGATATAGAGAGATAGAGGGAGAGAGAAATAAAGAGAGATTGTAAGAGAGAGATAAAGAAAGATAAAAGAGACAGAGAGAGGAGACAAAGAAAGGAAGAGAGAAGGAGAAAAGGGGAGATAGAGAGAGGTATATAATTATAAATAGAGGATCAAGAGAGAGAGTGTGAAAAGAGAGAGGAAAGATAGAGGAAGAAAGAAGGAAGATAGAGATGGAGAGAGATAGATAGAGAAAATAGAGTGTCAGAACAAGAGGATAAAAAGTGAAAGAGATAGAAAGGTACAAAAGAGAATGAAAGAGAGGAGAGATAGAGGAAGAAAGAAGGGGGAGATAGAGACATGAATGGATAGAGAGAAGACAAATAGATATAACCATGGTTAGCATGACTTTAATCAAACTAATAACCCTAGGATTGTGATTGGCAACATCCAAGCCTAAAATTAGTCCATGTTGATTGTGCAAATGAATTTTCTCTGTATAATCAAAATAATGTTCATATGAGTTTACAATAGGTAACATCCATACTTGCAATTAGTCCCATGTTGATTATGCAAACAAATTTGCTACATAGAATTAAAATAATAATAATGTCCATAATTTTTAATACTTGTGTTTGGTAGCCTCTTCAATTTGAGACGGGAACTTCGATATGAAAAAATAATGAATTTATAATCTATTAATTCCAAATTAGTACAAAATGAAGGTTTCATTATTCTATCAAGTTACACTTGAATGCATTGCATACCTTACATAATTCACAATCCATGAAAGTTCATATAAAATAGTGGAATGCTTCCCCTCTAGCCCATCCCTTGTGTTCTTGTTGTTGCTTGTCAGATTATTATAGGGGCTTCCACCTATTATTAGATCAAAACCTCGAATTGAATTAATCATTTCATCAAGTATTTCTTTCATCAAATTTGCACATCTTTCACCTCAATCAATTTACCCTTTTTTGTGTTTTTCCACCTAGCTTTTGAGAATAAGCTTGTTTTCTTTACATTCTTTTATAGATATAGCATAATTGAGTGGTATACCCAAACTATGCAAAACAACTTTTGCACCCCCATTTTATAGAGAACAAAGAAAGGATATTGACCCCCCCTTAAATAGATAGACTTCAAAACAAAAATATGACCTATCCTATAATGAACAAATCAAATTGATACATTTTTCCTCTTCTTCCATTTTTTACATCTATGGAAGCCAATTGCCACACTACTAGATAAAAAGAATTTAAATGTTTGGTTACAAAGTCTCCTTCATGTATCTTTAAAGAATACAAATTTCTTTTCAAAAATAACTTATTCACAAGACACTTAGTTTGATATAATGCAACAATTTTATCTCCTTAAACTATTAGCAATATTTGAACTAAAACATTCATCAAGACTGAATTAGAAGACACAACCTAATAGTAGATCTATCTCTTCTATCCAATTTCTCCCATTCATCTTGATCTGTTGTTGATGGTAGAAAATTAAGTGCAACAATTATTATGATCCACTAATCTGTCTCCACTAAAAGATCTTCAACCTTCAATTTCCACAACTCAAAGTTTTACCTATTGAACTTCTTAGTCTCAATTGTCAAGGTGTTGGCCATGACTTTTGATTTTCAAATGTTATTTTAAATCCACATGAATTATCCTAGAAGTCCAGTAAATGGAAAGAACACTTAACACCTATTGCTCAAGTCTCCACTCATTTCACCACCATCCCAACAATAGATGATTAATGTTTTCAAGCATTTTGTTGGACTGAACTATTGTTGTACCAACCATTCATAAACATTCACAATGATATTGGATCATTAGAGAAAAATATTATAGCCCATTAGGAAAGAATTCCAAACCACTACCATCTATGAAATTTGCATCATACATCTCTAGATTTGGATTGATAGACATGATGATGAAAATATCTAGAACCATTACATCAGCATATAGAGGAAGAATGAGAGAGAGAAGGAGAGAGAGAAAGATCAATAGATGAAGAGAGAAGGGGGAGAGAGAGGGATAGAGACAAAAGTAGAGAGAGAGAGGTAAAGAAAGATAAAGAGATAAAGAGAAATAAAGAGATAGAGGTGGGATACAAAAAGATCTAGAGAGAGGTAGAGAGATAGAAAGATAGAGACAGAGAAAGGGAGAGAGATTTAGAGAGGGAGATTGATAGACAAAGAAGAATAGAGAGAGAGAGATAGAACATAAGAGAGATAGAGAGAGAGAACTAATAGAAAGATAAAGTCACTCTCCTCTTTTCTTTATCTCTCTCTCTCTCTATTTTTGTAAAAGTGTCATTTCATACCAAGCTCCACTTTTACATTGTAAAAGTATCATAGCCTAATCTTTAATGTAGGATTTTCCATTGCAATGCTTGACCATATCCCCAAGTCTATCACATAATGTAACACTTTTTGCCACTATTTTATATAGTTAAGCTTAGTATTTGTTATCCCCATGATGGCCAATGATTTTGTGTTTTTAGAAATGTCTCAACAACACATATCACTACATTCTTTCAATTCTACTGATGGGATGAACAACAACCATTCACCATAAAAAAAATTGTATGCTCACTTCTCAAGAAACTACTTATTATTTTTATCCACATGCTATCTCGGCGTACCCATTGCACACTAAGGTGCGATTGCTAGTAAATAACATAGTGTGACAAGTAATTTTAGTAAGAGATCAAGATGTAAGTGTGTAAGTGCATGTATCAAAGGGTGATAAGGTTCCCTTAATGTTGCCACCATTAGTGAGGACAAAGAAGCAATATAGATAAATCATGTAAGCACTAAGAAGATGTTATGTAAAATGTAAACATATAAGCACAAACATATATCACATGTAAGAGATAAGCATTTAACACCAATATGACACCACAATCCATAATAAGTGAGCATGAAGGCACATGGATAAGATCACCTAAATTCAAGGGTAGAACAATGGTTTCATATAGGTGATAGACAAATAGGAGAAGAATCATGGGCCATAGAATCTACAAGCTAGCTAAATCTACTCTTGTAACTATAATGTGCTATAATTCTTTGTCACTGTAAATCCAATAAAACTACAATCCATCTAACATAGTAATTATGGTGAATCTAAAACTAAAATAGATCATCTAAAATTAAAAATCACGTCAAACAACAATCATTGAAATTATTTTCATCTAAAATTGAAGACCATGTGAAATTTTTAAATCCCCCAATATTAATGCCTTATAACATACTATATGCCATAGTGAAAAAGTGTCAAATAAGAAATAAGGTCATCATGGTTGAAGGTATAATGTTGTTCAAAATCCACTAATGTACACCTCAAAAATGAACTTGCAAGAAAGTGTCATAAATCTTTGTATGTTTTCCCATAAAGTAACCCACAAGAAAGTGTCTTAAAGGCTTGGACTTGCAACTACAATGTTATGATGCCATCCATTAACAAGCTTTCCTTTGGCAATATGGATGCCCAAATTTATATTACATATTTTTGATGAAATTAATAGGAATTGTAGATGAGAATGTCTAGTCTTCAAATATATATTTTTCAAACTAGATACATACATACATAGATAAAACTTTTAATTTTAAATCTATTTAAAAAAAACTATATGAGCACAAGCTAGGACATCATTCTCTACACACTAAAAAATTATATGTTACAATTATTTTAGATCAAATCAAGGTAATTGTACATGAGGGATTGAAATTTCTACCTTAATCCTATTAAATAATCACTAAAAATATTTTATTAAAAAATTATAATCATCACAAGTCTTAAACAACATACAAGAGGATTTTGAAGGGTACTTTAATTTACTAGTCCTTACATCATATAGAGATGCATGTTTTTCTATCCGTTAATGTTGAAAAAGCAACGTTTACACACCCTTTACTTAACCAACTTTTATCATTTGAGTATTAGAATAAATTACATATTTGAAAACTAGAAACATAATTCTACATTCCATATTTTTACACCATATTTATATTTTATTTGGAAGTGCTTTGAATAATTACCCCCAAGTACATCTAACTCTGAATTTCAAGAAACAATTATTTCTTTTGTCATTTTTAGCCTTCATTTGCTTGTACTCACCCTTAAGGAATACTTGTGTTTTAGCTCAACAAATTTCCTTACTTTTTGTTGCTCCTATTTGAGGTAAAAAACATTGTAAAACCAACATTTGGTATCAAATCTTCATTTGAATTTATTTTATGGAGGGAACACATTTCTTGTGTTCCTTTCTTTGTTTGTAGTGGGAGCATTTGTGTAGGTTTAGAATCCTATCTAAAATTAGAAGTCACTGCTAACATCTCAATAATGGAGATTGAATAATTCAATAAGAATCACTTCAAGCTATAGAAACTAAAGATAGATGATCGCTTGGTTGAAATAGATCAGTGGATTGTGATAGTCACTCCACTAGGTGTTATTGTAAATAAGGTCATATATATCTAGTTAAGATATCACCTCTCTAAGATTGACCCTATTCACACACTTAACTTAAGTTTACTTAGACTTTTTGAGTAGTTTGTCTCAACTCATATGGTTGAGATATATGTCCTCATCCTTTTGAGACATCTATTGCATGTTTACTTGCCACTTGCTCAAACACTTGTCATTTGAGCTTACAAGTGTGGCACTTTTGGAGGGGTAGTCAATCGTGATTCCTACCTTCCTACCTCCTCTCTCATGCCTATTTATACAAGGCATGTCTGTGTATTTTACTTAGCTCTTGAATATCAATTAGGCTTATCTTGTGTTAATAGCTTTGTGGAAGTTTGTTTTGGTTATTGTTTGTTGATCTTGGCTTCTCCAGCATGGTATCAAATCCATGCGAGCAAAACCCTTCCCATATTGAGCAAATCTTGCACCTAGCCTTTTCAAGAGTTCATCGTGGAGCCAAATGAACCTCATCGTTGAATCCAGAAGGTTTGAGACAGTAAGGATAACCTTTCATTTGGTGAATTTTGATAAAGTCATTTTTTGTAGACATGATATTTCCACAGTCCATGATGATAGATTCTTGTGTTTCTGGAAAAACTGTGTTGCTTTTTTTGACTCTAACATTTCGGATCACACTCCGTGATCCTCATCATCAGGGGGAAAGGAAGAGAATGAAAATGAGTTCGACTTGCAGAGAGGTTTCTTAAAAAGAGAGAGTAAGGTGGGGTACAGATGACAAGAATAGTTGGAGGGGACATTAAGGATAAGAAAAGAGGAGCAAGTATCAAAAAGGAGATAAACATTAAAGAGCAAAAAATAAATTAAGGAAGGAAAAATAAAGAGATAGTCCTAAAAGGGTAAATAAAACATAAATAACAAAAAGCTTGGTTATATAACTAAATATAAGAGTAAATGTAAAAGCATAAGAATATATACGTCTAAAGATGTACGTAGGTAAAAATATCTCTATGTATTAAATAACTATAAACATGTGTGCAATAAAAAGAATAGGAACACAGTTTTTCAGAAACACAAGAATCTAAAATCATTTTTTTGCAATTTTTTTTACCCCTCGCCTAGGGTTTTGTATGGCCATTACGACCTCCATTTGCAATTTTTATTTTTGCTTTTTTTTTAAATCAATTTTTTTTTCAAAGGGCGCTTTGGCCCCCTGCAAATTTGTTGATTTTGATTTTGGATCAAAATTATTTTGTCTTGCAAGTTTTTTTAAGGAGGATTCCTCACCTGCTTCGGCCCCCTGCTCACTCAAACCAATGTTCACAAGGGCTCTTCAGGGGCCAATGGGCCCAACCACTCAAGTTCACCCATTTGACCCTTTTTTGCAGACTCTAGGCCCTCATTTTGGGTGGTTGCTGCATTCTTGGCCGGCTAGGCCCGACCCTCAGTCTGTTTGGCCTTTCAATGAATCCAATATCATTCCAAGTTGTTTGCCTCTATTTTCCATGATCCAAGCTTATTTTTTTGGATCGGTCTCTTTTGCGTTTGGATTCTATCTCAAAGCCTATTTTGGGTGACTTCAACTGAAGCCAATCAAAGGCTGAAGTCCAGGCTTCTATCACATGTCATCGACTTCTTCAAAGGCTAACCATAGTCGTCAGTATTGAGGTTTATACTCAGTCGCCGGTCAAAGGCTCGAAGGGTTGGCTTCATTTCAAAGCTTGGTCGATGATATCAGTACGAAGTCACAAAACTACCATTGTTAATATTTGCAGCCATTTCTAAATCTCTGGTCGCTCTTCTTTGGCTAGTCACAGCAAGTTCTTCATCCTCGAGGGTTGCCATTTCGTTGTTCGAGAACCATCTTTTTAGGCCCCAATGACCCTTGATCCCACATACAGGCTGCTCGGACCCTTTCTCATGTTGTGGCTGACTCAACCTATATCATTTTGGGAGTTCAATCCATCTATTTTTTTGGTTCATTCCAGCTCTTAGACTTGGAGTCCCACTCACACTCTCAGTGCCCCCTGTGCCTCTTCAGCCCTTATTGGTCATTCCACTCATTCAGTCTGCATTGTCCCATTCATCAGCACACTCACCATTCAAATCAGGCCTTGTTTGGAGTTAGTAGACCCCTGCAAAAAAATTGGTCAAAAGCTAGCCCACAAGGCCTGCAATTCGGCCCTAACACCCTCCAATTCAGCCTCACATGCCCATTTTCAAGCTCCACCCAGCGAACCCCAGCCAGCCACTGGGCCCACCGCCAGGGAGCCACCAAAGCTCCACCAGCTTTATTTTTTGTCCTCCAATAGGCATTTTTTTCAAATCGTTGTAACTTGTAAACCATTTATCAAATTTTCACAAAATTGTAGTAAACGAAAATCTCTTTCCTTCCACTTCGCTATGGTGAAGTCATTTTTTTTTTTGCCTTTTTGGTTGGTTTTTTGGCCTCTGAAGTCACTATAATAGCTAATTTTTGATGGGGCATAACTTTCACCCTCGCTTATTGAAAAATTCTTGATTTTTTTTAAAGTGCTTAGAATTCAAAGGATTTTAAATTTGTACTCAATTTTAAGATTTGGATAGCCCATTTTTGTAAAAATCACTGTAAATTATAAATGAAACGATTTAACATCCAATCTTAACACAAGTTATATTTTTTTCTAACATTTTTTTCTGGGTGGGTTTCTAAAACAACAAAATAATATTGAAGGGGATAATCAGATCTAAGTTGCTCAAAATAGGGATAACAAATCATTTATTTGTCATTACTTTTAAAAAAGGAAACTACAAGTCCTGGCGTGATCTAGCATCCTAAAGCACTGCCAATGGGTCCATGTATTGCCACATTTGTATGGGCTTATTCCTGAACCAAGTATATATTGGAAAAAACCTATATGGGGAAATAAAATGATCATGTCTTAGGATTAATTGGTTTAAGTATTGGGAACCACACATCGTGGCTTCTATCACACATTGAGTACCCTTGCACGCTTTGGACCACATTATGGAAAATGTATGGAGATCCCAATGAACCTCCATTCCTAGATGATCCTGTTATGGACATACTTCTTCCCCCTTGATGTGTGATGATCCTTTGTATGATGATGATATTGAAGAGGAACTTGCTTATTGGAAAAGTCTTAATTATGTTGATGACACAAAGACATATCCTCTTGCTTCTCCTCTATCTCCACCATCATCTGATGCTACATTCGAGTCCAAAGTTGACTCATGTCTGGCTTCTAACGATTCTATGCACCCAGGATATTGATATCATCTTTTTAGATCCGCCACATTGGGATGCATATCTACTAGACATTTCATCTTTGCTTGTAGAGTCTCACATTGCAAGTTTGGAAGACACCATTGAGGACATTTGTCTTCTATTTGATGATAGCTTCAATGAAGTTGCATTGCCGTTTGTTACATCCCTAATTTCTGACTTGCTATACTTTTACTTTTTATTTGGCATAAGTAAATTTGTTGTGATGTTATAGATTTATGACAGGATATGACATGAAATTATATTGAATATCATTTATGAAATTATGCAAATAATTATGTTATTGTCGATAATATCTATATGATGAGATTTGATTTATTAGTTGAATTAATTGAATACTGAAGCACTGATCGCATATTGTTTGATGACAAGTGAAACAGGTTACAAGTTATCAGATGACTCCTCAGAGTAGAGAGAGAGTATCTTTCGAGAAGAGAGATATAGACCTTGGATTACGAGTGGTCTATTTTCCAAATGAGTTTAGTGTTAAACGATAATGTGAACCAATGAGTCATAAGAGGTAAGTCTTGTCTTGCTAGTTTTCTTTTGAATCTAATCGACAGGTAGTCGATATCTTGATTATCATCTAGTCAAGTCGATGGTGAGTCGACATAGTCATTCGTTAAGTAAACAACGTCATAGATGTAAAATGGTTGTGTTATTCTTCTTGTGTCGCTTGAGGTTTTACTGTCGCTTCTTAAACGTCAAGACGTTCTTATCAAGCTAGATGACGTGAATATTGTCGACGGATTGTGATGGGGAGGTAAACTCGACCCCATTCACATCATCTGAAATCCTTAGTGATCAAAATGGGACAAATAGAGGAGTTTTTAACAACTTTGGGTTGAGGTTTTTCACAGCTATGAGATAGCTAAACAAAATCTAAAATCTTGTTTTGCGTTACACCCAATCCGTCGTGATTGTCGTAAAAATGCTTTGGACATATGTTGTGAACTCTTTCCTTTTTGGAAATCGACGGATGTCGAATTTGAAGCCAAGGTGAGCTATACCTGCTTTAGTCGTTATTTGGAGGAATATGCCAAAATCACAATTAGTTATATTTTGGCAAACATGAGTATTTCCTTATTCCTGAAAGATGTCGATATTCTTGTCGAAGCTTGAGTAGGGACAACGTTCAAGTTCTGTTTGTTTTTGATGTCTTCCATTTTGAATGAGTCTTCTTCCTTCTAGCTTAAGACTTGAGTTATTATTGATCTAACCTTTATTTTTGGTAAGTTGGCCTTCGTTTATTCTCTTGATCGACGTTGGAGACACTTTATTCATTTATAATCTACCACCTTGCAAGAGCTTAAACACCACTATTCAGTGTAGTTGCAAATTTAGAGGTTTAGAAGCCTTCATTTTTGAGTAGTGGGGAGTATTGTTATTTCTGGTAGCCGCCACCATCGCTAATTTTGGAACTCCATTATGGAGAATAACTACAAAATGAGTGGAGGCAAAACCATATTCTAGTAGTAAGGTTGTATTTGGAGGAGGATGTTATGCATGTGGCGGAATCCTTTTGTTTAGGCATGATTTTTTGTGAGTGGGAGTTGGTTACACTCTTTTGCAGCGAGTTATAATATATATGGCTTGAATTGAGAAATTGGGGGGGGAAAGGAACAACATTTTATTTGACATCGCCCAGGGAGAGTAGATAGCGAGCATACCTCTTAACAAAAAAAGAGAGAAGAGCGAATGAAGTATAGTGTAAAGAGGAAATAACGAACAACAGTGGAAAACAAGAGCTCTTCGTGAACATCAACAAAGGATCCTCTGTAGTTCTCCATCAGGTTCCTTTCTATTCACAAGGTCTTTAAATACTATGAGAAATGCATGTTAAATGCTAGACTTTGTAGTAATTGTGAGTCGATGCTTTATGTCTACAAGTCGTCATCTTTGGATGATAATATTGCTCGATTCTAGTTCATTAGGATTGTTTTTATCTCTGTATAAAACTTAGACAGAGATTTAAGGAATGTTTACGTTGAGATTTTATCTCTAATATATATATATTAAAAGTATACTCTCTTCAGATTATTTAAATCGTATGACTCTGTCAAAAACAGTTATAACATCATTTTTCTTTGTTCACATCTTTGATTACAATTTGGAAATAGTTCAAGCAATTTCTGTGGATATTAGAAAGACTTAGGATTCGTGTTTTTGTAATCTTAAGTTCTTTTTAAACCTCAACTCTAACATACTCGGTACGTGATTGAATCTCCCTGTAATTTTGTGGAATCTTTATGAGAGTAATGCAAATTGCTAGTGAGAATCATAGCTTAGGTTGCTCAAAAGGATTTAGTCTTTAATATTGATCTAAAGGCTTCTTCGGATATATTTATGTTTATGAGAAACAACTTAGACAGTAAACATAGGTTGACAATAGTATAAACTAGTCTTTTTGCATTATTTGATATCAAGTCAATCAAAGACAATATTTTAAACTTATATGGAACCACAAGGATAGTTATAAATATGATTTCAATGTAAAGGGAGAATAACTTCGTTATAAAGGATTGGACAACCCTCTTAGTGGTTAGAACCTTGGAAAACAATCTTCTTTCTAGTCAAGAGTGGTGAAAACCTAGAAATGACCTTGTAGTCAACATAAGACCTAGAGGTTAATCCTTTTGCTCACTAAATTGTTACTTTATGGGAATATACGGTTGTTCTTCCATTATGATGGTATGGGAAGGATAAGGCCTATAAATTGACCCGATAGGGAGATTTTATATTCTATACCTATGTGATCACTAGAAAGATTGACAATGAAAAGGAGCAAATACTCTATCTATGAATGTTTATTCTTACTTGACAGGAAGAATATGCAAGTCTTAAGATGTCCTCAAAAATAGTATCCTCTTGTACTTTTAATGTCATTAGGAGAATACTTGCTCTAGGGATGTTCAAAGAGAATGGATTTTCCCTACATCAACTTAGAATAAAAACACTCATTTATATTTGACTCTATATAGTTCAATATGAAAAAGGAGAAGAACTTTAATATGTTTTCAATGAATAACAAATGGGATTAGATTGCCAACTAGTTACAGTCCAACTAAACTTGGAGAAGCTTAGACTTGGAGTTGAACCATTTGGCATTATTGTTAGGCTTGTTTGGAAATGATCTTTAGGTCAAAAGAAGACTAAAGGAAAGTTGTTTACTTAAACTCTATTCTTGATCTTCCATTGTCATGGAAAAGGAAATACAAAACCCTAGAGTGACCCAGTAGGGTAGGTTATAAATTATACCTTTTGGGGTTACAACTTGTTTTAGTGGATTATGTATGGGTCGACAAAGAAGGTCGAGAACCCTAATCTGGTAATGCTCGATGTCTATCTTATTGAAAAGAGATTTGTTACTAGTCGACAATGTTTAACCTTAAGTAGGGAAAACTATTTGTTGGGCTACAAGTGGACTTGAAATACAAGTCATAAGCCTCGACTTTTGCAATATGCAAGAGGTACTAATAATGGTTAGTCAACCATAAAGTATATTACATCTTTTGGACACAACTTCTTCTTAGCTATTGTTTGTCAATAAGGGGTGAATCTCAAACGTTGCAAAGATGCAAAGAGAGATACGTAAGAATGGATAGTCATCCCATAAAGGTCCATGGAGCAATGATAGTTCTTATGATTCCACCTAAGTCAGAAAGACTAGGTTTGAGTTAGGCAAAACTCATCAGTTAATCTTAATCCTAGATATGGTAATTATTATATTAAATCATTGAGATTATTTATAGATCATGATTGAAGGGTCAAGTGCCCTAACTATGTATAAGTACTCTTACTTGCAAGAAGGGAATTAGATTCCTAGACTATAATGCTTAACCTGGGTAAGGTTCTCACCTTAGTCATAATTAATCTATATATTTTTCTTATGAGAAAATAAGTTGTGGACCTCAGGTATTGCAATGATGCAATGAGAGTCCTTGTAAAGAAAGAAAGTTGAATAGGTCTATGGATTATAGACAGTGAAAGAAATCATGTTTGAGTCGGGAAGACTAAATTAATGAAAATGCCATGACTTCATAAGTTGATTGTAGGTTGACCAAGTCGATCTGTAGGAATATGATAGTATCCAAGTTGAGTTGGGGTGGGTGAACATTACGACAATGTTCATTGTGAACGTCAATTTATATTGAAAACTATGGCCATAGTAATGCATGTCTCTGCATGCATTGTTAGTTCACTGTATCTGGATTGCACATCCTATTGGGAATCATACTTAGCTAGAGGGTATCTAGGGCTGTATGATAGATAGAGTTGTGTAAGATACAACACTATGTACTCAGAAAGGCAAATTACCACTGGTCACCTTGGTCTATACTTCTCGTGAAGGATAGGGCCACTTCCTATGTGGAAGATGTGTGGGAGACCGCCAGTCTGTGGTTGGAGGTAAATCACTAGAAAGATACTCTCTCTCTCATAGAAGACATGCCGAGGCTTGCGATAAAGATGTCAGAATTCTGGATGCAGTATATCTCTGAGACTTGTGTTTATTGAGACTAAGTAAAACATTATCTAATTCAGGTATTTATAATTGATTTAGTTTTGTAAACATTGTACTTGAGAAAGACAATAAGGTTGATTGTATTTGTAATGAGTTATCTTGTAATTGTAGTTACTCGACTATATGTTGAATAAAAGAAAAATTTTCTGTCTCATTTTTACCTTGTAAATTTACTTTATGATGAATTTTTGGTTTTTACTATGTTTTTTTTTAGAACGTGGATGTTACATTGTTGTCTTCTTCAGATATTATTGCTCTTGCTTTGCCTACATCAACATCTATTATGACATATTTTGCAGATATTCATGAGTCCACATATTCGACTCAGTCATCACGTATTTTGACATCCTCTGTAGAAGTATCAGATTCTAATCGGTCCAGTTATCACCATACATCTATGGTCCTTGTGGTCCCTATTATCAACATTTGTCACATGTCAGCATTGGCTTGGAGACAATCTATCATCCTATTAAGACATCATGGGCATCATTTGTGTCTTTGGATTTTGTGTACAATTCAGAGACTTTCATTCTTCTTCCTACATGTTTCTATTTGGAATGGGAAGATCACTTGCACACTTTTGTGGTTCTTTTTCTTCCTAAGGGGAGAAATGTGGTTCAGTGTTCATGGATCATCTTCAACATCTAGTTTCAAGCTTCTACTAGCACTACAGGAGGTATTCTAAGGGGAGGATGCATGATTTCTCTTCTCATATCAATTTTGGGAGGAAGCATTTCTTCGCATGGAGTTTATTCCTTCACATTTTCTAGAGGGGTCGCATTGACCTTCTAATCTTTTCTCTCCTATTGGGGAAGCATGTACTGTACATTAGTGTTAGAATTAGTCCTTGGGGGGTCATGTTGAGTCCTCCTATCCTCTTCTTCTTATTCACTTGTACAATTTTATCATGTATCATTTCTCTTTTGGAGAGGGGTTTTCCCACAGGGTTTTCTCCTTTACTCCACTTGTGAGAAACATGTTTTTACATAGATACCTAACATGGCCTAGTATTTGGGACCTATCATCTTTATATCTCTTCTCCCTAAGTTGCACTTAAGGGGGGTGTTAGTGTAAATAAGGTCATATTATATCTAGTTAGGATATCACCTCTCTAAGATTGACCTATTCACACTTAGCTTAAAATTACTTAGACTTTTTAGGAGTTTGTCTTGAATCATATGGTTGAGACATGTGTCCTCATCCTTTTGAGACACCTATTTCATGTTTACTTTCCTCTTGCTCAAACACTTGTCATTTGAGCTTACAAGTGTGGCACTTTTGGAGGGGTAGTCAGCCATTGATTCCTACCTCCTCTTTCATGCCTATTTATACAAGGCATACTTGTATATTTTACTTATCTCTTGAATAGAAATTAGTATTGTTTTGTGCTTATAGCTTTGTGGAAGTTTGTTCTGGCTATTGCTTATTGATCTTGGCTGCTCCAACACAAGGCACTTTGTTGAATGGAGTGGATCAATATGCATGGACAAACTAGATAGAAAGGTAAGAAGCACGATCAAGTTATTCCTTTTTAATTTAATCTTGATGAATACATATTAGGTTAAAATAGTTCAAAATCTTTATGAGATGAGATTGCCGCATTTTACTAAACTAAGAGTCTTGTAAACAAGTTATTTCTAAGGAGAAAATTGTATTCATTAAAATAATTGAAACAAAATTTGTGACTATGATATTTTGAATGTACTCACCACAAAAGTGGATGAGGTGGACTCAAAATGGAACATGCATTATACCCTTTCTAATGGAATGGATTGAATTAATCTTACTCTTTTGAGAAATGTCAGCTAAGCAAAGGAGAATTTGATTGATTACTCTCTTTGAGTGGAGGGATATTCTCATAGATTGTAGTGGTATGAGTGTATGAAGCAGGGGTCATGTAAATGGATTCATTCACTTTGTGAGGAAGGAGTGCCTAATGGTACATTATGGTTTTGATTTGTGAGGTTGGATGCAAGATGGTCACAATTTGAATTGTCAAGGTGTTTGAATGTTCCTTTTGCAATGTTATTGTTTCAATTCTAGCATCAATAAGTTTGATGATGTCATCTAAGAGGATGAGTTCTCTTAGGTGGGACTCCTCTCTTATGTTCCTTTTCTCATTTTCTTCATGAATCTATCTTAGGATTTGTATTTGATCTTTGATTTCATTCTCGATTAGGGATTCTTGAATTGGTAGGTTCATTCTGATTTCATCCAAAACATCCTCAATTCAATCTTCCTTGGTCCTTGGATAAATTTGGAATAAATACATAAAATATTTATATATATTGATCTCAATAAGGCCATGAAGGTATGCTTGTAATGTCATGAAAATGCCATATAGTGTCACAAGGGCTATGATGACTCATGGAGTACAATGATTATATAAACAAAGCCATATATGCATGCAATGGTATATATTAGTAAAATATAAATATGTACCTACTAAGCCATATAGGCATGTACAATGATATAGATTGACAAAATAAAAATCTACACCTACATGCCATGAAGGCATACAACAAAATGGCTATGCATAAAGATTATGGAGTCTGGTTAAACAATCAACATCTCTTGGCCTACTAGAAAGATGAAGAACTGATCTCATAATTGACAAATAATGTCCACCAATCAAATCTCCTATGCTTAAGGCTAGATTGTATCTCCACCTATTAATCCAAATAAAAACTATACACATTAGTATACAAAACATGACATATAAAATGACAAGTAAATAATTAGTTATTGCAAGCTAATAATCCTTCTCAATTATCCTTTGCTTCTCATCATCCACTTGAGACTGATAGGTGCATGAATTTGAATTCTCACCTTCTCCTATGACAAGCATGAAGAAGCAATATAAAGTCTGTTGGAACTAGACAACTGAGAGGGGGGGGAATCTGTTGTCCCACAATAAATTTTTATTTATTTTAACCTTGTTTATTATCGTACTATCAAATTAGTGATGTAAATGTTAAAGCATAGATCAACAACATAAGAGCAGAAACATAATCAACACATTTGACACCAAGATTTTGATGTGGAAAACCGGTTAGGGGAAAAACCACAGTGGGGGTTAACCCACAAAATGCGTACCCTGTTAAAAGTACTTAGTAAAATAGAAG